>WOXC01005376.1:0-389439 GCA_011680675.1 Gymnobelideus leadbeateri | reverse complement strand
CTGATCTCGGGTCATCCCAACTCCGAGGCCGGTGCTCTTGCTCACTGCGCCACCTAGCCGCCCCTTTAGGGCAATTGGGGTTAAGTAACTTGCCCAAGGTTACACGGCTAGGTTTTTGTTTGTGCGGATTAAGTGTCGGAGGCCGGCTCCGAACTCAGGTCCTTCTGATTCCAGGGCCGGCGCTCTATTCACTGCGCCACCTAGCCGCCCCTGTTTGTTTGTTTTTTAAGCAATTGGGGTTAAGTAACTTTCTCAAGGTTACACGGCCAGTCATTATTTATGTGTGGGTGCTCATTTTCTGAGTCCGGATTCGATCCCGGGTCATCCCAACTCTGAGGCCAGCACTCTTACTCACTGCGCCACCTAGCCGCCCCTCTACAATACATTCTGGCAGAAATTAGGCTTAGACCAATATCTTATGCCATATTCCACAATCATGAAATCATGAAAAGAGTCAACAACCTGACTGAAGAAAATAACACCTTAAAAAAATAGACTAACTCAAATGGCAAAAGAGGCTCAAAAAGCCAAATGAGGAGAAGAATGCCTTAAAAAGCCAAATTTGCCAGATGGAAAAAGAATCTCAAAAGTTCACTGAAGAGAACCATTCCTTCAGAATTAGAATGGAGTAAATGGAAGCTAGTGACTTTATGAGAAATCAAGATACTGTTAAATAGATCCAAAAGAATGAAAAAAATAGAAGGCCATGTGAAATATCTCATTGGAAAAACCACTGACCTGGAAAATAGATCCAGGAGAGATAATTTAAAAATGATTGGACTACCTGAAAGCCATGATCAAAAAAAAGAACCTAGAAATCATCCTTCAAGGAAAATTTCCCTGATATTTTAGAACCAGAGGGCAAAATAGAGGTTGAAAGAATCCACTGATCACCTCTTGAAAAAGATCCCAAAAAGAAAACTCCTAGGAATATTATAGCCAGGTTCCAGAGTTCCCAAATAAAGGAGAAAATATTACAGGCAGCCAAGAAGAAACAATTTGAATATTGTGGAAACAATCATCATAGTGCAGGATCAGGCAGCTTCTACACTGAGGGATTGAAAGGCTTGGAATATGATATTCTGGAGGGCAAAGGAGCTGGGATTAAAACCAAGAATCACCTACCCAGCAAAACTGAGTATCATGTTTCAGGAGAAAATATGGTCATTCAGTGAAATAAAGGACTTTCAAGCATTTTTGATGAAAAAACCAGAGTTAAATAGAAAATTTGACATTCAGATACAAGAAGCAAGAGAAGCATGAGAAGGTAAACAGAGAAAAGAAATCATAAGGAACTTATCAAAGTTGAACTATTTACATTCCTACATGGAAAAATGATAATTGTAACTTATAAAACTTTTCTCAGTATAAGAGCAGTTGAAGGGAATATAAATGTGTGTATATATATATATATATATATATATATATACACATATATATATACATATATATGTATATATGTATGTATGTATACATATATGTGTCTATATAGGAGGGTATATGGGTGTATGAATACATATGGGAGTGTCTGTATATATCTGTACAGGTATACATAGGCAGAGGGCGCAGGACCAATTGAATAGGAAGGGATGATACTTAAAAGGTGAAATTGAGAGGTAAGAGAGGAATATAATGAGAGGAGATGGGGAGAGACAGAATGGGGTATATTATCCCATATAGAAGAGGCAAGGGAAAACTGTTACAATGGAGGGGAAGAACAGAAAGGCAAAATGGAGTGGGTCAACCTTACTCTCATTGAATTTGGCTTAGGGAGGTAATGACACACACACTAAATAGGGTATCTCACCCTGCAGGAGAGTAGGGGGAAAAGGAATGAGAAGGGGGATGATGGAGGGGAGGGCAGGTTGGGGGGGGGGAAGGAAGTTAGAAGTACACACTTTTGAAAAGGGACAGGGTCAAAGTAAAGAATAGAACAAGTGTGGGGCGGGAAGGATGGAGGGTAATATAGTCAGTCTTCCACAATATATCCACTATGGAAATGTTTTGTGTAGCTACACATGTACAACCTATATTGAATTGCTTATCTTCCTAGTAAGGGTGGGTAATGAGCGAGGAAGGGAAAGAATCTGGAATCCAAAGTTTTAAAATCAAATGTTTAAAAATTATTATTATTTTTACATGCAACTGGGAAATAAGATATACAGGCACTGGGGTACAGAGATCCATCTGCCCTACTGGAAAGTTGGAGGAGGTATGGGAGAGGATATAGGAGAGAGCAGATTGGAGGAGGGGGTATACAGTGGGAGAGCTGTTTGGGGGTGGTGGGTAGGGGAAAGACAGGGAGAAAATTTGTAACTCAAAATCTTGTGGAAATGAATGATGTAAACTAAAAATAAACATAAAATTTAATTAAAAAAAAAAGACTCTCATCACCAAGAGAATGGCCACTGGGTTATAAAATCTTTTACCATAGAAACTCAAAGGGAGCTGAGTGTTTTCTTCACTTATGAAATTGATTAAGATCTATTAGAGATATTTTGGGAGAATTAACAGAATAGTAAATGACAGAGAAGCAATGAAGTAGGAAATGGAAGATCCCTTTTGTAATGAAAAAAATACCCATTTCCCAGTTCCTTCTTTCTTGTACCCACCTCATAAAGACATGAGATTCAAAAGGCTACCCAGCTGGGAGACTCTCTAGCTTGCAAATCACTTCATAGCATATAAATAATTTAAGCTTCATCCACTTAGAAAATAGTTGTGGTTCTTCAGCCAACCTAAATGGCATACAAAGTGGCCATAGGTATGAATTTCCCATTTCCCACATTTTGGGCTCCAGGTTTCCCAGCAGCCTTTTATTTTCTCTGTTTTTGTACTCCACCAGGTTCTCCATTTTAGTCCGAGGGTTGGGACACTTTATACTCTAGGGCTCATACACCAGCTTCAACAGAAATTACACATTTCTTGATAATTCTAAGGAAGTGTTCCTAAAGGAATTAGTTTCTTTTCACTCATAATGAGATTTCAAGCTATATAAAGCTTTTGGTAATAAAGCTCTCTAAATTTAACTAGCCTGCCTCTGGTCTCTTCCTTCTCTGATCCATATTGACTAGGGCAGGTTATGTAAATCTGGGTATCATCTGCATAGAGATGGTAAATGAACCTGTCTTTAAGATGAGATTCCTGAAGCCCAGATCTGACCATATCACTCTTCCATTCAGGAACATCCAGTGGTTTCTAATTGCCTATAGGATAGGTACAGATTCTTCTGCTTTGCATTTAAAGCCCTTTACCATCTGTCTGAAGAGCACCTTTCTAGCCTTGTTTGGCATATTCACTATTCCTCATATGTAACACTGGATTTCCCACCTCCATGTTTTTGTATAGACTGTCTCCTGTGCTAGAAAGCACTCCCTCCTCACTTCTGCCTTGTAGAATCCCTAGCTTCTTTCAAGGCTCAGCTCAAGTACCACCTCCTGCAGAATGCCCATCATTCTTCCCTCCCAGTTGCTAAAGGTTCTCTTCAAATTCTCTTTATTTACTTCTTTTCAGTGAAATGATTTTTCCCCCAACTCCCAATAGAATATAAACTCTAAAGACAAGAACTATTTTGTTTTTATATTGCTGGTGCCAAGTACAATGTCTGGCATGTATTAGACAGCAATAAATGCTTAAATGAGTAAATGATCAAGTCATTCACTCATTGCCCTTACCAAAAACCTTTCCAACTTGGTAGAATCTACCAAAGTGTACATTCAACTGGCCTTGAGACATCAGAGTCATCCCCATACCTCCAGTTTCAGTAGGACATTGCTATAATAAAATAATAAATTGTTAGACATAAGCAAGTAATATAATCTTATACTTAGTTCATAATAATTTTCCAAGTGTTAAGTAAAAGACCTAAGAGCCAGGAAATCCCATCTGTGACAGTGGGCAACTCATTTAATTTCTTAGTGCTCCCAGGCAACTCTCTGAGACAGTTTTAGAGGACATAGAAAACTGTAGTGGTGGAGAGAATTTAATGAAAAAAAAAAGGTTGTGTCAACCTGGGTCTCCAGTACTGGCTAGCTGTAGTGAGTGAAACTTACTCTGGACCTTGGAGAATGGTTAGATTATGAATAAATGGAAAGTTCAGAAATTTGCAAATGAAATTCGTATTCTTTAATATCTAAATGCATTGAAATTTCCCTATCCTTAGCCTTTCTACCCCAACATCTCAACACCAGTTTTTTTGCCCCTTATAACTCAAATTCTTTTTTTTATTTTATTATTTTTTTTGATTAAACAAATGCTTTATTAACTTCTGGTTTACATCATTCATTTCCACCAGATTATGAGTTACATTTTTCCCCCATTTTTCCCTACCCACCACCCCAGAATAGCAGTCCCACTAGATATCCCCTCATCCAATCTGCTCTCTCCCATATCTTCTCCCATACCCCCTTCGACTTTGCCATTAGGGCAAGGTGAATCTCCGAGCCCCACTGCCTGGACATCTTATGAAACATTTAATTTTAAAACTTCGATTTTCAGATCCATTCCCTTTCTCCCTTGTCACCCACTCCCTCTGAGAAGATAAGCAATTCAGTATGTGTTGTACATGTATAGCTATGCAAAACATTACCATAGTAGATATATTGTAAAAGACTGCTTACATTTCCCTCCCACCTGTCTCACCTCCCACCTGGTCCATTCCCTACTTTGATCCTGTCCCTCTTTGATAGTGGGTACTTCTAACCTCCCTTCTCCCCAGAATGCCCTCCCCTCCATCATCCCCCCTCTCATCCCCCTTTCCCCTACTCAGGAGAGTGAGTGAGGGTAAGATATTCCATTTAGTATGTGTGTGATTCTCTCCTTGAGCCAGCTTCAATGAGAATATGCTTTTGCCTTTTTGCCTTCCTGTTTTTCCCCTCCCTTGCAACTACTTCCCCTTGCCTCTTCTACATGAGATAGATTTCCCTACCCTGTCTCTCTCCATCTCCTCTTGCCACTCTCCTCTCTCACCTCTTGACTTCACCCCTTAAGAATCATCCCTTCCTTGGGGCGGCTAGGTGGCACAGCGAGCAGAGAGCCAGCTCTGGAGCCAGAAGGACCCGAGCTCGGATCCAGCCCCAGACACCCAACACACAAACACAAACCCAGCCAAGTGAACCTGGGCAAGTCACCCAACCCCAATTGCCCTCCAAAAAAAAATAATAATCATCCCTTCCCATCAAATTCAACCTGTGCCCTCTATCCATGTATAACTGTGAACATATGCCATGTACCCTTCTTCAATTATTTTCATAATGAGAAAGGTTTCATCAAACACAGTTATTGTTTTTCCATGTAGGACTGTAAATAGTCCAACTTTGATAAATTCCTTTTGATTTCTTTTCCTTGATTACCTTCTCAAGCATCTCTTGCTTCTTGTGTCTGAATGTCAAATTTTCTATTCAACTCTGGTTTTTTCATCAAGAATGCTTGAAAGTCCCCTATTCCACTGAATGACCATATTTTCCCCTGAAACAAAATACTCAGTTTTGCTGGGTAGGTGACCCTTGGGTTCATTCCTAGCTCTTTTGCCTTCTGGAATATCATATTCCATGCCCTTCGATCCCTCAGTGTAGAAGCTGCCAGGTCCTGGGCTATTCTGATTGTGTTTCCACAATATTGAAATTGTTTCTTCCTGGCTGCTTGGAATATTTTCTCCTTGATCTGGGGATTCTGGAACCTGGCTATAATATTCCTGGGAGTTTTCTTTTGGGGATCTTTTTCAGGAGGTGATTGGTAGATTCTTTCAACCTCTATTTTGCCCTCTGGATCTAAAACATCAGGGCAATTTCCTTGAGAATTTCTTGAAGGGTGATTTCTAGGTTCTTTCTTTGATCATGGCTTTCAGGTAGTACAATAATTTTTAAATTGTCTCTCCTGGATCTATTTTCCAGGTCAGTGGTTTTTCCCATGAGATATTTCACATTGCCTTCTAATCTTTCATTTGTTTGGATCTGCTTAACAGCATCTGGATTTCTCATAAAGTCATTAGCTTCCATTTGCTCCAGTCTAACTCTGAAGGAATGAATCTCCTCAGTGAGCTTTTGAGGTTCTTTTTCCATCTGGCAAATTTGGCTTTTTAAGGCATTCTTCTCCTCATTGCCTTTCTGAGCCTCTTTTGCCATTTGAGTTAGTCTGTTTTTTAAGGTGTTATTTTCCTCAGTCAGGCTGTTGACTGTCATTTCATACTTTTCTTGCATCTTTTTCATTTCTCTTCCCAAATTTTCCCCCACTTCTCTTACCTGCTTCTTAAGGTCCTCTATGGCCTGTAGCCAGCTTGTATTTTCATTTGGGGCTTTTGGTGCAGGAGTTCTGACCTCACAGTCCTCCTCCATGCTTTGAGCCTCTTTGCCCCTAAAATAGGAGTCCAATGTCGAACTTTTCTGTTTATTTTGTTTCATTTGCCTAGGCATATTGCCACTTAATTACTTGATTTTTGGGCTTGTTGCCACAGTAGGACTCTGCCACCAGACAGGGAAGCTTCTGCCCAAACGTGGGGTCTTCACAACTTCCGCCAGTTGGGTGGCCTCTGTAAAGCCTCCACCCACTCTGGCAAATTGAATACCCACCCCAAACTTCCCCCCCAGACCACAATCCAGATCCAGGCAGTTTAAAGCAAGAGCGATTAACCCCCAGACTGATTGCTGGATCTTCCTACCGTTTGCAGACCAGGAGCTAGAGCCACTGCTGATCCTGCAAAATGGCTTCTGTGCAGCAGTTTCTTCAGCAGCTTTTTGTCCCCAGGGGAGGAAGCCACATGTTCCCCAAATACTGGTCCCAAAGTCCATAGGGCACTAATCTTTCACTTTGTCCTAGGCATATCTGTGCTGATAATTCTGGAATCGCCACAATTGCTGGTATTCTGGGGTTCCACCAGCCCACTGAAGGCCTGGCCGCCCTGGGGCTAAAACCGCGGACCTGGGCTCGCTCTGCGGGCTGCGCTGTCGGTTCCCAGTGCGCTGGGCTGCCTGCTCTCAGAGCGCTGCGCTGGCTGCTCCCTGCAGGGCTGCTGGGCTGTCCTCAGCAGGAGGTTAGCTTCTCTGTGCCATTCTGTGGGTGCTGTGGCTCCAGAAGTTGTTAGGAGCTCCCTTTCACATTGTTTGAAATTTGTGTGGGGCAGAGCACATTGGAAATGCTGTTTCTACTCTGCCATCTTGGCTCCGCCCTATAACTCAAATTCTACCTTTTATTCTCTTTTATACCAGAATCTAGACCATTAATTAAACTTGATGATAAATATTTGTTTGGTTTTTTTTTGGGGGGGGGGGGAACAGGGGTCTGGATCCAAAATTTCATTAGCATAAATATGTTGAAGCAAGTTTTCCATCTCCTAAAAGAAGTGAGACTCAGATGTAGAAGGTGATAGTCATTTTCAAAGACGGCTGTGTGTGAATTCATTGTCTTGATTATGTTTATTTGTTAAAAAGGTGTTTTTTTTTAATGGGGGAGGAGTACAGGACTGGCAATAATGATTCTAAAAAAGGAAGAGAAGGGTGCCACTAAACTGATATGACTGTAGGGTAAATTCCTTGTCTTTAACTATGCTTATCTGTTATAAAGTTTTTCTGTTTCTAGTTGAGGGAATGGGTAGGGGCAATTAGGTGGTGTAACAGTGTCAGGTCTAGAGTCAGGAAGACCTATCTTCCTACATTCAAATCTGACCTCAGATACCTAATAGCTGTGTGACTTTGGGTAAGTTACTTAAACTCTGTTTCCTCATCTCTAGAATGAGGGATAGAATATAGCACTGACCTTCCAGGGTGTTTTGTGAGAACAAATCAAATCAAAAAAAGTGCTTAATGTAGTGCCTACTATGAGCTACTATATAAATGCTGGTTACTATTTATTTACTAATTTACTAATTACTATTATTACCACTATTACTACTTACCACTACTACTATTAAAGAGGTGGCCATGGTGATGCCAAAGAAAAGAAAAAGGGCCATTCAAACATAATTTTAACAGTGCACAGAGAACAGAAGGATTTTCAGAAGGAAACACTGATATACAGGATAACTTTGAAAATAAAAAGTTTAATTTATTTTGCACACATATATACACATACATGTATATATGCGTGTATATATGCGTGTATATGTATATATGTACATATATACACACATGTGTTGTTCATTTGTTTTTTTAATTGTGTCTGACCTCGTGACCCTATTTGGAGTTTTCTTGGCAAAGATACTAGAGTAGTTTGCCATTTCCTTCTCTAACCCATTTTACAGAGGAGGAAACTGAGGCAAACAGTTACACAGCTAGTAAGTATCCAAGGTCAGATTTGAATTCAGGAAGTTGAGTCTTCCTGACTCCAGGCTGGCACTCTATCCACTGTGCCAACTAGTTGCCCACACACCCATACATATACACACACAGTGTATGTTATCATATTATATATATTATAATTATAAAATATAACATTTATTACACAATCATATTTATTATTTCATTTGTATTATATATTTATTATATATGACAAATACATATATAATTATATATAATATAATTATAACATATACATACATACTCTGTGTGTGTGTGTATAAAATATATTAGCATTTCAAGGAAGACTGCTTGCCAGTAGCAGCTTTCATTTCCTAGGGTATAGATTTCTCTCTTCAGTGTAGCTTTCTCTGGCAGGCCCAGAACACCCAGTCAATCAACAGTATCCTGTGGCATTTGAATGGTCCAATGGGATATAGTCTGTCCCCATTAGGAATTTGGTCTGGAAGGTCTGTAGTTGCATGTTGGGTATAAAATTTGTAGAGTTGTGCACAGCTAAAGGGTACTGTGTGGTTCATGGTTTGTGTATTCCATCAAATTGAGGGAGATAGTTTGCCTCAGGTTTTGTCATTCAGTCTACAGCTGAAGCTTTTATTATTTAGTGTATTGTGTTTTTTAGTACTTAGAATGAAGGGTAATTAGTCAAGCTACATGTTGTGATAACTAAGTTTTGTATTTTTTTCCTCTCCACAATTCCTCCTTTTGATATTTCCTTGGAAGTATCCTTAAATCTGGGCCACTCAGTGTTCACAATACCATAAAGCAATAGTTTGTACAGCAAAATAAGAAAACTCAATCCAGTGAAGTTTATGGCAGGGATGAAACAAAAATATGTGAATAAGAAATCATAAACAAAAGTAAAAATATTCTCTTTAAGACTAAGAAATGGGTCTTAATCATACTACAATAAATAAAAGAGGGAGAAAAGAAGAGTTTAAATAAACCTCTTGGCAAGAATGGAGGGTACTAGGGGTGGCTAGGTGGTTTAGTGAATAGAGCACCGGCCCTGGAGTCTGGAGGACCTGAGTTCAAATTTGGCTTCAGTCATGTGACCTTGGGCGAGTCACTTACCCCTATTTGCTCTGCACTCCCCCCCTCTAAAAAGAAAAAAAGAAAGACTGGAGGATCATAGTAATAATTTCTTAAAATATTTACTCAGATTTTGGAGCTATGGTTTTGAAACAGTAGCAATTATTTAACAAAAGTAATAATAACAGCATCTACTTCACAGTGTTTCGAGGATCACATAAAATAATACACACATATATTTGTGTGTATGCAACTGGGTGGCACAATGAGTAGAGTGATAGATCTGGAGAGAGAAAGACTCATCTTCCTGAATTAAAATCTGGCTTCGGGTACTTAATAGCTTTGTGACCCTGGGCAAGTCACTTAACCCTCTTTGCCTCAGTTTTCTTATCTATAAAGTGAACTGGAGAAGGAAATGGCAAACCATTCTAGTATCTTTGCCAAGAAAACCCCAAATGGGGTCATGAAGAGTCAGACACAACTAAAACAAGTGAATGACAAAGTATATGTATATAAACATTTTGCAAACCATAGCACCAAAAGGACCAAAATTTAAGAATAATTCAAAAGACCAACTTGTATTAATAGACAAAGTTAGGGAAAAGAAAATAGTGATAGTAGGATTAAAATTTTTTATTTCAAAATCATTTTATCTACTTATAATCATTTTTATTTAAAGTACATTTGTACAGATAGCAGAAAGTAATATATATAATATAAATATATTTATATAATATATATAAAATATATTAACCAATATATTTCCTTATAATTATTTATTCAGGAATCACATTTTGTATATTTTTTATTGTTGTTGCTCTTTGATGCTAACAGGTTTTGTTGTTTTGGTTTGGTTTGAGTTTTTTTTGGCAAATGTAGGCTTCTACATCTCTTGTTCTGTTCATATACTTGGTAGTGTTCTAAGCATGTCTCCTTTTGGTTTGAAGAATAACAGTGTTTTCAGTCATTGTTTCTATAACTTATTTGCCACTTGAAGAATCAGCAATAAGCGACTCACTTACCTTTTAGCTGTATTCTCCACAGCTAATGTTTGAATTGCAGACTTTTAAAATATATATTATCCATGTGTTTGATGAGAACATGTGGAATATATACATAGGCCATCTCCTACTTGCTGCTTTCACTGAGTAACCCCTTGCTATTTAAATTAGATCACTGACACCTGCCTTAATCTTTTGCTACAATAAAATCATGTTTGACTTTTCCTTTTTCCCACTGAACATCTGGATGGAGGGTCCTCATTATAGTTCTAGACTTGGATCTCTTAGAGCACTGGTCTGAAGGGCAGGGCCACTGAAGGCTTCTCTGGAAATTTCAAAACCAGAATTTCTTTCAGTAGCCTACGTGTCTTCATTACTTCTGGATATTGTCCACGATTATGATGAGTAGTCATAACTGTGCTGCACCTTAGCTTTGCAAGTGTCAAAGAAAGATCCAGGGATGCAAAATAACTAATTGACACAGGTTACATTATATACCTTGTTGAATGGTGGTTTCATGAGTTTCAATATTCCATCTTTAGGTTCTCTAATAACATTGCTTCTAATGTAATTTTTGGTGTCCACTGCCAACAAAACTTCAGGCCAAATTTATCTGGCTTGTTTGACTTCTATTGAATCAATTTACAGGTGTAGAAAATCATAAAACTATTCTGAGTGGGTCCACTACAAATTTATGCTACATAATCTCAGTTGGGGTCATACTACTTCTAGGCAATCCTGCTATACTTACCTTCATCAAGTCACTATCCCAGTCTCCATAGTGAGTCTTCTAAACCTTTTCCTCTGTCTTCAAACTTCCACCAATAATACCAAGACTAACAATGAAACCAATGAACTTTTCTAATTCATCTAATGTAATGGATCGCTTAGTGTTGCCTCTTACTCATTGACCCTCAGCATTTGTACATTTCTGAATGTTTATAAGCATTCACTAAATAAAATTCGAAAATAAGAAATAGGATTTTTCTTAATGAGATGGATTATAGAATATACAATAGTATAATAATATTTAGCTGTTATAAATATACTCACACTGCTTGAGAAGAAGCAGCCTATTGTCAAGAAGAACCATATTTGCCTTTCAGATATCTCCTCATGTCTTTTGTCATAAACTTGTATCAGACAAGAACCATACTGATCATTACCTTGGAATGGTGCAGTTGGAACTTTGCTCATGGAATTCTATCACTGATGGAATTATCATTTGTGTTACTGGAATCACATGGGGAATACTCACTCTTTCTCTACCTTATGAATTGCATTTGTAACATTTACATCATCAAATTCATTGTCTGAAAGTTCACCATTGAACTTAGGTAATATATTTCTTATTAGTTTTAAAGTTGTTCATCAGAGTTTCTGAGACATTTTATCAGAAAGGATGCTATATTATGACAACCAAACTATAAATTTTGAAAAACCAGAAGAAAAATTAGTAAAATGGTAGAAACTACATGTAAAGATAAAATTTTATTTTACTTTATAAATACATTATTCACAGGTTTTATAAATGTTTGATGAAATCTGATTCTCCAAGGAGAAAACACAAATATGGACAAAGAAGAGACCCTCCCAAAAAATAAATGCTGGAACATTTCCTCATATTTGCAACAAAAGTATAAAGTGTTTAAGCATATGCCTCATTTGATGCATCTGGTCCTTATTGATAGAACCATATGTTTTATTCCTTTTGTTATTTGAAAAATCTTTTTATTGATAACAAAGATATAGAAAAAAGTCACGAAGTATCAAGTACAGATACCTAATCTTTTTTCAGTTTCAGGTGTCTGAAAAATTTTATATCAATTGATGCCCCTGGTTCTTCTCATTTTAAAGTGTTATGTAAATGCTTGTTATTGTTATTATTATATTACTTCAAAGTGGTTATTTGGAACCCAAGAGCAGCACCTTTGTGGGACCCTTAAAGTGTTCCCAGCCACAGGTTGAAACATTATAACTAATAATTTTATAAGGCACTGAAACAAGAAAGACTTGGATTTAAACTTCCCATCTTAAATCTGGCACCTAAGCATTCTTCCAAAAGGGTCCAGACACTGCAAGAAATAAAGGAAAAGAAACAAAACTTCGTAACAAAGCAAAGATGATTAACACTGCTAAAAATAGGCCCCAAAGGAACAAGAAATCCACACTACTATCAATTTAGACAGCAATTATCCTGTTCTCATCATCTTGAGTTTAGCTAAGTCATTTGCTCCTGAGAAACGTTTTGCCCTGGTAAATCTGAGTCAGAAGGGCTCTGTCCAATTCTACTGTCCACAAATTGTTTAACTTGACCCACTTACAATGAGAAAATCATTTCCATGAATCAATATCTTGGAGTTTTAACTTTAGTGTCAGTTGTTAACAGTACCTGAGATGGATAGACATTCCCACCTTGTTTCTAGAGCAGATTTGCAGAGGTGTTTCTTCCTGTAGATACCCTTGCCAGGTTCCAAATTGTCCAATGACCCTCATGGTGATTTCTTAGGTAAAAAATATGGAATACTTCACGAATTTTCCTGTAACTTTACCTAAGTGTCATGCTAACTTTATCTGTATCATAGCAATTTTAGTATCTATGCTGGCCAAAGAAAGCACTGAATATGCCATTTTTTTAAAGTAAGTATAATCCTCATGAGTTCTACTTTGTTTATAGAAATATCCTTTTGTGGATGTTTGCTAAGTTCTCAGAGCCCATGATAAACAGGTTAAAATTTACATAAATATTTTTCGAACTAACATCTCACTTCACAAAAAAAAATAGCAAAGGCTATAAATGTAACTTGTTTAATATGAGTAAAAGTGGTTTATCTTTAGAAAGAGCCTACAAAATGACTAAGATTCAAGAGCAAAATAAAAAAGGCACCCCATGGTCAACATCCACATAAAATCAATGAATAACATTCCTGCCAAGGAGAATAAAAAATTACGGAATTATGCAGATTTCTTTTTAGATGTTGAGGGATTAAAGATAGCAATTTGAGATCAGGTCATTGCTACCCCAAATTGAAGCCCAGATGTATTTCTTGATGCAGATTACATTGTAATGAAGTTGTGGAAACTGTATAACATATTACAGGTTGTAAAAATTTAGACCCGGCCAGTAGCTTGTTCATCGTTTGTTCTCGAAAAGGACCAATGGCATCATGAGGGTGATGTATGTCTCAACTTGGATTTAAGTGAGGCAGAACAGCACAAAGTTGTCAGCCTCACTCTCTCCTCCAGAGTCATAGAAGTCCAGTGACAAGACAAATGGGCAATGGCCCAGCATGAAGGGGGTGACCTTGGCCTTTCTGAATTAAGCTATTTCCCAGGCTCAGTTTGTCTCAAGCAATGCCCATTCAAAGACTAGAGACTAAGTAATATTTCTTAGGTGTATGACTTTGGGGGACAAGTCATTTCCCCTCTCTAAACCCCAGTTTCCTCACCTGTAAAACTGGACTGAGATGACCTCTAAGTTACCTTCCAGGCAGGAAATGATGGTACATATTTAACAACTCTCTTTTCCAACTCACCAGGAAGAATGTTTACTTTCTGTCCTGTGCAGGTGATTTCATAAGAGATATTTTATGCATTGGCTAGATGATTTTCTGTAAGGTACAGTAAATAAGAGATTCCTTCCCTCATTTCCCTCAATACTCAAAGTATCAGCTAGAGCCTTTCCTAGTGCTCTGAGTAGCTAATTCTTCTTCTTCTTCTTCTTCCTTTTTTTTGCTTTTTTTTTGGAGGGGGGAAGTCTGGGCAATTGGGGTTAAGTGACTTGCCCAAGGTCACACACAGGTAGTAAGTGTTAAGTGTCTGAGGTCAGATTTGAACTCAGGTCTTCCTGACTCCAGGGCCTGTGCTCTATTCATTGTGCCACCTAGCTGCCCCTTCTTGTGTCTTCTTTATAATTATAATAATAATAAAGACTGAGTGTCCCTGTATCATTCAGGCTAGAAGTACAAGGGCTACTCACTAGGTTGATCCCATTACTTATTAGTATTTACCATATTAATGCCAAACTTACACCAGATCAGCATGGTCTGCAGCTCAGAATTCAATCAGTAGACATTTATTAAGCATCTACTATGTGCCAAATCCTATGCAAAGGCTAGAGATACAAAAGGAAGCAAAAGACAGTCCAGTAACTTGAAATACTAGTGGCTTACATTGTACTTCATAAACTCTCTATCCTTCATACTTATTAGATGATAAATCACTGTACTACAAACACATACCCAAACTATCCTTGAAAATTCAACAAATAGTACTAGAACTGGATCGTCATTACAGACAGAACTATCAGCCACAGTTGCCTGGACCTAACGTTGATCCAGACGAACTTAAGAATAATGCTTTCAATAGATGTCACCATGTCAGATATTGATAATCTCTAAACTTTCAAAATATAGAAGAGGTCAAAATCACGTGCAAACAAGATGAAGTGGATATCGTCCCTGTAGTGCCGTCTTCTATTAGAGTTGGCCCAAAGACATTTTCAGTGGGTCTGCAGAAGATGAACTTACATTTCAATTCTTTTATTACATAAAGCAGTCGTTTTATGAACCTCTTCTAAGTTGCACAGAGTATGATATTAACATAGTAGAAAAGCGACTTGTTCCCAAACTATTTTTGTCTGAAGCTCATCAAAAAAGATGAGAAGAGTGTGTTAACAGAGATAACAATAACAATGACAACAACTTTAGAAAGAAGACAAAAAAGCCTCTCACAAGAATAACAAAACAGCCAGCCTACCACCCCAAGGGAGTTACAGAAAAATCAACACTTACTGATAGATGTTCTCAAAATGCATGACAAACAGGTGAAAAACTTCAGAAACACTTTCAGAACAAACACCACTTCACAGAGCAAGAGTAAAGGCTGATATAACTGTTACACTGATTATATATATATATATATTATATGTATAATATATATATATAGTCAGTTTTATTAAATGTAATTGATATTCATCTGCTAGTAGAAGAATCTTAAGAAAAGGGTAAGATCTAATAATGGATTAAAAGAGCTGTCCAATGGCAACATTCACATGAGCTCAACAACATGCTAACATGAACTCAACAAAGAAGTGCGGAACAAATGACTGAGGA
This sequence comes from Gymnobelideus leadbeateri, assembly GCA_011680675.1. Lineage (NCBI taxonomy): Eukaryota > Metazoa > Chordata > Mammalia > Diprotodontia > Petauridae > Gymnobelideus > Gymnobelideus leadbeateri. The sequence goes on along the minus strand of WOXC01005376.1, from coordinate 374,007 downwards.
AAAAAATTGTCTACAAAAAGAAAGGGGTTCATGATCATGACACAAGATTAGGCCATTGCTACCCATCAGTCAGTCAATAAACATTTATTAAGTTCCACCTATGGACCAAGTACTGTACCAAATGCTGGGAATTCAAAGAAAGGCAAAAGACAGTCCCTACTTTTAAGGAGCTCACAGTCTAAGGGGTGAGATGATATATAAGCAGCCATGTACAAACAAGCTACATACAGAATGAATGGGAAATAACAGGAAAGGCACTAGAATTAAGAGGGATTGGGAAGGACTTCCTATAGGGGAAGGGCTTCCTATAGAAGATGGGATTTTATTTGGGACTTGAAGGAAATTAGAGAAGTCTCATGGATGCCCAGAGTTGGGAAATGGGGATGTCTTGTCTGAAGAATATCAAGGAGGCCTGTATCATTGGATCAAAATGTATGTGGGGGAGGGGGCACACAGGGTGATAAAAAGTATAAGAAAATTGGAAAGGTAGAAGTGAGAGCAAGACAGGAAGGACTTTGCTAAACACAGGGTTTTATATTTGATCTTGAAAGTGATAATGAGTCAGTGGAGTTTATCAAGTAGGGGAATGGTATAGTCAGACTTGTGCCTTAAGAAAATCACTTTGGGCCTCACCATACCAGATCTCAAACTGTATTTTAAAGCAGTAACCATCAAAACAATCTGGTATTGGTTAAGAAATAAAGTAGTCAGGGTGGCTAGGTGGCACAGTGAATAAATCGTCGGCCCTGGAGTCAGAAGGACCTGAGTTCGGATCCGGCTTCAGACACTTAACACACACACAAACAAACAAAAAAAACCTAGTTGTGTGGCTTTGGGCAAGTTACTTAACCCCAATTGCCCTCCAAAAAGCAAAAAAAAAAAAAAGAAATAAAATGGTGGATCAGTGGAATAGATTTAGGTACACAATATACAGTAGTAAATCACCATGGTAATCTAGTGTTTCATAAATCCAAAGGTTCAAACTTTTGGGACAAGAACTCATTGTATGACAAAAATTGCTGGGAAAACTAGAAAATAATTTGGCAGAAACTAGGTATAGATCAACATCTCACACTGTATATGAAGATAAAATCAAAATGGTGATCCCATCAGCAAATTAGATGATACTATAAGGAAATTAGGGGAGCATGGAAAAGTTTACCTGTCAGATTTATGGATATGGGAAGAATTTATGACCAAACAAGAGACAGAGGGCATTATAAGATGTAAAATGGATAATTTTGATTATATTAAATTTTAAAGTTTTTACATGAACATAACCAATGCAGACAAGATTAGAAGGAAAGCAGAAAGCTCAGAAACAGTTTTTACAGCAAATGTCTCTAATAAAGGCCTCATTTCTCAAATATACAGAGAACCAAGTCATATTTATAAGAATACATGTCCTTGGGGCGGCTAGGTAGCACAGTGAGTAGAGCGCCGGCCCTGGAGACAGAAGGACATGAGTTCAGATCCGGCCTCAGACACTTAACGCACACAAAAACAAAAACCTAGCCGTGTGACCTTGGGCAAGTTACTTAACCCCAATTGCCCTCCAAAAAAGCAAAAAAAAAAAAAGAATACATGTCCTTCCCCAATTGACAAGTAGCCAAAGGATATGAGCAGACAGTTTACAGACAAAGAAATAAGAGTTATCTATGGTCATATGAAAAAATACTCTAAATCATAGAGAAATGTAAATTAATATAACTGAGGTACCACCTATCAGATTGGCTAATATGATACAAAAGGGAAATGATAAATGTCAGAGGGTATGTGGGGAAATTGGGACACTAACATAGTGTTTGTGGAGTTGTGAACTGATCCAACCATTCTGGAGAGCAATTTGGAACTATGCCCAAAGGGCTATAAAACTGCAAACCCTTTGATCCAGCAATACTACTACTAGGTCTATATCCTGAAGACATTATTTTTGTACAAAAATATTTCTAGCAGCTCTTTTGTAGTGGCAAAAAATTGGAAATTGAGGGAATATTCATCAATTGTGGAATGGCTGGACAAGTTGTGGTGTCAGATTGTGATGGAATACTGTTGTACTACAAGAAATGATGAGCAGAAAGACTTCAGAAAAACTTGGAAAGACTTACATAAACTGATGCAAAGTGAAGTGAACAGAACTAGAAGAACATTGTACACAGTGACAACACTATTGTACAATTTTAAACTGTGAATGACTTAGCTATTCTCAGCAATATAATTATCCAAGATAATTCCAAAGGATTCATGGTGAAGAATACAATCCACCTCCAGAGAATGAACTGATGGAATCTGAATGAAGATCAAAATATACTATTTTTCACTTTATTTTTTCATGTTTTTTTATGGTCTGTGTTTTCTTTCATAACATGACTAATACGGAAGTATGTTTTGCATGATTGCACAGTATAACCTATATCAAATTGCCTACCATATCAGGGAGAGGAGAAAGGGGGGGGGGGAGAGAATTTGGAAATTTTTATTTTACAATTCAAATTCAATTCTAATTTTAAAAAAATTTAAAATTGTTTTTATATACAATTGGGAAAAAGATTTTTTTTAAAAAAGAATACTTTGATGGCTGAGTAAAGTATAGACTGAAGTGAGGAAAGACTTGTGGCAAAGAGATCAACCAGTGGGCTATTTCAAATGGTCCAGGCATGAAGTAATGTAAGCCTGCTCCAAGGTTATGGCAGTATCAAAGGAGAGAAAGTGGGTATATACAAGAAGTATTATGAAGATAAAAATCAACAGGCCTCGATAACAGATTAGATATGGGGAATGAGAAAGAGACAGAGAGTAAGGGAAATTTGGAGGAGGGGAGAGTACAGGAAAAACGATAATGAGTTTAAGATGTCTATGGGACATCCAGTTTAACCTGTTCAATGGGTAGCTGGAGATTAGAATCTGTAGGCCAGAAGAGAGATTAGAGCTGGGTAAGTAGATATGAGAATAATCATCGTAGAGATAATTGAATCCATGGGAGCTAATGAAATCTCCAAGTGAAATAACAAAGAGAAAGAAGAGAGGAGAGAAATCTGTTTGGCATCCACAGTTCGTGGGAGTAACCTGGGTAAAGATTGAGCAGAGAAGACTGAGAAATTAGTCAAATAGGCAGAATGAGAAATAATAGAGAGTAATGTCATGAAAACCAGAATTTATGGAATGTTTATCCTTAAGAAGACTAGACTTGGGGCAGCTAGGTGGCACAGTGAGTAGAGCGTCGGCCCTGGAGTCAGAAGGACCTGAGTTCGGATCCGGCCTCAGACACTTAACGCACACACAAACAAAAACCTAGCCATGTGACCTTGGGCAAGTTACTTACCCCCAATTGCCCTCCAAAAAAAAAAAAGACTAGATTTGTTAATTGATACAGAAAGGCAAAACTGCAACATATTACTGCAAGTTGCAAAAAAGTTAGCACTTACGATATGCCTAAAAAGGTGTGACTGAGTAGCCAGTTTTATATATAAGAAGCTTGCTAATTTTCATAAACTAACAGGTGACAAATTGCCATACTACAAATTCAAACCTCAAAATATCTTAAGAATGAAACAAATAAACTACTTAATCTGGAGTATTACTACAGATAAAACTTTCCCACAATTGCCTCTATATACAGGCATTTGACCTACAAAAATTTAAGACTTTTAAAAATATATACTGCCATGCCAAACATTCATAAACTCCAAACTACATAAAACCAAAAGCTTTTAAAATATAATAATCTAGTGAAAGAAATCAAAACCCTATGGGAACAGTATTCATGAACCCCATTCTCCTTGTCTACTAGAAAAATTGTCCTAAAGATGCTTTCAGTGAGTCAATAGAAGATGAGATTTCAGCCCAACACTTTTCTTAAATTACATATATCAATTATTTTCTCTATTTATGCAATTGTTTGCTGAACATTAAATATAAAATAAAAATACTAGTATAATAACTTGTCCTGGGACTATTTCTATATGAACTTCATCAAACATAATGATGAGAATTTATCATCATCATTATTATTAATCAGCTATCATTCATTGACACACATCAACTATTATTAATTTTCAACAATGATAATAATATCTGATGTTATATAATGATTTAAGGTTTGTAGAATGCTTTACCTTCATTATCTCCCTTGAACCTAATTTTTAAGCAATTGCAATTTTAATTCTTACTCAAGTAGTTTCTAAGCATACAACTGTATTTTCTATTAAGGTATGATCTACCTATAGGGGGTCTAACATCACAATTATCCTAATAGGAGTACACATCTTACTTTAAATGAGGCCACATTATAATCTAGTTTTAGGACAATGATCATATTTGGATTTACAATCACTAATGGAATCATTTGAAATCTTAATTTTCCCATGGGTCATTAGCTACAAGCAACTCAAATTATAGAGCACACTCCTTTCAGTCAGCTGAGTTCCAAAGATTTATGGAATTTGTAAGCATGACGATATTATGATTGTATATCCCTTATATAAAGATTGGAACACACCCTTCTAATGGTCTTTCAAGGACAGAATTTTAGTATGCTATAGTCAAATAAAGCAGCAGTCTACATTTAAGGGGAAGTTAGGTGACTCAGTGAATAGGGGTGACTTGACTATGTTCCATCCAAACCCTTAGGATATTCACCAGGTTATCTTTGTGCCAAATAATCCTATATAGGTTGCTCCCACCTGCCTCAATCCTGCAATCACAGAGACTTAGTGTCCATGTCCAGGTGAGTCTTTTTTTTTTTTTTTTTTGCTTTTTGGAGGAGGGAAGGCTGGGCAATTGGGGTTAAGTGACTTGCCAAGGTCACATGGCTAGTAAGTGCTAAGTGTCTGAGGCCAGATTTTGAACTCAGGTCCTCCTGACTCCAGGGCTGGTGCTGTATTCACTGTGCCACTTAGCTGCCCCCGAGGTGAGTCTTTTGTTTCTGTTTGACTGTCAGGGAATCCCACTTCTGACACCATATAGTTGGTCAAGAACAAACCCAAACCTGAAAAAAGTTTTAGAAAGACATTCGAGTCATCTAGGGAGAGCCAAAATAGGTAGCCCACTCCTACAGAGGCTCTGTACGTTTTACATTATATCAAGTTCAAACAAAGAAACAACAGCTGATTGGTCAGCATAGAGGCAGTTTCCAGAATGGGTACATATGAGTTTTTCTGAGATGTATAATGGGAGGAAAATCCTTACATTCTTTGTGGCAATCACCAGATCCCCTGGAAGATTTCTAGGGTTAGCATGACCCTAAGTTCAACAACGAATCTGATCTCTAAACAACAGACAAGTCTGATCTCTAAGCAACATAGCGCTAGGTTTAAACAATGCAATAAAATTTTCCCACAGAGCTTATTCTTATAAATGTGAATCAGGTCACTACATATACAATAGAAGTGAAACCATTATTATAGAATCTTGCTGCAAAGATATTTTTCCCATTTACCTGCTTCTCTTATCATTTTAGCTAAATAAATTTTCTTTGTGAAAAAACTTCTAATCAAAATCATCCATTTTAATTCCTGCGAACCTCTCTTTATCTTGTTTGGTCATGAATTCTTCTCTTCTCCATAGATCTGATAGGTAATTTTTTCCTCACTCCTTTAATTTTTTTACATCACCTTTTGTGTCAAAAATCATGTGCCCATTTTTCCAAGTAGAAATTAATGACTCTATAAGACAACAAGAAATTTTTTATTTTTATTCTATAAATTAACCCATTTATTGTTGTACTACAGATATTTGATAAGAAGATTTTACTGGTCTTTCAATTCCTTCAGTCTTCTGATGGCAGTCTTTTGATGGCAGAGGTGGTATTGCTGGTGCATGCGCCACCAGTTACTGTTTTCATACAGTGCGAGATTCCCACAGTCCGTCTCTTCATTTTGGTCTTGCCACAGAAGGAACAAGTATACTTGGCATGCTGGCTAATTTTAATTTTCTTTACCATTTTTCTGAGGTATGCACCATAACGTGTTCCACATTTACCAACAATTCTGACCTTCTCGATACGTTTAACCATATGACTGGTGCCAGGGCTGGAGTTTGGAGAGGCAAGAAATATTTTTAAAAAATAAAATAGAAAATGGAAAGTATCTCATGGCAAAAGCAATTGATCTAGGAGGGTAAAAAAACTCAAGGAAAAATAAGTCAAAAATCATTGGACTACCTAAAAGATATGACCAAACCAAAATAAAAACAAACAAACCTAGACACCATATTTCAAGAAATTGTAAAAGACAACTGCCCAGATTTCTTAAAATCAGGGGATAAAAAAAAATCAGGGGATAAAGTGAAAATAGAAAGAATCAACCAATCATATCCTGAAAGGAACCCCAAAATGAAAACTCCCTGGAATATTATAGCAAAAATACAGAGCTTCAATGTCAAAGAAAAATATTGCAAGGAGCCAGAAATAATTCAGTGACTGAGGAGCCATAGTTAGGATTACAAATGATTTAACAGCCACCATCATAAAGGAGCAGAGAGCTTGGGATATTAAATTATCAAAGGCCTAGGAAAATAGGCTTACAGCCAAGAACAATGAACCTGGCAAAACTCAGTATAGACTTACAGGGAGGAAATGGTGTTTTAATGAAACAGAAGAAGATCACTTCTAAACATTTTGGATGAAAAAAAACCCAAGTTGAGTAGAAACTGTAAAGTTCAAACAAGAGAAATATAGAAAGGTAAATATAAGCAAATAATCAAACAGAGCTAAATAAGAATATACTGTTTACATTCAAATATGGAAATACAAGTGTCCCCTCAGAACCCTAATTTCAATAGAAGATATAGAATTCCAGAAAGATATAGGGTTTCTGAGTTATTTTTGAAAAATATTTTGATCCAAAAAAAAAAGAAAGGAGGATCTGGAGCCAAACTGGCAACACAGAAGCAGGAAGACTCCCTGTGCTCCTCCCATAACCACCTCAAATACTTATAAAAAATTACTCTAGGGGCGGCTAGGTGGCGCAGTGAGTAGAGTGCTGGCCCTGGAGTCAGAAGGACCTGAGTTCAGATCCGGCCTCAGACACTTAACACACACAAACAAAAACCTAGCCGTGTAACCTTGGGCAAATTACTTAACCCCAATTGCCCTCCAAAAAGTAAAAAAAAAAAAAAAGAAATAAAAAATTACTCTAGACAAACTTTAGGGCTACAGAATACACAAAGTGACAGAGAAACAAACCTCCCACTGAAGACAGCCTGGCAGACTGGCAGGAAGGGTCCATTGCAGCATGCTGGGAGCAGAGCCCAGCCCCACATGAGTCTGAGGTTTTAGCTCCAAGGTGGCCCAACCTGGAGGGACTCCCAGAGAGTGAATAACCAGCAGCTATGGTGGTTTCCAGAATTATCAACCCATAAATGCCAAAGACAAAGTGAGAGGTCAGTGGACTTTCAGAACAGGGGGTCTGGGAGTTCGGTCCAGCCTCTGTCCCTGGAAGGAGAAGTAGCTGAGGTGCAGTGGCCATGCAGCCACCACTGCATGGCTGCTTCAGAGCTCCTGGCCTGCAGATTGTAGGGGGACCAAGCAACCAGTCTGAGGGGTAATGGCACTTGCTTTAACCTGCTGGGATCTGGATTGCTGTCTAGCATGGAGGTCCTGGGGTGTGTGACTAGTGTGCCAGAGCCAGTGGAGGCTTCAGAGAGGGCACTCAACTAATAGCTCTGGCAGCTGAGAAAACCCCAGCTGTTAGGGCCCGCCTAACAGGGCTGACGTCAAACTCACCTCTCCTGCCGCCTCTATGGCACTCCAATTGCCTTCTGCGATTCCTGTCGCCCCTATGACCTGGCTTGCTTCTGCAAACCCTTTTCCAACTGCCCCTACAGTCTGGTCACTCTGGTCGCCCCTATGACCCGGGTTCGCCCCCACGAACCCCTCAGGGGAGCCTGCTCCTCCAAGAACAGACAAAGGAGTTCTGACACCAAGATGTAATGTCTTGCTGTTTTATGTCTTTATCGTTTACAATCACCTCATTTCACTCTCCTCCCGCTTTCACCTTGCCTCCCTCCTTTTAGCTCCTTCCCCCCCACCGACTGTCTTCTCCCACATGCCTCAGCAGTAACAAGCTTCTCATAGCAGGGGAGTGCTCCCCTGTTAGCAGTGCATAATCAATACCCCAAAATCACAGGGGAGAATACACGCCCAGGTGCCTCTTTAACCTTGCTTGAGTTGCTCTGTCCTTTGCCTGAGGTTTCCGTGGGTTTTCAGAGTTCGGGTAGAGTCTTAAAGGGCCCCAACACCCAGCCATTTGGGACAAAGCTCTCCTCTCTGGTAACAGAGTTCTACTGTGGCAGAAAGCTCAAAAAAGTAATTGAGTGGAGACATGAGGAAGCAAAGGAAGCAAAGCAAGCACAGCAATCCAACTTTGGATTCCTTTTTTTGTGGACAAAAAGGATCAAAGCATGGAACACGAGGAAGACAACAAAGTCAGAACTCCTGCACCAAAAGCTTCCAAGAAAAATATGAACTGGTTACAGGCCCTTGAGGAGCTTAAGAAAGATTTTGAAAACCAAATAAGAGAGGTGGAAGAAAAATTAGGAAAAGAAATGAGAATGATGCAAGAAAATCATGAAAAGAGAGTCAACAACCTGACTGAAAAGAGTAACACCTTAAAAAATAGACTAATTCAAATGGCAAAAGAGGCTCAAAAAGCCTATGAGGAGAAGAATGCCTTAAAAAGCCAAATTTGCCAGACGGAAAAAGAATCTCAAAAGCTCACTGAAGAGAATCATTCCTTCAGAATTAGATTGGAGCAAATGGAAGCTAGTGACTTTATGAGAAATCAAGATATTATTAAACAGATCCAAAAGAATGAAAAAATAGAAGGCAATGTGAATATCTCATTGGAAAAACCACTGACCTGGAAAATAAATCCAGAAGAGATAATTTTAAAATTATTGGACTACCTGAAAGCCATGATCAAAAAAAGAGCCTAGAAATCATCTTCAAGGAAAATTTCCCTGATATTTTAGAACCAGAGGGCAAAATAGAGGTTGAAAGAGTCCACTGATCATCTCTTGAAAAAAGATCCCAAAAAGAAAACTCTTAGGAATATTATAGCCAGGTTCCAGAGTTCCCAGATCAAGGAGAAAATATTATAAGCAGCCAAGAAGAAACAATTCGAATACTGTGGAAACACAATCAGGATAACACAAGATTTGGCAGCTTCTACATTGAGGGATTGAAGGGCTTGGAATATGATATTCTGGAGGTCAAAGGAGCTGGGATTAAAACCAAGAATCACCTACCCAGCAAAACTGAGTATCATGTTTCAGGGGAAAATATGGTCATTCAAGGAAATAGAGGACTTTCAAGCATTTTTGATGAAAAAACCAGAGTTAAATAGAAAATTTGACATTCAGACATAAGAAGCAAGAGAAGCATGAGAAGGTAAACAGGAAAAAAGAAATCATAAGGATTCCTACATGGAAAAATGATCATTGTAACTTATGAAACTTTTCTCAGTATGAGAATAGTTGAAGGGAATATAAATCTATATATACATATATATGTATGTATATATATTCATACATATGTCTATATAGGAGGGTATATGGGTGTATGAATACATATGTGAGTGTGTGTGTATATATGTTTACAGGTATACATAGACAGAGGGCACAGGACCAGTTGAATAGGAAGGGATGATACTTAAAAGGTGAAAATGTGAGGTGAGAGAGGAATATAATGAGAGGAGATGGGGAGAGACAGAATGGGGTAAATTATCTCATATAGAAGAGGCAAGGGAAAACTTACAATGGAGGGGAAGAACAGGAAGGCAAAAAGGGAATGGGTCAACCTTACTCTCATTGAATTTGGCTTAGGGAGGGAATGACACACACACTAAATAGGGTATCTCGCCCTGTAGGAGAGTAGGGGGGAAAGGGATGATGGAGGGGAGGGCAGGTTGGAATGGAGGAAAATTGGAAGCACACACTTTTGAAAAGGGACAGGGTCAAAGTAGAGAATAGAACAAGTCGGGGGCGGGATAGGATGGAGGGAAATATAGTCAATCTTTCACAATATATCCACTATGGAAATATTTTGTGTAGCTACACATGTACAACCTATATTGAATTGCTTATTTTCCCAGTAAGGGTGGGTGATGAGGGAGGAAGGGAAAGAATATGGAATCCAAAGTTTTAAAATCAAATTATATATAAAATGTTTTTTACATGCAACTGGGAAATAAGATATATAGGCACTGCGGTATAGAGATCCATCTTGCCCTACTGGAAAGTTGGAGGGGGAATGGGGGAAGATATAGGAGAGAGCAGATTGGGGGAGGGGTATACAGTGGGAGAGCTGTTTTGGGGTGGTGGGTAGGGGAAAGACAGGGAGAAAATTTGTAACTCAAAATCTTGTGGAAAAGAATGATGTAAACTAAAAATAAATATAAATTTTAATTAAAAAAAAGAAAGTCAAGCTGTACATAATAAAAAAAGGAAAGGAAAGGATGTGGGTAGGCAATGCATAGGTGAGAGGAGTGGGAGAGTGGAAAGGTAGGGGAGATTATCTCACTTAATTAGGATATACAAATAGAAAACTACAAACAGGAAGGAAGGGGTGGGGGAGTGGGCATCACTTGTACATTACTTTCTTTTTTCCCTTTAAATTCTTCCTACTGCCTACCTTTCCTATTGCTGTAGATAGCAAAACCATCCTTCAAATTCCTTGGTCTCACAACTCAGGAGTCATCCTGGATTCTTCAAGATGTCTTGATCCCCAGATCCAAGTTTTTGCCAAGACTTGTCAATTCCCTTTGCAAAATCTTTCAAACGCATCCCTTTCTCTCCTCTGACACTTTCATCACTCTAGTGTAGACCCTCCACTTCGTGCTTTGATTACTGCTAACTTACTGGTAGGTCTGCTGCCTCAAGTGTCTCCCCATTCCAATTTATTCACCATTCAGTCATTAAAATGATTTTTCTAAAACATAGGTCTGATCATGTCAAACTCCACCCTTCCCACCCCACTCCCCGCCCCCACATACACAAACAGTCAAACTCCATTGGCTTCTGATTGCCTCCAGGAGCAAATACAAAATGTTCTATTTTACATACTGATCCCTTTATTATCTAGCCTCTTCCTATCTTTCCAGTCTCCTTACACCTTACTCATCAACATGTATTCTTTGACCCAGTGACACTGGCCTTCTGGGCTGTTCCACAAATAAAACACTCCACCTTTTGACTCTGGGGACTTTCTCTAGTTGTCCATCATGCCTGAAAAGCTCTTTGTCTTCCACTCCAACTACTGACCTCCCTGATTCCTTTAAGACCCCAAATCCCACCTTTTACAGGAAGCCTTCCTTAACCCCTCTCAATTCTAGCATGTTCTTTCTTTTAATTATTTCCTATTTATCCTGTATATAGCTTGATACACACACGCACACATGCACACACACATATATGAATATGTTTTCGTATTGTGTCCCCCATTAGAGTTCCTTGAAGGCAGGCACTATCTTTTGTTTATTTATATCCTCACAGCTTAGCACAGTGCTGGCACATATCAGGGGCATAATACGTTTTTGATTGATTGACCTGAAGTGGTCAAAGGAGGGAAGATTGCATCAAGAAATAAATCTTACTTAACAGGGAAACAAAGAGGAAAGATTTGGGGGGAAGAGGGGAATAAGAAGAGAAGAATAAGCGAGCCATTAATCCTGAGCAAAATAAAATCCTAGCCACAGAGGATAGTGCGCTGAGCCATTTGTTTGTTCTGGGGTTGGTTTTTATTTTTTGCTTTTTGGAGGGGGGAGGGCAGGGCAATTGGGATTAAGTAACTTGCCCAAGGTCAAAGGGCTAGTAAATGTTTAGTGTCTGAGGCTGGATTTGAACTCAGGTCCTCCTGACTCCAGAGCTAGTGCTCTATTAACGTAGCCACGTAGCTAGTGCCGAGCCATTTAAAGGGATGAGAGGATAAGAACTTCAGATTGGGCTCTGGGAGGGCAAAAAAGAAGAGGGGCAGGGAAATGGAAGTAGACTGCAACAAATCTAGAGTTCTTGTGCTAAATACACCCCTTAATCATCACTCTCTTTCTATAAAAAAGAGAGAAGGAAACAAAGAGAAAGAAACGCATAAGAAAATATGGTGGAAAGGATTACATAATTAATTATTATAACTGTGAAAGTGAATGGAATGAACTCACCAATGAGATGGAAGAAAATAGAATGGATTAGAAAGTAGAGTCTAACAATATTTGGAGTCAGAAGGACCTGAGTTCGGATCCGGCCTCAGACACTTAACACACATAAACAAAAAAAACCTAGCCGTGTGACCTTGGACAAGTTACTTAACCCCAATTGCCCTCCAAAAAAAAAAAAGCAAAAAAAAAATAGGGGAGGGGAGCAAAATCTACTATGTATCAACAAAGTTAAAAAGAAAAAAGGCAGGAGTATCATTCATGATCTCAGACAAGGCAACAGCAAATAAAAAAGTTTTGTTAAGAGATAAACAGGGAACTATATTTTGCTAAAAGATACTCTTAATACTGAATTAATTTTAATATTTAACATATATTATATGAGTATAAATATTTAAGGAAATGTTAAATAAGTCATAAGGAAGAACAGAGAGTAAAATTATAACAGTAGGGCACCTCACCTCAATGCAGTCAAAATTAGAGGAGAAGCAAGTAAGGGGGTGGGTATATGTTGTTTATACTCAGTTTTAGTTTATGGGGGGGGCTTAGTTTTTTTTTGACACATTATCTCCCCCATAGCATGTGAGCTTTTTTAAAGCAGGAAATGGTTTTTGCTTTTTTTTTTTTCAAATCTCCATGCTTAATATAGCAGATGGTAAATTAATGCTTGTTGACCAACTGAATGATTCAAAAATTTAAAAATAAGAGCCATTCACCAGTTGCTAAATGATCAAATGATATGAATAGGCAGCTTTTACTGCCTTTTACTGATTCTCCAAATTACTATTAATGAAATTCAAATTAAAATAACTCTGAGATTGTGCCCAACGAATCGACAAAGTTGGTTAAAAAAATGTTGGAGGGGCTATGGCCAAAGAGGCACATCAGTACACTGTTGGTGGAACTGTCAATTGGTACAGCCAGACTGGAAACTAATTAGAAGCTAAGCCCTTTGGTCCAAAAGATGCCACTTCTGGACCTTTAACCCAAAAATTAAAAAAAAGAAGAAAATGTCCTATATCTAAAAAAATATTTATAGAAGCTCTTTTTGAAAATAAAGAATCAGAAACTAAGTGGATACCCATCTGTTGGGAAATGGCTGAACTGAAATAATGATAATATTAATCTAATGCTCTACTATTGTGCTATAAGAAATAATGAAAAGATGTTTTCAAAGAAACCTCAGAACACATGTATTTGCTGATTCAGAGGAAAGTGATTAGAACCAGGACACCAATTTATACCATTGCATCAATATTGTAAAAATTAATGATTTTGAAAGAACTCTGATCCACATAGTGATCAGCCATGATTCCAGAGGACTGATGATGAAGAATGCTTTCCACCTCCTGAAAAAGAAGTAATGGATCAAAAACATGCAGAACATTTTTGGATAGAGCCAATATTGAAATTTGTTGTTTGACTAAGTTTTCTTGTTAAAATTTTTTTTGCTTTTTTTTTTCTTCCTAATGAGATAATGGTGGGAAGGAGGGGAAATGTTTGATAATTGAAAACAATAAAATTTAGTTTAAAATATGTTTTGGGGTGTCAGAAGGTAGAAGACATCTAAAAACTCACCACCAATAAGTCATCTGAGAAAAAAGTTGAGAGAAGCCTAATATCTAGTATCAGGAGTGTGCTAGAGCCAATTTGAACTGGCTTGCAAAAACCAATTCTTACACTTTCAAAGTATTTATATTGTGGAAGCTGGCAAATGGTACAAATCATGGCCCAATTTTTTGTTTTATTGTTTAGACTTGATAAAGTGATAGAGAAAATGTTAATAATGCAAGTTAAAAATGTGTCAAGTATACATTTTACCCCCCAAAAAGCAGGTTATTAAATATTTGCCAGCACCCTTCCACCTAACACTGGGAAAAAATATGATGCCCAAGTTTGTTGTCATTAATTAGAGGAGAAAGAGTCCTTCCATGGAATATACAAGTCTGGAACATACCAGATGGTGGAGTGATGATGTCCCCATACCAAGTGGTTGATAAGTAGCCAAATGAGTCCCACAGAGTAGTCAGAGCCCTGAAAAGACAATGTTATCTCAACTACCTAATACCCATAGGGGAACTAGTTGAACTACCAGTCAGAAAGGAGGAAGGAGTGGAAGACAGCTAAGGAATGAAACCCCACTAAAATCAGCTGGAGTTGGACAGCTGCCCCAGAGAAAGAATCACACTGAAAGACTCTGGTCCAAAATTCAGATGGAGAGAAAATCAATTAGAAAATGAAGAAGACTGCCAAAGTTGCATGTAGGAAATGCCTGTTTAGTTAGAAAAGAGGGACTTAATTCAGAAGCAATCTACCATCTGCATACTACTACATCAATAGAGATCCCAAAAGGACAGAAGTTACCTGTATTGCTCATTTACTTAAGGATGATATATTACCCTATTTGCCCTCAGTCACCTATAGGCATAGACACAGGATTTATATAACTAATGTGTGTGAAGACAGTTTCTCTCCCATCAGGAATGGAAGAGCATTTAAAACATTCAGAAATGTCAGCAAATCATAGTAGAGGCATTCAGATTATAGCAACAAAAGCTAAGCTGACATAGAAATATGATGAGAGAGAGAGAATGCTGGAGGATGTCACCAAAAGCACCCCCATATCTGTTAGGACAGAGCAATGTGCTACATTCTAGCTAAGAAAACATCCAACTATTAGTAGGGCAAGTTGACTGTGCGTGACCAATGTATATTTGGACTATGTACTATGAAATTGGGGTTTGAGAACTTACTGGCATTCCAGAATTTGTAAGTCAGAGGGACACAAATTCTCTCTCATCCTTGAGAGAAATATGAACCATCACAAGCTTTGAGCCAGAAGGTAGGGTTGAGTCACACCTGGTAACTTTGGAAAACAGACATGCAGTTTGGGGGAAGTGATTGAGATGACGAGTCTGGCATGAGCTGAGCAGTAGCAGCAATGGCAGCCTCGTCAACACTTCTTGGGATTTGATGAGCCAATGGCAGAAGTAGCAACTGAGTGGGCAGAGGGTAATCAAAGGGAGAGAGAGAGAGAACAGATGAGCTGAGCAGATAGGGGAGAGATCACTGTGGGAGGTCAAGTCCCTGCAGGTGTTATGGAACAGAGGCCTTGGACTGAATCTACTGATTGTTATTATTAGCTCTTCAGGACTGCAACAAGTTCCAAAAGGTGTATTCTTTCCCCAACTCCCCTCCTCATATCTGTCTGATAACAGATTCTATTATATACCCTTTTCTTGTTGTGCACTTTTCTCAACTTCAATTCTTCATTCTCACTCAATCCCCACATCCCATCATTTTCCAAATCTTATTAATTCTACCTCCTCAATGTATCTTACAATTATCCTTAATCTCTGGCCTTAATTACCTCTCATCTGGACTATTTCAATAGCCTCCTAATTTCCTTTCATCTAGTTTTCCCCCTGTCTAATCCATCCTTCATTTGGCTGCCAAATTGATATTCCTAAAGCATAGGTCTGACCACGTTATTCTTTGGCTCAAGTCGATATCTCCTCATTCCTTTTAGGTTAAAATACAAACTTCTGTTTGTCATTCAATGCCCTCCAAAATCTGATTTCAGACCATCTTTCTAGACTAATCACATATTACTCACATTCAGTGACTTGCTTCTTGTTCAACATGCAGGAGATGTCATGTCTTACCTCTGCATCTTTATACAAGTTACCTTTGATTTCCATAATGTTTTCACTCCTTACTTCCCTCTCTTGGAACCCTCCCTTCCTTCAAGGTTCACCTCAAGCCAACTTTTTTCAAGGGGATCTTTCCCTATTCCCTTAGGCTTTGGTGTCACCATGAATTCATCATGTATTTATTTTGTATCTAGCCTATATTTATTTACCTCTGAATGTAAACTTTTTTAGTTTATTTCTATCCTCAGAATCTAGCTGGCAGATAAGGAGTGATTATTAAGTGTTTCCTGATTGATTGATAGTTTGAATGATACGCACCTGTAACCAGTTCAAGCTCAGTCACCCAAAGTATGCAATGGATGCATATGTCTATTGGTTGTGCTGTGCACTCCATGTGACTCTTCCTGAAATTCTTCTCAGCTCCCAGCAGATGCCAAGCAGAAAAAAGGCCAAGCTGGATGTTGGTTATTTATCTCAGCTTCTCTAACAGAATCTCTGTTGTACTCCTCCATCTCTTGCTACCTCACTCAACACAGTCTATGCCTTAACTCTCCCTCCAGGTGATGTTTTCTCTCAGGGGTGGAGGAATGTTCCCAGAGATGCTTTGTCTATTCCACTGACTGGGTTTTCCCCTAACCCCTGAATCCAACTTTAACACAATGTCTCTGAGAACTCCACTTTGTATTTTTTCTGTGAAATACTGCTTTGCTAAGTATTTACTTGAAGAATATAAGCCCAGTCGAGTCTCAGGTTCACTATTCCTTCCTACCAATTGTTTGTTTCATTCTAGCTCCATCTTCTGCCACAGCCTTCAAAAATCTTTCTTCTTGGATCTTGCATTTCTCTTGGGTAAAGACAAACACAATCTCACTCAATTTCCCAAGATCCCACCATATATAGAGTATACAGGATTAATGAAGAATAGTCATTCCCTCCCCTAAATCCAAGATATTATTGCATGTAATTAGTACATTCATAAAAGTCTCACATCTCCCTCCCAGATTAAAAGTTCCACCAGGGCAGGGATCTTGTTTTTTGTTGTTTTTCTTTTTCTTATGGTGATCCCATAATGCTGCCCTCTACAACTATTGTAGCAAATGGTTGTTGAATGAATGAATTGAATGTTTCTATCTGGTGGAAGATAGGAGAAGAGAGTAGAACTGGTCATCTAGGGAGAGAACAACTGTATGTAGCTGGAAAAACCAAATCAAAGTTTCTCATCATCATCACTATCATCCCCCTCTTCCTTCTTCCCCGCCTCTTCTTTCTTCTTCTCACTCTTGGTTTTGGTTCCCATCTTACATATCTTTCTCTCATAAAGGACTGAGGTCAATTTGTATTTCCTTTGTTTTATGACTTATTATAGCTAAAAAATGTATTATTATCTAGTGGTCATTCTACTGGTGATAAACCTCTCCTTAGTGAGACTGGTCCTTAGATATCAGATCCCGTCTGTCATTGAAACCATACTTGAAATCTATTTAGCTTGACAGAACTTTCTTTTAGCTTATATAGACATCAAGAACCTAGGGTTCCCCCCACCCATACCACAACGAGGTATCTCAATATGATGTTTGTGGAGATTCTCTCATCATTTTTCTTGATAACACCAATAAAAAGCAACTATAATAGATATAGTTGCCACATTTGCCACATTCAACATCCATTAGTCATCTCTCCTCTGAGTTTAATATTAGCCATCTGAGTTCAGCTTAGGTGGCGTTTTTATTTACATTTCTGTAATCATTATGAACAGATGGCTTCACAAAACAGTGGAAAGCATGGGAAAGAAAAACAAGTGAGCAGGAAACTTGACTTGGAATCCAACTCAGCCAGATTCTCTAAGGAGCATTTATTTATAGATAAAACTAGGAAACGACAAACACAAAATAGAGTAGATTTAATAGAATTTCAACAGTGAATTCTCATTATGGATGATAGTGGACTACATTTGGTCCACAACAGGGCAGTATCTAATGTAACATGTGAAGGAGTGAAAAATGGCACTGAAGGGGGCAGAGCCAAGATGGCAGAGAAAAAGGCAGAGACACAGCAGAGTTCTCCCTAAAACCCTTCCAAACAACTTTAAACAATGCCCCAAAACAAATTCTAGAGGGGCAGAAACCACAAAAGGATAGGATGAAACAATTTTCCAGCCCAAGATAACTTAGAAGGTTGGCAAGAAAGGCATGTCATACTGGAGTAAAAGTGGAAAGCAGCACAGGCCATGTCCAAGCAACCCAGCAGTAGGCCTTGGGGTCTACTAAATCAAGGGTGGCAGTGGAATTTTCTGGACCTCTCAGCCCACAGATGGTAAGGAGGTCAGAAAATGGGTCAGAAAGAGATTACAGAGGTCCCTTTGCTGGTAGTGGGGACAGGACTCTGTTTCATCATCCATACCTGGATCTGGGTCACAGCCCTGGTTCTCAGTCCCAGGGTGAGGAGGAGCATTAACACACCAGAACTTATGGTCACAGGGCAACTGGGACCCTGGCCATAGTTCCAGATCAGAAAAGAGTGCTCGTGGTCATTCACAGATCAGAGCATGGATCAGAAGAGTAGTAAACACACCTCTCCCTAGGTCATAACACCTTGGAAGAACCAAAAACTTACAAGTCCCCAGAATTATCTCTGAAAATATCTGCACAAAAAACCTGAAACTTGGGACAGTGCCCTCTCTGCTTCAGAAGCAGAGCTCCATTTAGTATAAAATTAAAAGCCAAGAAATAGGCTGGGAAAATGAGCAAACAACAGAAAAAGATCCTGACTCTAGAAAGTTACTATGGTTACAGGGAATATCAAAACACAAAGTCAAAAGAAAATTAAAAAGTCAAAATTCATACATCCAAAGCCTCAGAGAAAAATATGACTTGGTCTCAGGCCATGAGAGATCTCAAAAAGGATTTTTAAAAATTAAGTAAAAGAGGTAGAGGAACAATTGGGAAGAGAAATAAGAGTGATGTAAGAAAAGCATGACAAAAGAGTTAATAGCTTGGTAAAGAAGGCACAAAAAAAGTATTGAAGAAAATAACTCCTTAAAAAACAGAATAGGTCAAATGATAAAAGAGGCACAAAAATCCAGTGAAGAGAAGAACTCCTTAAAAAGCAAAATGGCCAAATGGAAAAGGAGGTACAAAAGCTCACTGAAGAAAACAATTCCTTAAAAATTAGAATTGGGCAAATGGAAGCTAATGACTCTACAAGACATTAAGAAACAATGAAAGAGGGGGGCGGAGTCAAGATGGCAGAGTAGAAACAGGACTTCTGTGCAGCTCCAGCTCCCATCTTCCCCAATTTATGTAAAAGGGGACTCTGAACAAACTTTGGAGCTACAGAACCCACAAAATGACACAGAGAAGCTAACCTCCCGCTGAGAACAGCCCAGCAGCCCAGCAGGGAGCATCCAGCTCAGCTGTCTGGGAGCCAACACCAGCCCCACATGAGCCAGAGGTTTAAGCCCCAGGGAGGGCCTGACCAGCAGCCAGCTGGAAGGACTCCAGAACACCAGCAGCTGTGGCCGTTTCCAGAATTATCAACACATAGATGCTAAGGACAAAGTGAGAGGTCAGTGCAGTATGGACTTTGGGACCCACTAGTGGGGAGTGTGTCAGCCTCTTCCCCCCTGGGGGTGAAAAGCTGCTGAGACACCTCAGCACAGCCAACACCACATTGCAGCTTCAGCTCCTGGCCTGCAGACTGTAGGGGGACCAGGTGACCAGTCTGAGGGTCAATCACTCTTGCTTTAACCTTCTTGGATCTGGATTGCTGTCTAGGTTGGAGGTCCTGGGGTGTGTGACCAGCTTGCCAGAGTGTGTGGAGGCTTCAGAGAGGGCACCCAACTAATACCTCTGGCAGCTAGAAAACCCCAGCGTTTGGGATGTAAACTCCCCTGTCTGGTGGCAGAGTCCTCCTGTGGCAAAAAGCCCAAAAGTCAAGTAATTGAGTGGCAACATGTTCAGGCAAAGGAAGCAAAACAAACATAAGAATCTAACATTAGACTCCTATTTTGGGAACAAAAGGGATCAAAGCATGGAACAGGAGGAAGACAGTAAAGTCAGAACTCCTTCACCAAAAGCTTCAAAAGAAAATATGAGCTGGTTACAGGCCATAGAGGACCTTAAGAAGCAGATAAGAGAAGTGGAGGAAAAATTGGGAAGAGAAATGAGAATGACGCAAGAAAATTATGAAGTGAGAGTCAACAACCTGACTGAGGAAAATAACACCTTAAAAAATAGACTAACTCCAGGGCGGCTAGGTGGTGCAGTGAATAGAGCATCAGCCCTGGAGTCAGAAGGACCTGAGTTCGGTTCTGGCCTCAGACACTTAATGCACACACAAAGAAAAACCTAGCCGTGTGACCTTGGGCAAGTTACTTAACCCCAATTGCCCTCCAAAAAAAAAATAGACTAACTCAAATGGCAAAAGAGGCTCAAAAAGGCAATGAGGAGAAGAATGCCTTACAAAGCCAAATTTGTCAGATGGAAAAAGAATCTCAAAAGCTCACTGAGGAGAATCTTTCCTTCAGAATAAGATTGGAGCAAATGGAAGCTAGTGACTTTATGAGAAATCAAGATGCTGTTAAACAGATCCAAACAAATGAAAGAATAGAAGGCAATGTGAAATATCTCATGGGAAAAGCCACTGACCTGGAAAATAGATCCAATAGAGATAATTTTAAAATTAGTGGACTACCTGAAAGCCATGATCAAAGAAAGAACCTAGAAATCACCCTTCAAGAAACTCCCAAGGAAAACTGCCCTGATGTTTTAGAACCAGAAGGCAAAATAGAGGTTGAAAGAATCCACCAATCACCTTCTGAAAAAGATCCCAAAAAGGAAACTCCTAGGAATATTATAGTCAGGTTCTGGAATTCCCAGATTAAGGAGGGAATATTACAAGCAGCCAGGAAGAAACAATTTGAATATTGTGGAAACACAATCAGGATAAACACAGGATCTGGCAGCTTCTACATTGAGGGACTGAAGGGCCTGGAACATGATATTCTGGAGGTAAAAGGAGCTGGGATTAAAACCAAGAATCACCTAACCAGCAAAACTGAGTATCATGTTTCAGGGGAAAATATGGTCATTCAGTGGAATAGAGGACTTTCAAGTATTCTTGAAGAAAATACCAGAGTTGAATAGAAAATTTGACATTCATATACAAGAAGCAAGAAAAGCATGAGAAGGTAAACAGGGAAAAGAAATCAGATGGAACTTATCAAAGTTGAACTATTTACATTCCTACATGGAAAAATGATAATTGTAACTGATGAAACTTTTCTCAGTATGAAAATAGTTAAAGGCAATATATATATATATATATATATATATATATATATATAGTCTATATTGGAGGGTATATTGGCATATGAATACATATGTGAATTGTGTATATATGTTTACAGGTATACATAGATAGAGGGCACATGACCAATTTAATAGGAAGGGATGATACTTAAAAAGGTGAAATTAAGAGGTGAGAGAGGAATATAATGAGAGAAGATGGGGAGAGATAAAATGGGGGTAAACTATCTCATATAAAAGAGGCAAGGGAAAATGGTCACAATGGAGGGGAAGAACAGGAAGACAAAAGGGAATGGATCAACCTTATTCACATTGAATTTGGCTCAGGGAGGGAATGACATACACACTAAATAGGGTATCTCACCCTACAGGAGATTAGGGGGGAAGGGGATGAGAGGGGGGATGATGGAAGGGAGGGCAGGCTGTGGGGAGGAGGGAAGTTGGAAGCACTCACTTTTGAAAAGGGACAGGACCAAAGTAGAGAATAGAACAAGAGGGAGGTGGGATAGGAGGGAGGGAAATATAATGTCTTCTATAATATATCTACTATGGTAATGTTTTGCATTAGCTACACATGTACAACCTATATTGAATTGTTTATCTTCCCATTAAGGGTGGGTGACAAGGGGGAAGAGATAGAAGGGAGGACAGAAGGGAGGAGGTAAAAATCAAAAACAAAACACTTTTGAGAATGGACAGGGTGAAAGGAGAGAGAGAAAGTAGAATAAACAAGGGGAAATGGCATTGAGGGAAATACATAATAATCATAACTGTGAAAAATTTTTATAGTATGTTCCTCTGATAAAGACCTCATTTCTCAAATATATAGAGAACTGAGTTAAGTTTATAGAAATAAGAACCATTCCTTAATTAATAAATGATCAAAGGATAGGAACAGACAGTTTTCAGATGAAGTAATCAGAGGTATCTATAGTCATATCAAAATGCTCTCAATCATTATTTGGGAAATGCAAATTAAAACAATTCTGAGCTCTCACCCCATACTTATCAGATTGGCTAATATGACAGATAAGGAAAACAACAAAGGTTGGAGGGGATATGGGAAAATTGAGACGATTCAACCATCCTGTAGAACAATCTGGGAACTATGCCCAAAGGACTACAACATTGTGCACACACTTTGGTTCAGCAATACCACTACTAACTCTTTATTCCAAAGATATTTTTTAAAAAAAATGGAAAAGGACCTATTTGTACCTAAATAGCAGCAATTTTAGTGGTGGCAAAGAATTGGAAATTGAGGGGATGTCCATCAACTGGGGAATGGCTGAATAAGTTGTGGTAAATAATTGTAATAGAATACTGTTGTATTATAAGAAATGATAAGCAGGATACTCTCAGAAAAATCTGGAAAGATTTACATGAACTGATGCAAAGTGAAGTGAGCAGAATCAGGAGAACATTGTACATAATAAAAGTAATATTATATAAAGATAAGCTATGAATGACTTAGCTATTCTCAACAATACAATGATCCAAGATAATTCCAAAGGACTTATGATGAAAAATGTTATCCATCTCCAGAGAAACAACTGATGAAGTCTGAATACAGATAGAAGCATACTTTTTCTTTATTTTTCTTGGGTTTTTTTGTCTGTGTTTTCTTTCACCACGAAACTAACACGGAAATTTGTTTTGTATGACTGCACATGTATAACCTATATCAAGTTGCTTGCATTCTCAATAGGAGGAGGGGAGGGAAAGAATTTAGAGCTCAAAAATTTTAAAATACAAATGTTAAAAGAAAGAAAATGACACTGAAGAGGACAAGAAGAATAGAAATCAGACCAGGCCAAGTACACACTACAGAAATTTATGTTGGAGATAACCAATTTGGAAAGCACTTTGAGATTAATTTTTAACAATTAAGTTATTTTTAGTTTTCAATATTCACTTCCATAAGATTTGGAGTTTTAAATTTTCTCTTCCTCCATTTCCTCCTCCCTCCCCAAGATGGCATGCAATCTGATATAATCTCTACTTATATATTCATATTAAACTGGGATTAATTTTCAAGATCAACAAATGGGGGAAAGCATAAAATTACAGGAAAAAATTATAGTGGGTGTTTAATAAGTGTTTGCTGAACTCAAATACAAAAAATTGACCTAGAAAGGACCTCCCTTCCAAGGCCCTCTAGTCTAATACCTTCATTTTTATAGATGAAGAGAGCACAGCCTGCAATGCAACTTCCCCAAGGTCACATTGTTAATAAGGAACGGAGGTGAAATTTGAACTAAAGTCTTCTTTACTCCTGCACAAGGCCTCTTTGCACTGTAATATAGATTAATAGTCATCAACTTGGGCGCCAACTTTCTCATAGCAATAAAAAATCTATAAAAACTATTCTAGAGAATAGTCTGGAATCACACTAGAAAACTATAGAGAACTATATTGTTCATATCTCTGATACAGCAAGCTCACTACGAAGCTCATAGCCCCGAAGAGCTCAATGACAGAAATAAAGGCACTATACACACCAAAATAGCAACAGTAGCATTTTTCATAGGAGCAAAACACCTGGCAAGAAAATGAGTCCCCATGGATAGGGGGATGGGTGGAAAAAAATGTGGTAAATAAGTGTAACAAAATAATATTGCACTATAAGAAATTAAAAGATATGAGGAATTCATAAAGATGTGGAAAGACTTAAAGGAACCGAGGCAAAGAAAGCAGATCAGACAGATATAAAGCATCTATTAAGTTTACTATGTGCCAGCCATTGTGCTAAAAATTAGAAATATACACACACATGTGTGTAAATAGATGTGTGCATACACACACAATTACCAAAATAATATAAATGAAAAAATGTTGCTTCGCTTTAGCAGACTGAACTTTGAGGGACTTTGATAGGATTGGGGTTTTTAAATTTGGTAATAATACTAGTTGGAAGGGTAGGGGAACTATATCTAGATTGACCCACCAGATGGCACTCTAGGCCCCTAAGCTACAATTAGTCAGTCAACAAGCATTTTTTAAAAAATTAAACTCTTACTATGTGCCAGACATTATGCTAAGCTCTAGGAACACAAAGAGGCCAAACACACACACACACACACACACACACACACACACACACACAGTCCCTGCCCTCAAAGAATTCCACTATACTAGGGTTTGCTAACAACTATGTTTGTGCAAGACTTATATTGTTCATTTGCCCTTCCTTTTGGAAGAGGACCAATGACATAGTGAGGCAACATCTTGACTTGCTCGTGAATTGGATTGAAGTGAGGCAGAGCTGCACAAAGTTATCATTCTCACTCTTTCTTCCATAGTCATTGAAGTCCAATGGCAGAACAAAAGTCAAGATAACTGGCAATGAGTTGGGATGTAGTGCCTTCGATGTCTGACCAAGCTCTAAGCCCTCCACAACACCTGCTTCAATTGCCTTCATGACCACTGGAAAAAAAACTCTTCTTCTCTGCCTATTCATATTCTTGGGGTAGATATCCCATCACTGATGAGTTTGAAGCCTATTACTTAACCTCAGCCTAGTTCAGCCCATCTGCAGGTGTGGTCACCATACATGTTATAGCTTCTTGGAGTCATAGTTGAAAGTTGGGTGGCAGGTGGACACCAAAGGTGAGTGAACAGCTCTAAAAAGGGCTCAGCAAGCCCTCACACCAGACCTTCCAGTCTTCCCTGAACACCCCATACCTCCCTACATGATCCATACAGTATAAATGAAAGGTAATCTCAGAGTGAAAGAGGAATTAAACATGCATAAGTAGCACTTAGATGCTCTAGGTCCTATGTTTCTTTTCAGTCCCTTTGCATATATGTAAATAGAATCTGCCTGAGTCCTGTATCTTTCAGCCTTTTCTTTTATTGCCTTAACCTGAGTTGCTTGTCTAGCTCATACTTCAAACAACAATTAATCATTTATTGGCTTATGTTCACACCCATTCCACTGAGAGTCTTATCTCTTTCATAATTTTGAGTAACCCAAAAGAATTACCCATTCAGGTGTAGATTAAATAAACTCTTTAATGCAAGGAAAAAATGAAACTAACAAATGAAATTGACCATGAGTGGCCCAACCATTCTAGAAAGGAATTTGGAGAGCTATGCTTGAAAGGTCACTAAACTGTATAAAGAAATTTGTGAAACCTCTTGTCTCTGGAGCCTGAAGGGAAAATGATCAATCCTCCAGTGTGGTAGAGAAAAAGAAAGATTATCTCCACTAGTTTTAGCACCATTTTGATGAATTTTGTTAACTAGTTCCTAGAATAAGAAGAATCCTAGTTTTTTATCTTGGCCTCTTATGGACACAGGGTCTACTGTGTATGTATTCTTGTCAACTCAAGTGAGTCAACAGGGAAATTAGGGAGCTCTGACATCACTGAAGGGCTTCATTATGTCTCTTAATTAGAAAACTGAACCCAGTCAGAGAGAAGGGTAAAGAAAGTAGGAATAAGGCACAAAAAGAAGAAACCTTAACTAGATATCTCCTTTACCATTCCCAACCTAAGTCCCTTCCCAAGGTCAATACACCCCAGAGGTGAGGCACGATGCAATCAATCAAAAAGAATTTATTTACTTAATCTTATTTCTTGACCCTGACTCACCTTAATTCAATTTATATATCATAGGTTGCTAGTTACTTAGCTGAGGTTGCTCCTAGTATGTATATAACAGGTTTGGTACATTCCCAAACAACCTAAAATGGCATCACATAGGGAGGAGATACTTGGGACTTGCTCCTGGCAAACAGGAGACCTGGAGCATGCATGAACATTTGATGATGGCCTACCACATAGTTGGAAGCAGCCTTTTTCCAATGACTGTGTACCTGGATTTGGCTGTCTTTAAAAGTACCTGACTGAGGTTGGTCTGACTCTTTTGACATTCCTGTCCAGAGGTAGAAGGACTCATTCCCCCTCAGCATATGACACCATTCAGTAAGGGAAGAAGGTCATGGGAACCATGCATCACCCTTGGTTTGTCCTTTTCAAGCCTAGTTGCAAGGAGTAGATTCCTTGAGCCAGGATTTCAAGTTATGGGAATCTTAGAGCTGGGGAGTCTGTGCAGGATATTTTAGCCAGTCCAGTAGGGAAGCCTTGAGTAGCAATGGTCCAGGAAACTAGGCCAGTATGGCTTGGGACTTGAACTTGGTATCTTGAACTTGATAACCTACAGTCACCTGGTATAGTCATCTAATCATCTGATTCAACCTTGTGAATTTAAGATCAAGAAACTAGCCTTGATGGTATTTCTATATAAAGTCCTTTGAGGGCAGTTACCTCTTCTTTCACTTCAAAAAACCAAAACAAAACAAACAAAAAAACCATGATGGAGTGAAGTAGCTGAAAATTCAGACTTTACTAGAAGTAGGTAAGCTATTCCTGCCACTTGGACATTAATCATGTTACACTTTAGCTTCCACTATTGTAAATGCAATTTAGACTACGTGTCAATTGAGGGAATTTTTGGGGGGTTATTCTGACTAGGGCAAAAAGATTGGGATCTATTTGAGTAGGGGGCATAATCTTCAAGAGACTTATGAATTATCAGAATATCCACACAGTGGAGAGAGGAGAGGTCCTAGAGTCAGATAGACCTGAATTCAAATTTGACCTCAGATATTTACTAGATGTGTGACCCTGGGCAAGTCACTTAATCCAGTTTGCCTCAGTTTCCTCATCTGTAAAATGAGCTGGAGAAGGAAATGTCAAACCACACCATTATCTTTGCCAAGAAAACTCCAAATGGGGCCACAAAGAATTGAACATGACTGAAACTACTAAACAACAATGACAACAACAACAACAAAGGAGTACGGGAAAACATCAAGTAATAAAAGGAGGTTGGGAGTTGTTGGACAACTATCTGTGACTATACAGTAGAAGTGAGTTAGTATTACAAGCTTTGGGTGCCACCCTAGTTAGGTTAGCAGAGATAGCACTTTATTTTTTTCTTTTTAAATTTGTTTTTTATTAGTCTTTTCTTAAAATTATTTCTTTATTATTAACATTTTTAAAAAAACATTTTGAGTTCCAAATTCTCTCTCCCTCCAATCCCTTCCCTACCTATTGAGAAGGCAAGCAATATATCAATTACACATGTGAAATGATGCAAAACATATTTCCATATTAGCCATGTTACAAAATAAAAAAGAAAGAAAAAGAAAGAAGGAGAGAATTATACGTCAGTTTGTACTCAGAGTTCATCAGTTCTCTCTCTGGAGTTGGATAGCATTTTTCATCAAGAGGCTTCTGACATAATTGTGGATCACTGTATGGATGAGAGTAGCGAAGTCTTTCACAGTTGATCATAATTACAATATTGCTGTTACTGTGTATGATGATGTCCTGTTCTGCTTACTTCACAGATAGAAGCACTTTAAGCAGCTGCTCAGACCCACACTTCTTGGTGCTAATAGAACCCAAACTATATTTGGTCTGGGGAGGGGTTCAAAAGTAATCTGAAATGGTAGAGGAAAAGCTTAACCTGTGTCAGGAAAGTAAAGGACATAAGAATGTGATACAGACAGAGAAGGGAAGAAGAACATTGAATCTGAGATTATATATAATAGCTCCAAGGCTTTTCCCATAGAGGATGAAGGACCCACTGTGGAGGGAATAGCATTTGTTGCATTGAATGATGATGAGGATTTACAGCAAGGCAGGGGTCTCTCAGGGCTGCAGAGAGGTATAAGAGATGGGTCTTGGTGCTGGACAGGTCCCTGTTGCAAAATATCACATAGGTCATGTGTCAGCAGGGAACCATACTGTGTGCCTAGAACATATAGCTAGAGAACGATGGTGAGCTACTTCAGACCAGTTAAACTAACTCATGACAATTCACCCAAGAACAAGTCAGGTTACCAAAAGGAATCTTGGGGAAATTGAGGGATTATAAAATCCAAGAAAAGAAACTAAAGAACTTAGCAGCATTATTTTCATTATTGTCGCCAAATGAAAATAGTGAATTCAAAAGAAATAGCCAGATTTGAGGAGTGAAGAGCTAGTTAAGAAGATGGTGTCTAAATTAATTTTTTTTATTATGGTTTAAGATATAAGAACTGCTTAAAGCACTTAGGTAAGAAGTAAGTATAGCTAATGGAGGCCAGTAAAAAAAAACATTCATGGATACTTAAAAATTAAATGTAAAGGTTTTAAATGGTAAGTAAAAGGGAGGGGGGGAAATCTGCCTGTGTGTGTGTGTATATGTGTGTGTGTGTGTGTGTGTGTGTGTGTGTGTGTGTGTGTGAGAGAGAGAGAGAGAGAGAGAGAGAGAGAGAGACATTATTTTCTCACACATCTGGCTTGGCAGATAGATCTATAGATACATAAATATTTCTACATAGATAACCATATCTATCTATCTATCTGCCAAACCAGAAGCAAGAGGAAATAGTAGTTGTGCATAGGAACAATATCAATGAAAAAATAGCATGGCACAGTGGAAAGACTACCAGGAAAAACTTGGTTTTGAGTGCCAACTTATCTGCCTGCTATATGATAGAGGGGAAATAATTTTAATCTGTGCCTCAGTTTCCTCATCCTTGAAATGAGTATAACATAGTTGGATTTTTTTAAGCTTTTATTTAGTATTTTATTTTTCCCCAGTTACATGTGAAAACAATTTTTAACATTCATTGTTAAAACTTTGAGCTCCAAATTCTCTCCCTTAACATAGTTGTTTTGAAGCAAATACTTTCTTAAAGTATTATGTAAATATGAGTTATTATCAATTACAAAATCATTCATTCACAAGACATAATAGTCAAGAACACAGGTAGCAATAAGCTACACCCTCAGATGACTATAACTGATTTGCAAAGTATATGTAATAAACAAGACAAACAAGAGATGTTCAAGCAAGAAAGCAAATTCAACCTTATAGATATCAATAAGACTTGATGGAATTTGACTTATGGCTGGAATATAGTTATGGAAAGAGATACTTTATTCAAAAGTAACATATTAGGTTAATGGACTATCGAATAAGATTATATATTAAAAGATATACCCCTGGGAAGAAGTCCACGAACCAGAGTAGAGAAACATGGTAAAGAACATTCATGTGAAGATTAATAGAGGGAGAAAAGGCAGTGACATTGAGGTGGGATTATGCTAGAAACTATTAACCAAAAGGAGGAAATGGATGAAGAACATAGTGGCCAAGTATGACATGGTAGTGATGAAGAATTCTACTATCTGAGTATCTGTTGAGAGCAGAGTAGCAGATAAATAATTGATTTAGCTCAATAATCATTTCATTCCTCAAAAGAAGTGGCACAAGTGGATAAAATTCTGGGCCTGGAGTCAGGAAGATTTGCATTTAAATCTGGCTTCAGACACTTACTGTCTTCGTGACCATGCACAAGTTATTTAACCTCTGTTTGCCTCCATTCCTTCAACTGGAAAATGGAGTTCATAATAGCACCGATTTCACAGGGCTATTTTGAGGATCAAGTGATATAATATTTGTCAGGTACTTATCACAGTGCTGGCACACATTAGGCACCTAATGTTTGTTCCTAAAAAAGTGGAAGAAGCAATAAGATGAACTACCATTCTAGACCTGATTCTGACCAATGAGTAGAAATTTGTTTGGTTTTGTTTTTGTTTTTTTTGCTTTTTTTTTGGAGGGCAATTGGGGTTAAGTAACTTGCCCAAGGTCACATGGCTAGGTTTTTGTTTGTGTGTGCATTAAGTGTCTGAGGCTGGATCCAAACTCAGATCCTTCTGACTCCAGGGCCGACACTCGAGTAGAAACTTGTTGGCAAAAGAGTAATGATTGGAGCTTTGGCAGGGACTGACAACTCTACTGTAGAGAAAGATATGCATCCTAGATTGAATGAGTGGATTCTAAAGAAATTTTAAAAATGGGATAGAGGCAGCTGGGTGGCGCAGTGAATAGAGCACTGGCCCTGGAGTCAGGAGGAACTCAGTTCAAATCCAACCTCAGACACTTAACACTTACTAGTTGTGTGACCTTGGGCAAGTCACTTAACCCCAACTGCCCTGCCTTCCCCGCTCCAAAAAGCAAGCAACAACAACAACAAGTGGGATACTCTCAAGGATGAAATTCTGCTTATACAAACAATTCTGACAAAGACAAAAAAGGGGAAGGAC
Source organism: Gymnobelideus leadbeateri (assembly GCA_011680675.1). Lineage (NCBI taxonomy): Eukaryota > Metazoa > Chordata > Mammalia > Diprotodontia > Petauridae > Gymnobelideus > Gymnobelideus leadbeateri. Next base: position 343,792 of record WOXC01005376.1, on the reverse strand, counting down.
TAACTACAGAGATAGATAGATATGGATATACAAATAACTCATCCACAGGGACAGATAGAAATCAATTAATGACAGTAACACTAAAAGAATCAGCCAAGGCTAGTAATAAAAATTAATAATAGCAAAAAGATCATTTTAAACTATGTTGGGGGAAGATCAAAGATGGGATGGGACAATGATAAGAGAAAACTGAGAAGATAAAATTTAACTCTCTTTTTTATATGTGTTCTTTTTAAAAAGGTATATCATTTTTATTGATTCCTTTTATTTTTATATCACATTGATTACCAAATGTTTCCTTCTCCCTTCTTTACCCAGAAATCTATCTCTTCAAACAAATATTTTTTTTAATTTTTTTTTTTTTAAGCAATCGGGGTTAAGTAACTTGCTCAAGGTTACATGGCTAGTCATTATTTATGTGTGGGTGCTCATTTTCTGAGGCTGGATTTGATCTCGGGTCATCCCAACTCCGAGGCCGGCACTCTTACTCACTGCACCACCTAGCCGCCCCTTTAGGGCAATTGGGGTTAAGTAACTTGCCCAAGGTCACACGGCTAGGTTTTTGTTTGTGTGGATTAAGTGTCTGAGGCCAGATCCGAACTCAGGTCCTTCTGACTCCAGGGCCGGCGCTCTACTCACTGCGCCACCTAGCCGCCCCTAAACAAATATTTTTTAAAAGAGGAAAAAAAGCAGTTCAGCAAAACTAATCAACCTATAGACTGTGTCTGATAGTATGCAATGGTCTATATCCATTTTCCCTCACCTTATAACAAAAGAAGAGAAATGCATTTTTTCAGTTCTTTTCCAGATCCAAGCTTGGTCATTATGAATTCTCATTTTGATTTTGTCTTTTCTACCATCGAATGTCAAAGAAAGGCACACTAATTTGCTGTTGGTGGAGCTGTGAGTTGGTACAGCCATTCTGGAAGGCAATTTGGAATTATACACTAGGAAATGTAGGTAATAGTTTTTTAAATGATGTCAATAGAAATTTATCTTTTTTTATAAAAAAATGCATGGTGTATAGAACACATTGTAACTTGATAGTGCTACTGTACTTTGAATTGGTCAGACTGTAACTGGAGTATTATGTTTGTTCTGGGCACCACATTTTCAGGAAGATGTTAACAGACTGGAACACATCCAAACAAACACAATCAGGATAGGAAGAGGACTAGAGACCATGTCTAAAGGATCAGTTGAAGGAACTAGAGATCTTTACCAGGGGGAAGGGGAGATTTAAGGAGGCATGACAATTGCTTTAAAGTATTTGAAGGACTGTCCTTTGGAAGAGAGATTACATTTGCACTGCTTAGCCTTGGAGGGCAGAAATTAGAGGAGTGCTTGGAATGTGCAATGAGTCATATTTTGCTTCAATGTAAGGAAAAATTTCTAAATGATTAGAACTGTCCAAAAGTGGAATGCATTACCTCTGGAAGTGGTAAATTACCCATGACTGGTGATATTTAAGCAAAAGACACATAACCACTTGGTGAGAATATTGTAGGGTAGGTTCCTGCTCAGATATGAATTGGGCTAGATTACCTTTGTGGTTTCTTGCACACTTCCAACTCTAAGAGTCTATGGTTGTATAACATCAACTAGTTAGCACCCTACTGCCTCAAGCTCAAACAGATTACATCTCACCTCTCCTCCACTGCTGTCTGGTACCCTAAGGGCATTGGAGGCTTCTAAGGCTCTCTACAAATGGCTCCATTCCCCACCACTGGAATTCCCCCAACTGTGGAGAAGTCCTCTGTATCATAGTTCTATTTAACCACTAACAGATTAGTTTTTATAAAAAATATTTACTTTAAGGGACCAGGATAGTCATCCGTTACAATGGTATAACACTTTCATGTAAAGTAGAAGGGGTATGGGTAGGAGTGGTGGGATGTCATTGGTTGAGAATGAGGGAACAGAAGTGGATGAGGGATTTCAGGGACAACTTCTGGGAGAAAGCTGTTGAGAATTGAGTGAAGGAATTACCAAGCAGGAAGAAGGGTTTAGGTGAAGTTAGAGAGGCTGAATCTGAAATGGGCCAGACCACTCTCCAGGCTAGCTGATGGGCCCAAGAATAGAAGCAGAAATAGCAGTTAGTAAGAGTGTTGCAGGGTGGGCATTAGCATTAAGAGCACAGTAGGAAGTCAGGGAGGTAAGGGTTTTGAGAAACATAATGACAAAAGCATTAATCAATTAACAATTATTTATTAAGCACCCATTGAGTTGTGTTTGAATCTTCAAGACCCATGGACAACCTGTCCAAGGGGTGTTCTTGGCAAAGATACTGGAGTGGATTGCCATTTCTTTCTCCAGTGGATTAAGGCAAATATAGGTGAAGTAACTTGTCTAGAGTCATACAGTTAATGTAAGGATTTTAACTCAAGTCTTCCTGACTCCAGACCTAGTGCTCTATCCACTGATTCATCTAGCTGCCTCCTATTAAGCACCTACGATGTGACAAGCACTTGTGGCATTGGGGATATAAGTACAAATAATTAAATAATTTCTACTTATAAGGAGCTTACATTTTATTGAGGGAGTCAACAAACACATATAAAAATCTGTTTAACTTAAATATAAATTGAATAAATACAAATACGTACAAAGTAAGGAAATACAGGATGGTTTTGGAGGAAAAGGTTCTAGCATCTAGAAATCTTTATACAAAAGATAGTGCTAGAACTGAGTTTTACAGGAAACAATGGACTCTGTTACAAGGCAGAGATAAGGAGGCCCTTCCTAGGCATGATGGAATGCAGAAACCAAGGCATGGGAGAGGTGACAGTCCATCCTATGTGAGGGACAAGGAAAAGGCTAGATGGTAGAGTGTGCAAGGAACAGTAATGTCCAGTGAGGCTGGAAAAGCAGACTGGGGCCAGATTGGGGTCTTTCAAATCTACATAGACATTTGGTTGGGAGTATAGTATAGCTTGGAGTAGGCTAAAAAAATCTGTGAGAAGTGACAAGGGTTGAGTGTAATACAGTAAGAATACGGTTCAAGTTTGTTGGAAGGTTGATCCTAAAAATCCCCACCTACTTCTGTAAAGGGACAGAGTCTCAGCATGGGACCCAGGCTAGGAATTCTTCTGTCCCCATTGTATTCTAGTAGGGCAGTAAACACAAGAAGAAAGAGAAATGACAATGTAATGACATAATTGGGTTAATGACAGAAATACCCTCTAAAGATACTAAAAAATTGAGGTTCTCTTCCTCTTGTTAACTGATAATAAACTTGTTTTCCTCTTCCCTCTTTCTAACACTTTGGAAAGATTTCCCTCTTCCTCTTTCTTCAATTTTAAAAAAACAAACAAACAACTAATCAGAGTGCAAATTCCTGAGCTGATATCAAGAAACCAAAGCCAAGAGAAGCAAGATACAAATTGAGTAACTGTATGAATGTATTACTGTATATCTGTGGTTCAATGATTATTTGAATGTTGCCCAACATGTACACCCAGTATTTCCCAGTCACTCCCTCTTCTTGGGGATTTTGGCTTAGGCCATAAGGTGGGAGGGTTACAAAAGGACAAAGTTATGTGGCTGAGTTAAAAATTCTATGTGGAATTCTTTGGTATGCCTTTTTGGTATTCTCTTTGGAATCTTGGACAGAGCACTTTCAGAGGCCATAACATTCTTCCCCTAGCATGGTGGAATAGAAAGAATGTAAAACTTAAAGTCAGTGGACCTTGGCTTCAATCCTATCTCAGACATTTATTAAGTATGTGAATATCAGTAAGACATTTCTCTCAGAGCTTTAGTTTCCTGATTTGTGAAATTGGGAAAATAATACTTTTACTACCTGTATCATAGGGTTTTGTGAGGAAGTCACTTTTCAAATCTTAAAGTTCTATGTAAAAGTTAGTTATATTATTTCTCAACTCAGGGAAATAAGAGGTCTTTCCTTCCAAGATGCCAACTACTCCACCATTTCCTACTTTCATAGAGGGAAACTCAGGCATGTGGAAAAGAAATTAATAATCATCTTCCCTCCCCCATATGAGAGGCAGTATAAGGTAGTAGGTAAAAGAGCCATTCTCTGAGTTAGGAAGATCTGAGTCCTGTCTCTAATTCATGTTGGCTGTGTAACTCTGGGTAAGTCACTTAAACTCCCAGTACTAATGTACATCAAGTAACCCACTAAGATTATTCAGTGCAGATCTGCATTGGTCTAGGGAATTTGCTCACCATGGGAGCTCACTGCATTGACAAATACCAGGTCTGGATCATCAAACATTCCTTCTTACAGTTTCAACTCATACTTCCTTGTATATAGCCCCTAAACCTATTTTGCTAGTATTTACTTTTTTTTTCTGAACTCCAAACTTGAATCTCCCACTACCTAAGGAAATATTCACTTAGCGTCCAAACTCAAATTCAATGTGTCTGAAACCAGATTTTATCTTTCACACTCAAACTTCTTCAGACTTCCTTAATTCTGACAATGGCTCAATTTCCAATGTTCAAAATTTTGGTGTTATCTTTGGTTCATCTCCCTCTTCTCATGCTCTTTAGTTCTTGTAAGATTAATTACCAAGAACTGTTGATTTTACCTCTGCAACATCTTTGACATCTATCCCCTCCTCTTTATTCTTACTGCTATCATCCCAGTGCTCATTAGCACCTGCCAGAACTATGAAAATATCTTCCTAACAGGATTTTCTACTTCTATTATCTTCCCACTCCAATCCATACTTCTTACTATTGCCAGATTAATGTTTTTCACACACACATATCTTTTCACTCCTCTGCTCAAAAATCCTCAATGGCTCCCTACTTCCTATAGAGTCGAGTTCTGATTCCTTTACTTGCTATTCAAGGCAGCTTGACACTACCCTACTTTTGCACTTTGATCTCATGGGAGATAAATGGTACAGTCAAAAGAGTGTTGGACCTGGAGTTAGGATAGATATAACTAGCCAAATTAAAAAGTGCCTCATCCTACCTCATTGTCCTTTGCTTGAAATATCTTCTCATACTTTTCTTCACTTGCTGAATTCCTAGCCATTCTTTAAAGCCCAACCCAAATGGTATATCCTCCATAGAGCCCTTCCTAATCTTGCAAAAGTAAGCATTTTCCTTCTCTTACTTCACACATCACTTTGTCTTGCAGCTCATTAATGTACTTAGTGTGTTGCATTCTGTATTATAGTTATCTGTAGCTTGTGCTTTGTTCCCTTACTTAAACTTGTAAGCTCCACAAGAGCAGTGGCTGCCCTATATTTTCCAAGCTTTGTGTTTCTCCCATTATCTAGCATATGATAGATGCTTGAGAAAAGTTTGTTGAATGATTAAGTGAATCAACAAATGAAGATGCCAAATTGAAACAAGTCTTCTGGTTATTTATCTGAAATTCAGAGCAAGGATGAGAAGTGGGTTTAGAAAGGATTGATGTATAGATGGAATAAAGAGCCAGCTATTTTTATAAACTCCCAAAGATACCTAACAACCCCTTCTTTCTGTTCTCTCCCTTCAATATTATAATAAGTAGGGCAGTGCTAAGGAATCAAGTCTCGTGGTCTTATTCTTAGGTTATTCCTTAGATCTCACCCTTAACCTTTTTGAGATGTTCTTTAGACTATGAGGCCATTGGCCATATCATGCTTAGGAACTGAAGCTGAGAGCTCTTATCATTAGAACCAGTCCCACTTTGTGACAATATTTTGGAAATAGTTTTCAAGGGAATTGTATTTAAATAGTTAAGGATTAAAATTGTTCTGGATTAGGGTTCATGCTATGGAAACAAAGTCCTGCTACTCTTTTGAGCTGCTCTGTGGGTTTTGAGCTCAGGAGGATTTCTAGGAGACTGAAATTGTTGAGAAGACTGTGAGGGCCTTGGGCTTTAGGGGAGACCTTGAACCTTCCAATCAGTAGACCTCATTAGTTATCCCTTCTCAACCACAGATATTCTGCTTGGATTCATTTCCCAATGATTAACATACTCTTACCATTTCTTATTCTTTATCCCAATACTGAACTCTAGTTTACCAATATCTCCCCACAGTCCTAGTTGTCTGATTCCTCATTCTTGCCTATTTCACTCCTTCTCCCACAAAGTACTACAACAGATCTGCCTACCCTTTCCACTGTGCCCTCTGGAATTCCCACTCCATAATTGACAAACTTCCTTTTATTTTTGACCTTTTCATATTCTTTCTATCTTCTGAGACTCATTGGAACCTGTGTCCCCCCAGATGGCACTTCATCCCTTACTATCTTTTCCAGTATTGTTTGAACCTTCACTTATATTCCCCAAATCACTGGCCTGGTAGGTAGGTGGGAATACGCTTTGCTCTTAATTACCACTTGTAAGTCCTTCCCTCTACCAATACCACTCAGTCAATAAGCATTTATTAAAGGTTTACTATATGATAGGCACTATGCTGAATACTGCAGATACAAGGGCAAAATTTTGTTTTTATCTAAGTAGCTCCAAATCTAATGGATAAGAAACATGCAAACAACTATGTATAGACAAGACATACATTGTTATCCCTTCCATATCTCTGCTTTCTCCATTGTGGTTTTGATACATTGCATGTGAGCATAAGAAATTAAATGGGAATTTGGGGGGAGTTTTGCAGAAGCCATAGATGACACAGAAAGAGTTTGGAAACTCAGAAATGCATAAAATATAAGTATAGTATTATATAATATCAACATATTTTATCTTTTAATACCATAAATATACATGATTTCTTTTTTGAAGTATTTTTTTTTGCAAGGGGCAATTGGGGTTAAGTGATTTGCCCAAGGTCACACGGCTAGTTTTTGTGTTAAGTGTCTGAGGCTGGATTTGAACTCAGGTTTTCCTGATTCCAGGGTGGGTGCTCTAACTCACTACACCATCTAGCCACCCTAGATTTCTTTTTTAAAGTTAAAATAAGTAAAAAGTCAAAGTTTGTGAAAAGAACTCGAAAGCCAGCAGTCAACACAGATTTTCCAGATCACGAGGGCAGCATGCCTCTAAACCCCATGATGCAGAAGGGATAACTGTACATACATATACATACATACATACATACATACATACACATGTTATATACATGAGATAAATCAGAGGTAATCTCATAGGCAAGGCACTAGCATTAAGACAAAATAGAAAAGAATTCTTAAAGAAAGTGGGATTTTTAGGGCAGAGTCAAGATGGCGGAGTAGTAACAGAACATCTGTGAGTCTCCAACTTCCACCTTCCCCAATTCATGTAAAAGGGGACTCTAAACAAACTTTGGAGCAACAGAAACCACACAATGACACAGAGAAGCTAACCTCCTGCTGAGGACAGCCCAGCAGCCTGGCAGGGAGCAGCCAGCTCAGCACTCTGGGAGCCAACACCAGCCCCACATGAGCCAGGGGTTTTAGCCCCAGGGAGGGCCTGACCAGCAGCCAGCTGGAGGGTCTCCAGAACACTAGCAGCTGTGGCCTTTTCCAGAATTATCAACACATAGATGCTAAGGACAAAGTGAGAAGTCAGTGCAGTGTGAACTTTGGAACCAGTAGTTGGGAGAGCGTCAGCTTTTTCCCTCAGAGCAAGAAGCCACTGAGGCATCTCAGCACAGCCAGCACCACATTACACCTTCAGCTCCTGGCCTGAAGACTGTAGGGGAACCAGGTGACTAGTCTGAAGGGGAATTGCTCTTGCTTTAACCTTCTTGGATCTGGATTGAGGTCTAGGGTGGAGGTTCTGGGGTGTGTGACCAGCTTGCCAGGGAGTGTGGAGGCTTCAGAGAGGGTACCCAACTAATACCTCTGGCAGCTGAGAAAACCCCAGGGTTTGGGTCAGAAGCTCCCCTGTCTGGTGGCAGAGTCCTTCTGTGGCAAAAAGCCCAAAAGTCAAGTAACCAGGCAAAGGAAACAAAACAAACAGAAGAATCCAACATTAGACTCCTATTTTGGGGACAAAAAGGATCGGGAGGAAGACAGTGAAGTTAGAACTCCTGCACCAAAAGCTTCAAAAGAAAATACAAGCTGGTTACAGGCCATAGAGGACCTTAAGAAGCAGATAAGAGAAGTGGAGGAAAAATTGGGATGAGAAATGAGAATGATGCAAGAAAATTAGGAAATGAGAGTCAACAGCCTAACTGAGGAAAATAACACCTTAAAAAATAGACTACAAATGGCAAAAGAGGCTCAAAAAGGCAATGAGGAGAAGAATGCCTTAAAAAGCCAAATTTGCCAGATGGAAAAAGAATCTCAAAAGCTCACTGAGGAGAATCTTTCCTTCAGATTTAGAATGGAAAAAATAGAAGCCAGTGACTTTATGAGAAATCAAGATGCTGTCAAACAGATCCAAACAAATGAAAAAATAGAAGGCAATGTGAAATATCTCATGGGAAAAACCACTGATCTGGAAAATAGATCCAGGAGAGATAATTTTAAAATTATTGGACTACCTAAAAGCCATGATCATAGAAAGAACCTAGAAATCATCCTCCAAGAAATTCTCAAGGAAAACTGCCCTGATGTTTTAGAACCAGAAAGCAAAATAGAGGTTGAAAGAATCCACCAATACATCCTGAAAAAGATCCCAAAAAGAAAACTAGGAATATTATAGCCAGGTTCCAGAATTCCCACATCAAGGAAAGAATATTACAAGCAGCCAGGAAGAAACTATTTGAATATTGTGGAAACACAATCAGGATAACACAGGATCTGGCAGCTTCTACACTGAGGGACTGAAGGGCCTGGAACATGATATTCTGGAGGTCAAAGGAGCTGGGATTAAAACCAAGAATCACCTACCCAGCAAAACTGAATATCATGTTTCAGGGGAAAATATGGTCATTCAGTGGAATAGAGAACTTTCAAGTATTCTTGAAGAAAAAACCAGTTGAATAGAAAATTTGACATCTAGATAAAAGAAGCAAGAGAAGCATGAGAAATCAGAAGGAACTTATCAAAGTTGAACTATTTACATTCGTACATGGAAAAACGATAATTGTAACTGATGAAACTTCTCTCAGTATGAAAATAGCTGAAGGGAATACAAATATATATAGTCTTCATCGGAGGGTATATAGGCATATGAACACATATGTGAATGTGTATATATATGTTTATATATGTATATGTATATATATATATTTATATCTATGTATACATAGATACAGGGTACAGGACCAATTTAAAAGGAAGGGATGATACTTAAAAGGTGAAATTAAGAGGTGAGAAAGAAATATAATAAGAGGAGATGGGGAGAGACAGAATGGGGCAAACTATCTCATATAGAAGAGGCAAGGGTAAATGGGTACAGTGAAGGGAAGAACAGGAAGGCATAAGGGAATGGATCAATCTTATAATCATTGAATTTGGCTCAGGGAGGGAATGACATACACACTAAATAGGGTATCTCACCCTACAAGAGAAGGGGGGGAAGGGGATGAGAGGGGAGATTATGGAAGGGAGGGCAGTCTGGGGGGAGGGAAGTTGGAAGCACACACTTTTGAAAAGGGTCAGGACCAAAGTAGAGAATAGAACAAGTGGGAGGTGGGATAGGAGGGAGGGAAATATAATGTCTTCTATAATATATCAACTATGGTAATGTTTTGCATTAGCTACACATGTACAACCTATATTGAATTGTTTATCTTCCCAGTAAGGGTGGGTAACAAGGGAGGAAGAGAATGAATCTGGAATTCAAAGTTTTAAAACCAAATGTTTTAAAAAATATATATATGTATATATACATATATATTATTATTAATACTATTTTACATGTAATTGAGAAATAAGAGGAGGGGATATCCTGGGGGACTGCTATTTTGGGGAGGTGGGTAGGGGAAAAATGGGGAGAAAATTTGTAATACAAAATCTGGTGGAAATGAATGAAATAAACCAGAAGTTAATAAAGCATTTGAAAAAAACAAAAACAAACAAAAAAAAAAAGAAAGTGGGAGTTTAACTGAGACCTCAGAGAAGCCAGGAAAATGAGAGGAGGAGAAAGAGAATTCTAGGTATCAGGAACAGTCGGCTAAAAGGCATAGAGTTAGGAGATTGAATGTCATGTGCAAAGAAGAGCAGGGAGGCCAATGTCACTGAATCATAGAGCATGTGGTAGAGAGTAGGGATAAGAAGATTAGAAAGGTAGGAAGGAGCCAGGTTATGAAGGGCTTTTTTTCCTCTAGTGCTTGTCAATTTCTAAGAGGTAAATGCTAGAACTGAAATTTTAAAAATTGGCTCCCAGCATCTCCTTAAGGATAAGTCATTCATTTAGGTGGAGTCAAGTTTAATCAGTAAGCATTTATTAAGTACTAACCATCTGTCAGACACTATTGTATGGATAACAGAGAGAGTTCATATATTCTGTTAGGACTCATATAATGTCAAGATATGTAGAGGAAGGACAGGCTCTATTAGAGAATTGATATAAGAGGAAGAAAGGGTGACACAGGATGGAGAAGCATGGATGGATTGTGATCTGCTCCATTAAAGGAAGTGTCCACACTGAGATGCCAGATTGATCAAAGTTTTATGAAGGACTTTAAAAGCCAAAAAGAAGATTTTGTATTTGATCAGTGATCCTAGAAGCCAGGAAGTTTATTGAATGGAGGGTGGGGGTGATATGGTCAGAGCAGTACTTTAGAAAGATCACTTTGGCAGCTAAGTAAAAGATAGACTAAAGAAGGATGAGACTTGAGGCAGAGAGACCAGTCAGAAGACTACTGCAATAGCTTAAGCATAAGGTGATATGGGCCTGCACTAGGGTGGTGGCAGCGTCAGAGGATAGAGAAAGGCAAAAAAAAAAAAAAAAAGCCAAGAGGTCTTGGCAACAGATGGATATGGAGGGTGGGGTGGTTGAGTCAAAGATAACTGGATGACTGGAAAGATAGTGGTACCTTTGAAACTTTAACAGTAATAGGAAGTTAAGAAGAGGGGAGGTACTGAGAAGAGAACTAATAAGCTTAGTTTTGGATATGTTAAGTTTAAGATATCTATAGGACATCCAGTTTGAGACATTCACAAACTTCTGTGGTCAAGAATGCCCAAATTCTTTTATCTAATCAAAATCTTTTCTTATTCTATTTCTCTTTGTCCCTTACTACTTCTGTATGCGTGTGTGTGTGTGTGTGTGTGGGTATATGTGTGTGTGTGTGTGTGTGTGTGTGTATTTATCATTAACATGTCCTTCAATCTCTCCATCCCTCGGCACTTCCCTAGGACATGAACTCTGTTCTGGCTACAAGCTCTTCCTTCTCATTCACCATCACTAGGTGAGCCAGTTCAACACTGAATTATCTTCTACCCTCAAATCCCTAGATTTTTTTATCCTATTTCCAAACATAACCTTCCAAATTTTAACTTTCGATTACTCCTACAGTCTGCCTTCTTCACTCATATTAACATTAGTAGTGGTGATTAGTCCACTGCAAATTTATGTCATTTAAGCTCAGCTGAACCCTGACTGGAGTAAGGTAATCTTTCTACTCCTCTCCAATTAATTTTCTATCCCACTAGCCACAGTTACTGAGCCAAACTTTCTCTTATCTCCTAAAGACTCCCACAGAACTCCATACTTCTTTCCTCTTGACTGGAGCCTTAGCCTCACATTTCATTTGCTGTGATCTTCCTCCTCATCTCAAAACCACCTAACATCATTCCCTAATGTTGACTCCTTCACTTCAGTTTCTGACGAAGTGATATTTTTCCTTGCAAGGTCAACCTCTCTGCTGCTGTTGATGTTGCATTATTGTTGAGTCATTTAAGTCATGTTTGACTCTTCTTGACCCCATTTGGGGTTTTCTTGACAAAGATACTGGAGTGGTTTGTCATTTTTTTTCTCCAGATCATTAGATGGGGAAACTGAGGCAAATAAGGTTAAATGACGTCCCAGATCACACAACTAGTTTAAGTGTCTGAGGTCAGATTTGAACTCAGGAAGATGAGTCTTCCTGACTCTAGACCTGGAGTTCTATCCACTGCCCCACCCAGTTGCCTCTCTATAGGTACCCATGATCCCATTCTCTCTTGTATTATTGAGTAACTGTCTCCACCATCTCCATAATCACAGTATTTCTTATCTTCAGTCTTTTCCTATATATTGTTTCTTTCTCTGCTCTGTACTGCTATCTTTAAGAAATCCTCATTAGATCCTAACATTCCTGCCATTCATCATCCTCTATTTTTGTCCCCTTCTCAGCTAAACTCCTAGAAAAGGCTGTCTATATATATTGCCACCATTTTCTCTCCTCTCATTTTCTACTAAAACTTCTGCAATCTAGCTTCTAACTTCAAAATGTAAATGGCTCTTTCCAAAGTAACAAATGATATTTATGACCAAGTCTAATGGCCTTTTGTCAATCCTTATCCTTTGAGGTCTCTCTGTAGCATTTGGCACTCTTAACCACCTTCTTTTCTTAGATAGTCTCTTCCTCTCTGGGTTTTCATGACATTGTTATTACTTTATTCTCCTACTAGTCTGACCACTCTTTCTTAGTCTCTTTTGCTGGATCTTCATTCATGTCATGGTGACTAACTTTGGGTGTCACTTAGGAATTTTTCTTGAGACCTTTTTCTTCTCTTTTCTCCCCCTACTGTCTCAATTGTTGATACATCAGTTTCCAAGTGTTTAATTATCTCTATTCAGATGACTCAACAAGTTATACAGCTAGCCCTTGTCTCTCTTCTGAGCTCCAGCACCACACTACCAACCATTTATTGGGGCATTTCACACTGGAGTAGTCACAGGCCCTAGGCTGTGCAATAATAGAAGAACAAGTACAAAGTTGATGGCCTTCACTTCCTTTCCTCTCACTATCCTCTCAACTCTCTACAGCCTAGCTTCCAACCTCATCATCCAATGGACAATAATCTTACCAGTGAACTTTTAGTTGCCTATTCTAATGGTCTTTGCACAGTTCTCAATCCTGCTTTACTTCTCTGTAGCCTTTGACACTACTGATCACCCTCTTCTTGATACTCTCTTCTTTCTAGGTTTCTATGTTATCGTTGGATCAGTTCAATTGAGTCTGACTCTTCATGACCCTTTTGGGGTTTTCTTGGCAAAAGTACTGGAGTGGTTACCATTTCCTTCTCCAGCTCATTTGACAGATGAGGAAACTGAGGCACACAGGGTTAAGTGACTAGCCCAGGGTCACACAGCTAGTAAGTATCTGAGGTCAAATTTGAACTCAGGAAGATGAGTCTCCCAGACTCCTGGCCTGGGTGTTCTATCCACTGTATCACTTACCTACCCTAGGTTTCTATGACACAATTCTATCTCAGTTCTCCTGCCTTTCTGACCATAGTTTCTCAATTTCCTTTGTTCCAACTTTAGTCCAGATCAGGCCACACCTACTAAAGGTGGTTTTGTCTAGGGTCTTCTTCTCTTCTCCTATACTATTTTACTTGGTGATAATTAGCTCCCACAGATTCAATTATCCCATTGCAGATGATTCTCAAATCTACTTTCCTTCAAAATCAACAAAGCCCACAAATAACTTGTTCTTGCTGTTTGGTACAGAATAGCTCACCCAGAGTGACATCAGTTAAAGCATTTTTTGTTAGTGTAAAACTCATTTTGTGCCAATTTTCACATGTTTATCTAAGTCTAAATGAAAAGTGAATTTTTTTTATGCTCTGGGATGCAACCAACATGTTAAAAATGTTTGAGATTCCACAATGTTAGATCAGTTTTAAATTTCTTAAGTTATTGTCTTTAAAGTATACATGAAACAGAAATCTTAGTAGACTACATTAACTCACCAGCTCCTCTGGATGGTGGTAAAATTGAAGTATACTCTAATTTAAGACTGTTTAACATTTGTTTCATTTAGTATTTTCACAAACTGGAAAAATAATTCTTTGTCTTCTTAGTTGTTAAACTAAAGATGATAGACTGACACTGAGTGTGCTTTTTCTCAATAGTTTAAGCATTTATAGTGATTGAAGCCTTAGATGACAATAAATTGCTTTCTGAAGCCACTTTCATTGCCACTTTTCTGTTGACTTAATCTTCAGGGTTTTTTTTTTTTTGGAGGGGAGAGGGCAGGGCAATTGGGACTAAGTGACTTGCCCAAGGTCATACAGCTAGTAAATGTTAAAAGTCTGAGGCAGATTTGAACTCAGGTCCTCCTAACACCAGGGCTGGTGCTCTATTCATAGTGCTCCCTAGCCTCCCCACTTTGTTTGTTTTGGTTTTTTTTTAAGCGGGCTTGTAAGTAGTAATATGCCTGCCTTATTTTTAACACCATTGGGGAGGTAAATTGCATGCTGAGCCATGGCCAATTTAAAGTACAAAGATTTTTCAGAAATAGGAATGGACCAAAATGTTTCAAAGAAACTCCAAGAAGATTCTGGAGTCAAATTTAATCTCCAAAACAGTGTGAACATATGTTATTTCTTTGACATCCTGAATCTTTTGTCCAAAGGGCATATCTGGTACACTATATCCTGGCATGTTATCTTTTGAAAGAACTTTGCACTTTCAAAGATCATTCAACACTGTTTAAATTCACAAGGATAGCTCTATTTTGTAACAACACATAAAGATTTGAACACTGTATTTCTCACTTCCCTTCTTGTGAGCGATAGATTATTTTTTTCCTTAGTAACATTTTGTTTTGAAAATTTGCCTTCATATGAAAATTTAGCAAAAAAGTATGTGCTCCTTGCCAATTATCTATTAAAAAGAAATATTTTAATTTGTAGTTTTAAAGATTAACTCCCAAAGTTTTCTTCATGATGCTTTGACTTATTTTGGGTTATTATGTTTCTGTTAAATTTTCTTTTCTTTTGTTTTATTTTTACTTTTGCATTTAAGACTATTAAATTTTATTTCATTTTGCTAAAAAAAAAAATCCCCCCCCAAACCAGGGTGGTTTTTATGTTTTTATGATCTTGAAAGAAAAAAGGAAAGAGTGAAAATGTAAAGGGACAGTGGGAGAAATTTGCTTTCATAATTTGGTTTTACAGGTAGAAAACTACACAAACAAGAAGGAAGGGGGGTGGGAGTGGCCAACACTTAAGCCACACTCTCATCTTAATGAACTTACAACCTCACTGGTCAAAGGAGGGAAGAATTTATACACATAGAGTTGGTTGCAGAAATACATTTCAGTCAACTGGGAAGTACAAGGGGGAGAGTGAACAAGAAAGGAGAATTCTGGAAAAGCAAAAGAGAAGAGAGGCAGGGAACAGAAAATCAGATGGCATCCAAGGTAGATAAGGGATGCTGAGCACATTCCTTCCCTCTTACTGATGAGGTATGGGTTCTGGGAGCCCCCTGAGCTCTCCTTGAATCTTTGAGGTACTGGCTCTGGGAATCCCCCTTGAACTCTGATTAAATAGTATGAGACATCTGCATGAGGCAATAAGCCTTACATTGTGGCTGAGCCCAGACCTCTCTCTGTTACTGGCCTAGTCCTCCATTGTCCATCTACTTCCCACCCTTGAGTCTATCAAAATATCAATCCACCCTTGAACTGTCTTAGCCCACCATTGTCTATAGTCTCCAGGTAGCCTCCAGGACTTCCCACCCTTAATCACTCATTGACCTCCTCTGACTCCTGAAGACCCTTCCCAAACTCCTCCTCCACTATATATTCATTGCAAAATTCTTGTTTTTTTTTTTTTAAGGGGAGGGGGCAGGAAGGAGAAAAAGTAGTTTTTCATCAGTTGAAAAATATATTAATTTAAAAATATTTGTAATGGGATGGCTATCTTGAAGGAGGAAGAAGAGGAATACTGAGAGAAATTTTTGTGATTTAAAAAATACAATATGTTAATAACAATTTATTAAAAAAAAAAAAGGGGGGAGCCAAGATGGCAGAGTAGAAACTGCTCATCCAAGCCACTCTGCCCCCAGATTTCCCCCAAACTATGTAAAAGGGGACTCTGAACAACCTCTGGAGCCCCAGCACCCACAGAATGACACAGAGAAGCTAACCTCCCACTGAGGACAGCCCAGCAACCCTGCAGGAAGGACCAGCGCAGTGGTCTGAGAGCTGGGCACGTAGAGCTCGGGGAGCCGAGCCAAGCCCAGGTCCCCGTGAGCCAAGGTTTTAGCCCCAGGGCGGCAGGGCCAGCAGCCGGCTGGAGAGAACCCAGAACACCAGCAGCTGTGGCAATTCCAGAATTATCAACATAGACATGCCTAGGACAAAGTGAGAGGTTAGTTCCCTATGGACTTTGGGACCAGTATTTGGGGAATGCGTTGGCTTCCTCCCCTGGGGGCTAGAAGCCACTGAGGAGGCATGCCATTTTGTAGTTTTCAGAGGCAGCTTCAGCTCCTGGCCTGCGAATTGTAGGGAGATCCAGCGATCAGTCTTGGGGGGTAATTGCTCTTGCTTTAACCTCCCTGGATCTGGACTGTGATCCAGGGTGGAAGTCGTGGGTGGGTTTACAGCTTGCCAGAAACGGAAGTTGCCCCCCACATGTTGGGACGAAAATTCCTCTATCTGGCCTTAAAGCCCAAAACAAGTGTGTGGCAACAAGCCCAAAAGTCAAGTAATTAAGTGGCAACATGCCAAGGCAAAGGAAACAGAAAAATGCAACCCTAGACTCCTATTTTGGGGGCATAGAGTGGGAAAAGGACTGTGAGGTCAGAAGTCCTGCTCCAAAAGCCCCAGGGAAAACATGAGCGGGTTGCAGGCCATAGAGGACCTTAAGAAGGACTTTAAAAATCAAATAAGAGAAGTGGAGGAAAAATTGGAAAGAGAAATGAGAAGGATGCAGGAAAAGTATGAAATGAGGGTCAACAGCCTGACTGAGGAAAACAACACCTTAAAAAATAGACTAACTCAAATGGCAAAGGAGGCCCAAAAGGGCAATGAGGAGAAGAATGCCTTAAAAAGTCGAATTTGCCAGATGGAAAAAGAATCTCAAAAGTTCACTGAGGAGATTCATTCCTTCAGAGTTAGACTGGAGCAAATGGAAGCTAGTGACTTTATGAGAAATCAAGATGCTGTTAAGCAGATCCAAACAAATGAAAGATTAGAAGGCAATGTGAAATATCTCATGGGAAAAACCACTGACCTGGAGAATAGATCCAGGAGAGACAATTTAAAAATTATTGGACTACCTGAAAGCCATGATCAAGGAAAGAACCTAGAAATCACCCTTCAAGAAATTCTCAAGGAAAATTGCCCTGATGTTTTAGATCCAGAGGGCAAAATAGAGGTTGAAAGAATCCACAGATCACCTCCTGAAAAAGATCCCAAAAAGAAAACTCCCAGGAATATTATAGCCAGGTTCCAGAATCCCAGATCAAGGAGAAAATACTACAAGCAGCCAGGAAGAAACAATTTCAATATTGTGGAAACACAATCAGAATAGCCTAGGACCTGGCAGCTTCTACACTGAGGGATAGAAGGGCATGGAATATGATATTCCAGAGGGCAAAAGAACTGGGAATGAACCCAAGGGTCACCTACCCAGCAAAACTGAGTATTTTGTTTCAGGGGAAAATATGGTCATTCAGAGGAATAGAGGACTTTCAAGCATTCTTGAGGAAAAAACCAGAATTGGATAGAAAATTTGACATCCAGACACAAGAAGCAAGAGATGCCTGAGAAGGTAATCAGGGAAAAGAAATCAAAAGGAACTTATCAAAGTTGAACTATTTACATTCCTATATGGAAAAGCAATAACTGTGACTGATGATATCTTTCTCACTATGAAAATAATGGAAGAAGGGTGTGGTCATATGAATACATATGTGAATGTGTGTGTATATGGTTACAGTTATATATGGATAGAGGGCATAGGTTGAATTTGTTGGAAAGGGAGAATACTCAAGGGATGAAATTATGAGGTGAGAGAGGAAAGTGGCAAGAGGAGATGGGGAGAGACAGGGTAGGGTAAACTATCTTATGTAGAAGAAGCAAGGGGAAGTGGCTGCAAGGGAGGGGAAGAATAGGAAGGCAAAAAGGCAAAACCACATTCTCATTGAATTTGGTTCAGGGAGAGAATGACATACATACTAAATGGGATATCTCAATCTGCAGCAGAATAGGGGGAAGGGGGATGAGAGGAGGGATGATGGATGGGAGGGCATCCCTGGGGGGAGGGAAGTACCCACTATAGAAGAGGGACAGGACCATGTAGGGAATGGACCAGGTGGGGGGTGGGATAAGTGGGAGCAAATTATAAGCAGCCTTGTAAGATATATCTACTATGATAATGTTTTGCATAGCTAGACATGTAGAACACTTACTGAATTACTTATCTCCCCAGAGGAAATGGGTGACAAGGGAGGAAGGAAATGGATCTGAAAGTCGAGGTCTTAACATTAAATGTTTCAAATATATATAAATACTATTATTAATACTCTTTTGCTTATAATTGGGAGATAAGATGTGAAGGCATTGGGACACAAAGATTCACCTTCCTCTAATGGAAAAGTCGAAGGGGGTATGGGAGAAGGTATGGGAGAGAGCAGATTGGAGGAAGCGATATCTTGTGGGACTGCTATTCTGGGAGGTTGGGTAGGGGAATAATGGGGGGAAAATGATTGTAACTCAAAATCTGGTGGAAATGAATGATGTAAAACAGAAGTTAATAAAGCATTTGTTTAAAAAAAAAAGATTCAACTCAAACATCACCTTCTATTGGAGATCTTTCCTAATCTCCCTAGCTGCTGGCACTTTCCATTCTAAGGCTACTTTGGATATACTCTGTATATATCTTGTGACTTCAGATCCCATGTGTGTATCTGTACTCCTTGGGGGAAAACAATTAAACACAATCCCTTAGAAAGGGATGAATAGGATTTTACTAGAGACCCTTTGTCATTGTTAAAGAGTGTTTGAGGGGACTAGGGGTTTTTACTGAGGTTCTATCTCCTTTCCTGCTAGGAAGGTGGAGTGGTATCAGCTATTTGGGTGTGTGAAAGAAATCTGCTCTCCAGAACTGTTTTGAGAGCTTAGAAGGAAATATTGCGTAGGAAGAATCTGTTCTCCTATAATTTCATCATAAATGGACATTAATGGTCCTTTTTTCCTTTTCTTTCTTCCACAATATGACTTCCAATAGAGCCATCTCCTCTAAACTTTGAACCTGTGGGTTGGGCCTACAATCTGAGAACTGGAGTCTTTGGGAGTGGGGGAGGAAACAGCTTTGAGATCAGTCTTTGTCCCTTGTTTTGGGAGTGACCCTGATCACGCTGGGAAAGGCTGCAGAGAATTCTTTGTTCTAGACTGCCCCTAGGGTATGTGCTAGATGTTGTTACAGTTGCACATACTCAGCTGATAATTGAAAGGGGGTAGAAACTTGGAGATAACATAGCAGATTTCCTTTAAGAGGAAGCCCCGGGAAAAGGAAAACAAAAAACAACCCAATAATGCCATAGTGTCAATAAATAATAAAAGTTAGGCAAGAAGGATGGGAGATTATTTTAATTATTTCTTTTCTCATTGGGAAACTGAGTCACAGAGCATTCCAGTGATTTACTCAGGATTAACCAGTTTTGGACAGCTAGACTAAGCACCTGGATTCTTAACCCCTGATCAGAGCTGTAACTAAATTTTATATATTTATGTGTGGGGTACAGAGACCCTACCCCAAATTGACTACTCGGAGAAAGCAGGAAGTTTTATTGAATCTCTCAAGAAGCGGGGGTCCTGTCACTGGGAAGTCCAGAGAGAGGAGGCCGGCATACAGAAGCCAAAGCTGGGTTATACAGCTGAAAACCGAAACCCTCCCCTTCTTCATGTAATCTTTTAAATCGATTGGCTGTTCTGTTAACATTCCCTTATTTGGCAGGTGGGATGACAAGGGGATTTCCAGAGTTTTTCGTGTTTTTTTCCCCCAAGGTCACCTGACTGAGGCCTAAAAGCTTCTAGTACTTTAGCAAATAGTCTACTTGAGAAACCACATTTCATTCTACACATCTATAAAATAGGAAAAGCATATATGTTTTAATCAAATTAAAGAAGGAATGGAGATAGAGGGATGGGTAGGTCAGAAAGACTAATTGACTTGAAAACTTACTGAGAGTTTTAGGATGAAAGACTAGAGAATGGAAGTCAAGTAACCTTCCAACATTAATTCTCCAGGTTATGTCCAGGACAGAAAATTTTACTCTAGCAGACAAGCCCTAAGGCTTTTGTCTAATGACAGGTCATTATTGTTATTATAGAATAATGTGTTTGTAAACAGCAAATCAAGAGATAAATCATAAATTATATGTTAGGAAGAGGTCATGGCAAATTGTCCTACCCCTCCAACTATTTCATCATTTTCATTATCCTACTTTAAGTTCTTAACACAGTACAATACATTCATAATATTGAAAAAACTTCATAATTAGCCTCTTTCCCTCTAGATTCTTCCTTTTAATTTGATTGCACCAATCCTCAGATTAATCTTTTTTTTTTTTTAAGCAGTTCGGGGTAAGTAACTTGCTCAAGGTTACATGGCTAGTTATTTTTTTATGTGTGGGTGCCAAGTACTGAGGCGGGAACCAATTCTGGGTCCTCCTGACTCCTGAGTCTGGCGCTCTTACTCACTGTGCCACCTAGCCTCCCCAACCTCAGATTAATTTTCATAAAAGAATTGTAATGATTTCAGTATTTTTCTACTCAATAATCTTCAACATCTCATTTCAAACTACTTAAGTTAGTATTTGGAGTCTGCTATAGTCTAGTCCCTTATTTCCCACTGGGGGAAGACTTGAGTTCAAATCTAGCCTCAGACACTTACTAGCTGTTCGACCTTGAGCAAATCACTTAACGCTTAATCTAGTGGAGAAGGAAATGGCAAACCACTCAAGTATCTTTGCAAAGAAAACCCCATAGTCAATATTAGTGTGCTATGGTTTATGAAGAGTTAGACATTAGACTGCTCTATTTGCCATTCTACAATACAAACTGCATTTTCCTGCCTCTACTCTGCAGGGCTCACCACCCCATCCCCTACATCTTCACCTTTCAGAATCTTAGCAAACCATCATGGAACAATTTTAAATGGTTCTCTAGGTTGCCTTTTCCAGCTTAAAATGATCCTTTTGTCTTCTGCACTTAATTCCTGCCAAATAAATTCAGCATTCTACCTCCACCTCTGTGCCATCCCTCATGTATAGTCTGGTCTTCTTAAGTTCTTCTGGTTTTGTAAAAACTTGACTACAACCCCCAACAGCCCTTCTCCCCCAGGCTTTAAAGCTCTTCTTCCTCAAATTACCTGGCATTTATTTACATAGCATCTCTCCTCCCTTTAACCTCCCTTAGCTCCGGCTCAGTAGAATGGAATCTCTTTAAAGGCTGGAGCTGTTTTGGTTTTCATCTTAATAGCCCCCTGCTCCCACCCTAGACCTGTGTTTTACACTTTTCTTGAGTCCAAAGTGTAGGGAGTTTCCAAAGCAGGGAAGTTTATGCAGATTGGCTCCGGTCTTGCAATTTAGAATGTTTGAACTAAGTGACTTTCCTTAGAGTCCCTAGCTGAATGTTTGAAGAACACTTGGTATTCTTGACTCTAGATCTGGCCCCATATCCACTGAACCTTACAGTCTTGTACGTAGTATTTAATTAATGTTTGTTGGATTTGTTGAATCAATTTGTCCTATTCCTAAGCCTTTTTTTTTGCCATATACTTGCATTTCAAGTCTCCTAGATTTCAAGCTCTTTTGAGGGCAGAAACTATTTCATACAACTTTATGTTCCAAATGATGCCTTACACAGAGATGCTCAATAAATATATATTTTTAAATATTTTATTTTTTCCCAATTACATGTAAAAACAATTAAATATTTGTTAAATGGGTAAATGAAGGCTGAGTTTTGAGTTACCTTGTAGATGGCATTTTCTTTCAGAAGAAGGTTGAGGCATCACAATATCATAGATTTAGAGCTGGAAAAGACCTCAAGGCTATTTAAGTCCAAGTTCTTCATTTTACAGATGAGGAAAAGGTTGCCCAGGAATATTAAGTTATTTGCTACAAATCACACAGGTAGTGCCAAAGATGGGATTTGAACTGTGTCCTCTGATTCCAGAGCCCATTGGTATTTCTACTTGTACTATGTTCAGTCTTTAAAAAAATCAATGTTGGAAGATTTTTCTTTCAATTCTTTACATTTTTTTCTTCTTATTCAGGCTTCATTTATTTTATTTGTGCAAATGTACTTCATTTCCCGGCTCTTAAGTATTTTCTCTGATTGTTACCCATAGAAAACTCTCCCTCCTCAACTTACTGGCTTCCCTGGCTTCTTTCAAGTCCCAGCTAAAATTCCATCTTCTAATCTAAAGGAAGCCTTTCCAAACACCCTTAATTCCATCACCTTCATGTTAAATATTTTCTCTTTATGCTCTATAATGCTTGCTTTATATACATTTGTTTTTTTTTTTTGTTTCCCCCTTTAGATTGTAAGTGTGACTGACTCTTTGTAACCCCAGCCTACCACACTTATCCCTGTGCCACAAGAAGACAAGCTTATAATTCTGGGAGACTTTAATGCTAGAGTAGGCTCTGACTACCACACTTGGCAGGGAGACCACACACAGTAGGCATTTAATAAATGTATACTGATTTCTCAAAAAGCCGTGAAACTCAGTCTCTCCTTCCCCCAAGGAATTTGCAATTTGTATTTATCCACTTTCCCAATTCCCTCAGATTTTAAGGGTAAAAGTGGTGGTGGTTAGTGCAGCTTGTTTGATGACCTCAAACTCCATGCAGAATGCATACTTGAGGAACAGGTGATAGTGACTCAGTTTTGGCTCAGTTTTTTCCTAGTCTCTGGCCAAAGGGTAAAGGGTGGAGTTTCTTATGGCTTGTCTTTCATACTTAAATGCTAATTAAAGTGTTACATATTGTATAATATGTGTACCACTTAAGTTATATATCCATATCTCGAGGATTTTGAGGATATTATATACTCAATTATATACATATGTGTATATTTATAATTGGCCATTAATCTAGGAGTTTCCTCTTTTCTAGTGTGAGTTAATTCTACAGTGTCATATGCTTAAAAAAAAAAAAACACAAAAAAACAAGCCAACACTTGGTCTGTCTAACCAGAGGTCTTATCTTCCTGGGAGAAATTTGCCTCAAGACCAGACCTCACCTTAAAACCAAATGCAAAGGTTGATGGCCCTAATTGTTATATAAAGCTTCCCCTGGAATGCAGAGGCTTTGTTTTTGTCCCAGCCTAGGGAAGGGAAGGACTTTACTCTTCTAGTTACTTGGACACACCTTACTCACCTGAGAGGAAAACTGGGGGGGATGGGAGGCAGTCAGATTGTTTCAGTGAATTCTTGGTTTCTGAGCTGGCGCTTCCTATGTTCCTCTTGGGGCTCCCTAGACCCGAGATTAAGACGTTTCCACCCGGGAGCTGTTTGCTCCAATTTTTTTTTTTATTCCCAGTACCTGCCTAATTCAATGCCTGGCACACTGTAGGTATTTAATAAATGCTTGCTGATTACTGATTTTCTTGCTCAGCATTTTTTAGATCTAAGAAAACATGTTTTTTAACAGCGTTTTTCAACAAGTATTTATGCCCCACCCAGCCCCTAATCTTTCGAGAGAAAATAGCCTTCTCTCCTCTTGGGGCATCCATCAATCAAATGAGTTAACATATTGAAAGTGCTTTGTATTTAAAGCCCTTTATAGATGCTAGCTATTATTACTGTTGGGATCATTCAGAGCATTTCTTGAGTTCTTGGGGTAAAAAGACGATTTTGAAGTAGCCTGTAAATTGCTCCTGACACCGCAGCTGCCTCCCCCTTCCCCCCCCCCCCCCGCCCCCAGCAGTTGTTTCTATTGTGCCGTACTCTATGTAAACTCGTTCTTCCGAGTTTCATTTTCTTCTCTATGGAATCAAAGCAACACTATCCAAAGCAGTTTAAAAAGGGAAATGAGCTTAGTCTGGGCTAGGACCCTTCTATTAGCCCTTCCCTGTCCTATGCTTTATTTCTTTTCTCAGCCAGGCTTAGATGAATGCTTTGGGGTTAAGAAAAAGGAAAGGCTGAGGAGATGGGGAGATGGTCAAAATTTTCTGCACGAGGTGAGAAGGAAGTATTTGGGTTTTCGTAAAGGATATTTTAGAAGAGTTGGGGTTTTCGTCTTTGGGGCTTGTTTGGGGTTTTTGTTCTGTATTGTTTTTTAGCTAAGGTGAACCGAAGTCAGAAGAGGGAAGAAATTCTACTAGGGATTAATGCAGAATTTTCTAGCTGGGACAAAGAAGGATCTGTGGCTCTTGGTGAAGCCTTTTTCCCCCTAGAGTTAGGAAGATGCTCTAACCTGCAGGTTCATCCGGCTAAGGGAAAAGGGGCGGAGGTGGGCGGGAGGTACACTAGAAGCTTTCGGCTACTCCCCCAAAATGGCCTCCTAGTAACTAGCCGCACCCCCCCTCCCCTTTCCCAACTGTCTCGTACCACGTGACTCCAACACCACTACCGCCACCATCACCACCTCCTCCTCGACCCTCATACCAGACCCGGGGTATCATTCCAGGTCTTCTGCAGGCCCGCCTAGCTTGGGGCTCATGGTCCAATCCTGGGAAGACCAGGGCAAGGCGGGGCGGTGGTGGGCCAATGGAGGCGGGGGAAGGGGCGGAGTTAGGGGGAGGGGAGTAACAGGTTGGAGAGGTAGGGGAGGGGGGTGGAGGGAGGAAGAAGGGGGAGGGCGGCGGAGCGGCGCGTGCCATCCTGCAGCCTAGCCCAGCCCGAGTGGGAGCGCCCAGCCGGACGGTCAGAGGCAGGCCGGGTCAGGCCAAGGGTGAGTGACCACGGCAGAACCTAGAAGCGGGGCAGCTCCGGGAATCTGATCCCGTCCTCTCGGGGGACACTCAGGTGCGGAGGAAGGCAGGTGAGGGAGGGCTGGGCAGGGGCAGGAGCAGGTGCGCTGGCGATGGTATTCTCTGGGGCTAGAATTCCGAGCGGGAACCTGGGGAAAAGCAACTAATTGGAGGGCCTTCCTAACCAGATCCCTGTGCTAGGTGACCGGGGCAGGGCCTTGGGCAGGTGCCAGGTGAGGGCGCCGGAGGGGAAGGATATGCCTCGGGCATAGAGGAGTCTTCTAGAGACTAGGTTTTTCTTGACTCTGGGTGCTGGTGGAGAAGCTCGGGGGCTTAAAACGAGGACTGGATGTTAGGAGAGTGGAGAGGAGCTGAAGGCAGCTTCTTCTCGCTGCGGTCCTGCAACCACCCTTCAGGCAGAACTGGCCACTGCCTTTTGCCTGGACGTGGCTGCTGGTTCTTCCCTCTTTCCGGTGCGATGGCTCAGGCATTTCCCCCTTTCCCGGCCACTCAGAAATACATACCATCTACACAGCTGCAGAGGGACCCTGTGATATTAAACAAGGCAATTATCACCTCTCTTTCAACTCCTGTCCCGTCTGGGGGGTAAAACCGTTTAAGATTTTGAGTTTTTGTCCAAGTTTCCTCATCTGTAAAGTAAGGATGATTGATCTAAATGATCTCTAAGAGCTTTTCCAGCTGAAAATGCAATGATTCTGTGCTTCCTTCTGCCAGAAGGGATGTTGTCAAGGTCACTGGTGGAATAGGAAGGCATGTTAAGGGATGGGGGGAATGGAAAGTGATAACCTTGTCATTCACTGTCATACTAAAGTCTCTGGTCTCCCTTTCCAGCCCTATTCTCTCTTTACTGTCTTATTCATAGTCTGTCCAAGGTGGATGTCTCAGCTTTGTTTTCCAGCCAAGAGGAGCTTTCCCTCCCATCTCTGGGAGGTATACATACCATGAGAGGAGTCTAGATAATTTTAGATCATAGAATTCTTTCTAGAAGGGACATTTGAGATCATCTGCCCCAGGGATTCTTAACATGGGGTCTGGGAACTTAAAAAAAAAAAAGTTTATGACTGTATTTTAATACTAATTGATTTTCTTTGTAATCCTGTGTATTTTTTTCCTGTGCATTAAAAAAAAAACCACTGGTTCTGAGAATCGGTTTATCAGTTTCACTAGACATGACACCAAAAAAAGGTTAAAAAACCCCTGATCCAGTCCAGTCCCTTCCTTTTACAAGTGATGAAACTGAGGCCCACAGAGGTAAATTGACTTTCTCAGAGTCATACTGATAGTGTGGCAGAACCAGAATTCGAATCTAGCTCTTCTGACTCTAGATCCAGGTTTATTTTGGGGGAGTTTTTCCTTGGGATAGGTGTCAGGGTGAGCACCTAGATTTGTGATCTTATGACAGAGGTTGGGGGTTTTTTACCTTCCTTACTGTTCTCTTTGTTTCTGGATTCATTACTGGGTAAAGCCCTTGGTTTTAGGAGACCAATTGCCTACCCAGTGATTTGTAGGTAGTATTTAGAATTCCCAATTTTCTGAGATCCCCAGCCCCAAACTTATCAAACTATGCTTCATGGCTGGATAGATTATACACTGATAGAGCTGAAAAACATTTGGGAGTTTTATGATCATAAACCACAGAGAGTTCAAGTCTTCTAAGTCTGAAGTATCTTCAAGAAGCTGCTGAAGAGAGTCCCAAGTTTAGCTTAATGGAGTGATGAACAAGAAAACTCGGATTCAGCTTCAGCTTAGTCCCTTTGATGCCTTGCCTCAGGAAAGTTGCTGTAATTTGAAAGTAATTAGCAACCGCTATTTTGGAGTCTAGCTGCCAACGATTTTGCCTCTTCTGTTTCACCATGGAAATTGGAGATGTTCGAGGCCCGGAGAATTACCTGGCAGATGAGAGGCATTAACCCAGTTCAGATAGTTTTGGTTTATGCCTTCTCTGTTTTTTCTGGCCTGAGCTTCCTTATGTTATAAGGACTTCATGGGGGCATCATGGTCTGCAGGGAAAAAAAATAACTCAGGACAACCCAGATTCTGAGTCAAGTGACCTGAGTTTGAATCTCATCTTTGCTATTTGATATCTATGGTCTTGGGTGAATGGTATTGTGTCCCTAGGCTTTGGTTTCCTCATCTGTAAAATAAGAATAATTGGACTAGATTGAATTTTCAACTAGAAGAGCCCTTAGAGATCTTCTAGTCCAACGAGTGGGGAACCTTTGGCCTAGAGGGCCCTCTAGGTAGCCCTCTAGGTCCTCAAGTGCATCCCTTTGATAGAATCTAGATTCCAAATCCAGAGGTCTACACTTGAGGACCTAGAGGGCTATATGTGACCTCAAGGTTGTAGGCTCCACACCCCTGTTCTAGTCACTAATGCCTAGAAGATCTCTAACTGCTCTTTCAGCTGAAAATTCAATGATTCTTTAATTGCTTCTGCCAGAAGGAATATTGTCCAGGTCACTGGTGGAGTAGGAAGGCAACTTCAAGCCTTCTTAAGGGAGGGGCAGCAGGGAGTCGATATCTTGTCTTCCACCGACATACTAAATTGCCTAGTCTTGCCCCTTTCCAGCCTTATTCTTTACTTCATGTCTTTATTTGTGGGCTGGACAGAGCTGTTGCCCTGGTCCTTGCCCCCTTAGTCTGTCCATTATATGGACTTTCTCTGTTTTGCTTCCCCAGCTGCCTATGTATTTCCCATGTCCCTCCCCCTTTATCTTGTTTTCCAAACCAGTCCATCAAGTTTGCAGGGGCCCAGTTCCTCATTGTGGTGGTGGTGTTGTTTTTTTTTCTTACTTAGTGGCCAAGCAATTCTAGCCTGCCTCTCCAATTTCAGCATTTTCTCATTGGCCTGTCACAGGCCGATTTTTTGAGGGTTTGGCACTTGGCCTAAATGTGGGGAATCTTCATGTCCCCATGGCTTCTAATGTCCTAAGGGTGAGCAGAAAGGTCAGCATCACATAGCTATCATTCTTTGACATCTAAGTCTCACTATCTATAAGGGCCCAGAACCCACTCCCTGTGGGCCCCAGCCTCACCTCTAATTCCCATGTAAACCAAGCCTTCCTGCCAAGAGTCCAGGGACACTGTCACTCCCTGGGTGCTGGACTCCTGCCACTGGGCTGGGGTGAAGGAACTGGGGCAGGGCAAGTTAATGAGTAACTATGGAAGAAGTATTCTAAAGCACCTTCCTTGTAAGCAGGAATGGCAGAGGTGAGATTGACTTCTAGAATTGTCCCTGAAGATTATGTAGCTGGTGAGGAGAGACCTCTCCTCTTCCCAAGGTCTAGGAAGGGAAGAACTTAAGGGTGGGATCTGGGTAGGGAAGTATCTGGATTCCATGTCATAGGTCGCTGCGCTGTTTACCTGGCGCTAGGGGATTGCACAAGGCCCCAAAGTCTGCCCTGGTCTCCTGTGACTCCACCCTCATGTCTGTGTAACTGTAGGCGTGTAGGTTTCGGGTTTTCCACCTTGAATCATTTAAAGCCCTTCTTTCTGACCTGCTCTGAACTATCCGTCCAACCCCTCCCGGACCCTTAACGACACTCACATGCTATATGCCATGAGACGGGATGGTTGAAATAGAGGAGAACGGCTTGTTATCACCTCCCAGCAGGTTAGGGGGTCTTGGGTAAGGTGCTGACCACCCTTTCTTCCCCAGTCCAGGAATAGTTACTGACCTGAATCTGGACAATCGGTAGCTTCCTCTGTAAGGCAAAGCAGCCTTATTAATAAGTCAAGTGACTTCTGAGGCCTAGAAGCATAGGCATAGTTTGCTTCAACTAGATCCTAAGACATGAATGAGAGGGACAAGCTAGGAAGTGGCTGTTCCATCTTGACTGAATTCCCTCCCCTCTTTTTAACTTTCCTGTTACTGTGGAGGGCACCCCCCAGGCTCACAGCTTAGCTCTCATCTTCAGCTCTTAACTCACACTCACCCTATATATGTCCAGCCCATTGCCAAGTCCTGTCTGTTCTGCCTTTGGGACGTCTCTTGTAGACATCCCCTTATCTTCTCTGCCACTGCCACTGCCCTGATGCCAGCCCTCATCACTTCATACGTGCAGTTACAGTAGCCTTCTGATTGCTCTCTCTGCCTCAAGTCTCTCAGCTGCCAAAGTGATCTTCCTAAAAGGCAGAGCTGAGCGTGTCCCCCCACTCCAGTAAAATTCTCTGTTACCTCCACGATCAAATTCAAAACTTGTTTGGTTCTCAAAGCCCTTTATAACCAGGTCCCCTCTTACCTTTCTGGTCTTTACTATTTCTTTCCACTTATTCTCTGATGCTGCCACACTGGCCATCTTGTTCTCTGAACATGACCCTTTATTTCTGACTCTTTGCAGTTTCACTGGCTGTTATCCCACCCCTAGAATGCTGCCACCTCCTTCTGGCTTCCTTTAAGCCACGTCTCAAATACTCCCTTCTGCAGTACACCTTTCCCATCCCTCTCATTGCTAATGACTTCCTTCCCTCTGAGATTACTTCCGATTTATACTTTACACATCTTTTATGTACATTTATTGTTGAGTCATTTCAGTCATATCTGACTCTTCATGACCCCTTTCGGGGTTTTCTTGGCAAAGATACTGGTGTGGTTTGCCATTTCCTTCTCCGGCTCATTTTACAGATGAGGAAACTGAGGCAAACAGGGTTAAGTGACTTGCCCAGGGCCACAAGGCTAGTAAGTGTCAGACAGAGGCTGGATTTGAACTCAGTTTTTCCTGACTCCAGGCACTTATTTATGTACATAGTTGTTTGCATGTTGTCTCCTCTATTAGGGTGTAAGCTCCTTTAGGTCAAGGACTATGTTTTTCCCTTCCTTTGTATTCCCAGAGTAAGCGCTTCTTATCCTCACTTGACTTAAAAGTTACTGTGAGTGGTCCCTCAGAGTTTCTCTCACTTACTTCAGCCTGGCCTTGGAATCCCCAGGAGGACAAACTATTGTCTTCTCTGCCCATTCCCCAGCTGTGTGTGTGGTCAAGATGAGATTTTGGCCCAGTGAAGAAGCTCTGGTTTGGAGAGCTAAGTGAATAAGTTGGGGTATTCGGTTTGATCAACTTTGTTTTCCTTTCAAATTTTTACCCCTTAATCTTCCCTCAGCTTTTTCTCTTCTCCCACCACTCATACCCAGCATAGGAGAGAATAAAAGCAATGCCACATACATCTCAAGTTTCTTCTATGGCCACTGGGAAATGAAGATCCTCATGCTGAGTTCAACTTCTGTAATCATCCCCCTACACACACACAGCTGGAGACATTGATCTTTGATTGACTGGTCCAAGTAATTAGATCGGTTAGTTATGGGATAAATAAATGATGTTCTCTAGTTTTCTCCCTGTCCAACCCAAGCTTGTTAGATTAGCTAGAAGAATTGTAAGGAGACTCCCATTCCCCTACCTTAACTCCTCCCCTCTGGAGCTGAACTCCCCCCTCACTTTCTTTGACTGAGCTTTGACCCCACCCTATTCTGAAAGCTCTAGACATGAGTGTGGTGGGGGGCAGTGCCAAGTCTCCCCAAAGCAGAGTTCCAAGCTAGGAATGTTTAATGGGTATTTGTATTTTTTTTTTTTTTTTGCTGTTGGGTCTGGCATATTAGTGCTTCTCCCCCAGCTTGGGCCTGGTCCATGGTGGAGATTAAGATGGGAGCTGGACAAGCTGGATTTCTTTGTATGCTTAGAAGAGAACCTCCCTTCCTTCTCCCCCTCCCCCAGGCTCCCTGTGCCAGCACATACCAGGAATGTGCCTCTTACTGCCTTAAAGCAACGAAGGGATCTCTCCTCAGTCCCAGGGAATGGAAAGGAGGCATCTTAATTCTGAACCAGGAG
Source organism: Gymnobelideus leadbeateri (assembly GCA_011680675.1). Lineage (NCBI taxonomy): Eukaryota > Metazoa > Chordata > Mammalia > Diprotodontia > Petauridae > Gymnobelideus > Gymnobelideus leadbeateri. Next base: position 313,284 of record WOXC01005376.1, on the reverse strand, counting down.
CTGTTTGCCTGCTGTGGGCCCCAACATTATAGTTTCTCTTGCACTGGGGTTATCATATATAGCATGTTATATTTGTATATGTTGTGTCTCTCCCATTGGCTGTTGGAGGGACTGGCAGCATTGGTGTATCTCAAGAAGTCACAGAGGTGGCTAGGTGGCTCAGTGAATAGAGCACTAGCCCTAGAATCAGGAGGACCTGAGTTAAAATCTGGCCTCAAACACTTAATACTTACTAGCCATGTGACCTTGGGCAAGTCACTTAACCCCAATTGCCCCTCCAACAACAACAACAAAAGATGTTTTTTAAAAAAAAAAAAAGTCACAGAGACCTCCATTCTGATCCTGCCTCTGAAAATTACTTGTTACATAACCACAGGCTGGTCACCCTGCTTTCTGAGCCTTCATTTATAAAATGGAGATGAGAATTCCTTTATTGCCTTCCCTCATAGGGTTGTAATGAGTGTGTATAAAGTACTTTGCAAAGCTTTAAAGCTCTCTTACAAATGTTTGGCCTTCTTGTTAGCACAGTTTTTTGTATGTTATATGTTCAATAAATAGATGTTGATTAAATGAATTCCTCCATAAATGACGATAGTCCTAGGAGATTGATAGCCAGGGGTGCCAAATGAGGGGCTGGACCAGCTGTTGGGGGGAGGGCCTTCATCTGAGGTCAGAATACTTTGGGAAAGAAAGATCTCTAGCATATACCAAGTAAGACCCTGGTTTTTGATGCTTTTCCTTCTCTGATTCAATGTCTAGACCAGAAATAGATAAGTGGCATGCTTCTCCTAGGAGATAGCAATAGGCACTGGCCCCATGATTTCATTGGTCAAGGGAACTTTTCTGTAACATCCAATCTTAGAAAGTTGCTTGGAGGTTAAATGACTTCATAGCCAAAATGTGTTCTGCAATATGTGATGCTTCACCCTGAGTCTTCCTTGCTTTTTCTGTTCATTACACTATGCTGCTCCCACATAACTCAGATGTTGGAGGAAAATGAGATTTTAGAGCTAAAAGAACTCAGATTGGGTGGGATGAAAAGATGAAGGCCCCTTGGGTTCCATTTTCATTCTGTAATTCAGGTCAAATCTGAGGGATAGGAGCTGGATTATTTTTTTCTTTCTCTTTCCCACAGGATCCCCTCATGTACATGGATCGGGCAACAGCCATAGCAGAGCCCCGGGCGCCAGTGGACCATGGCGTGCAAATCCGATTTATCACAGAGTCAGCTGATAGCGCACAGGCAGCCCCTTTCCGCCGGGGTGGCCGTCGCCCAGCCAAGGACTCTAGAGCTAGTTCTTATGGTGTAGCGGTGAGGGTGCAAGGCATTGCTGGGCAGCCCTTTGTGGTGCTCAACAGTGGGGAAAAGGGTGGTGATTCCTTTGGGGTACAGATCAAGGGCAGTGGCAGCAGAGCAGCCCCTGAGTCACTGAGCTCAGACTCTGAGCTTCCTGAGAATCCCTATGGTTCACCTCAGAAGTTTCTTGGCTCCTATTCCCAGGGCAGTACCTCTGATGAGGAGGCTGGGCTGGGGCAGAAGAACAAGCTTCAGCGTTCCCGTTCCCATGCCTCCCTGTTGGATGCTGCTCCTGTGGGCCCAGGTGTCCTGACTGGCAGCCTATTGGAATTAACCCATCCAAATGGTCCCCCTGGGAATGCCATTGACACAGCACCCCTCTCTTCAGTGGATTCACTCATTAGCAAGTTTGACAGCCGAGGGGCCCAAACGAGGGGCCGGACTGGCCACCGTACACGACTGTCCCCAGAACATCGAAAGCGAAGTCAGAGCCTAGATAGCCGCCCACCTCGAGATACTGCAGAAGAACGGGACCGAGTATGGGAACAAGACCAGGAACGGAACCGGGACTTTAGCAACTCCTCTTCTAACTCAAAGCAGACCCGTATGATGAGTGGTCTAAATCAGGGCCAGGCCCCATCAAATGTTGTCAGCCGATCCCGACAAACCCAGGAGTGGGTGTTACAGAGCTTTGAGGAGCCACGGGGGAGGGCACGGGACCCTACTCTAATGCAGGTGAGGTTCCCCAGCCTATTACCACCTAGCCCTTATGTTTTTTCAGACTCCTCCCATTAAACCTTGCATCCCACTGCTCCTCTAGACTATTGGCTCATTCCTTTTGACCTCCTATTCCTGCTCTCCTACTGAGAGTGGTTTTTGTTTTTTTTTTTAATCTTCCTGGTTTTGACTGTTTTGCTCTGACTCTTAGTTTGTGCCCTATGAATCACTATGTTGTGGACCCCAGGCTCTTCTTCAGCTACAGGCTTTCAAGCATCCTTTTGGGTCAGACACATTCTCTTGCCTATCATCTTTCCATCTCTCCTAACTTCATTCTGAGTTCCAGCTTCTCACCCAAACTCTATGAGCCCCTTCAATAGTACAGGTTCTGAAAGCAAAAGGGAATCAGTCAAGTGAGAAGTGTTTATTAGAAACCCACTATGTACCAGGCACTGGGAATGCTGATATAAATATGAGACAATCCCTGTTACTGAGAGCATTCGGTGGCAGCCTCTAGAAGACAGAGCAGTCTGTCCACAGTAGGCAATTGAGATAGTTGGTAAATAGTTCACTTTGGGTTAGGAAGTAAGGATATAGCAAGCAAGCATAGCTTGTCCAGACATTCCTGTTCAAGCCTCTTCCTCAAGTTCCCAGTAGCAATCCTTCATTATCCTAACTCTAAGCTGGCTTATGTGCTTTCCATCCCTGTTTGGCAGGGCCCCCACCCTCCTCATCTCTGGCACTGCCACCTTGTAGCTCTCCTAGCCTAACTTGTATCTTTTATTCCATAACTCCTCTGTCTTGCTCTCTTTGGTCCTTCACAGTTCAAGTCAACCCCAGACCTTCTGAGGGACCAGCAGGAGGCCACAACCCCTGGCAGTGCTGAACATGCAAAAACTACCATCTATAATATCCTACGAGAGGGGTAAGTTAGAGACTGGCAGAGGGTTACCAAAGGGACAGTGGAGTAGAGCCCTGGGGCAGATGGTGGGGAGGCTCTCTCTCTCTCTTGCTCTTTCACTCTTTTGCTTTCTCTTTTCCCCTCCCCCCATCTCCCTTTCTTCCTCCCTTTCTTCCTCCTTTTCTCTCTCTCCATCTCTCTCCTCCCCATTTCTGTCTGTCTGTCTCTGTCTCTTCCTCTCGATTTCTCACTCTCTCTCTTGATCTCTCACTCTCTCTTGCTCTTTCACTCTCTCTCTTTTACCTTCCCCCTCTGTCTCCTTTTCTTTCTCCCTTTCTCCCTCCCTCCTTCCTTCTCCCTCCATATCTTTCTCTCCTCCCCCTCTGTCTGTCTCTGTATGTCCCTCTCTCTCTTGCTCTCTCTCTCATTCTCTCCCTCTCTCTCTTTCATGCTTTCTCCCTTGATCTCTCCCTCTCTCTTGCTTTTTCACTCTCTCTCTTTTCCCCTCCCCCCATCTCCCTTTCTTCCTCCCTTTCTCTCCCTTCTTCCCTCTCCATATCTCTCTCTCTCCTCCCCCTCTCTGTCTCCCTCCCGCCCTTCTCCCCACCACTTGATTTCCACTCATTTTTGGTCTTTACTGCTCCTTATTTTCAACCCTTTATTTTGTACCTTCCTTTCCCACAGGAGTTCAGAAAGTGAAACATCTGTGAAGAGGAAGGTCAGCCTGGTGCTGGAACAGATGCAGGCCCTAGCGGTGAGTGGATGCCTTGGGGTAAAGATATGAAGCAGTGCCACGGGGGCCATACTTAGGGTTGTCTGTCCTCCCTGTCCCTAGCAGGTAACCCCTCCTAATGTCTCACAAGCCATGGCAGTGCATCGTGGGCTGGTTCAGAAGGTGGATGAGCTGCAACAAAAGCTGGATGAGGAGATAAAGGTGAGTAGCCAGGCCAGGAACAGTAATAGCTGCTGTTTATATAGCACTTTAAGGTTTGCAGAACACTTTGCAATATGTTCTGTTTCATTTGATCCTCACAATGAGGTAGGTACTATTAATAGCCCCTGTAAAGTCGAGTGTTATCCTGAGAGAAAGGTGCTGTTATGATCCCCATTTTACAGGTGAGTGGTGGCAGACCAGTAAAGTGACTTGCCCAGGATCTCACAGCTAGTAAGTGTCTGATTCAGGTTTCAAACTTGGGTCTTCCTAACTTTAAGTCCATTGTTTTGTGCACTATGGTGCCACCTAGCTCCGATGGAGAGAAATAGTTTGGGAAGAGAAGGAAAGAAAAATGAGGAAGAAGAAATGATTGAAGCCTAGAAAGTGGTGTTCTGAATAACAGAAGGGAGCTCTTATGTCATGAGAGGCAGAAGAGGAGAAAGGGTTTAAATCCCAGCAAGTCTCTAGTCCTTCAGAATGTGCTAACAAGCCAAAAATGAGGAAGGAATCATGGCAGCTGATCCTGTTTCTACTCCATCTCCCTGGAGGGTCCCCCTCCGTCCCCTGTCCTCTCTTCTTCCAGAAACGGCAGAAACTGGAGCTTTCTCATGAGCCATCCCAGATTGGACTGGAACGGCAGCTGGAGGAGAGGGTGGAGGAGTGTCTACGCCTGCAGGAGAAACTGGAGAGGAAGAAGGCAGAGATGCAGCGTAGCACCCAGGAGTGAGTAGGCCCGGGAGAAGGTATGAGGGTGACTGGGCCTTCGAGCTGAATGATGGGAGCTCTTCCCAGCATGATGCCTGGGGAGCCAACCAGTGGAGACTGATTCCTTCAGATGCTTTAAGACCCAGGGATCATCTAGAAGGGAAACTGAAGCTTAACATTGATCTCTTTACTTGTCTTTGCTGCCAGGCTCCAGGACATGAAACTCCTGCTGGATCAGGGTGAGAGGCTACGGCATGGGCTTGAGGACCAGCTGAAAGAGATGCAAGACAGGCTAAATCGAGGACAGAATCCTGAGGCTGCAAAGGAGGCCCTGTTGAAGGTAGAGGGGATGAAAGATGACTTCCTAGCACCTATCTCGAAGGCTTCTCCAAACAGAGTTCCTTTGAATCTTTTTTCTCTTAGATACTTGGGAAGAGGGGCTAGGGTACAGAGAGCACCTAGGGCTTGGCTCCAAGCAGAGACTGACTGATGGGCCTCTCACTTTATCCGCAAGCCTCTGAAGGGAGGGACTCTTATGTTAACTAAAAAAGTCATGTGGAAATGTTAAAATTCAGTCCCTGACTCTTAAGAACAGTCCCTTGTCTGATTCCTATCAGGACCTACTAGAGACCAGAGAGTTACTGGAGGAAGTCCTGGAGGGGAAACAGAGGCAGGAAGAACAACTCCGGCAGCGGGAGCGGGAGCTGACGGCACTGAAAGGGGTGCTGAAGGAGGAGGTGGCCTCTCGGGACCAGGAGGTGGAACGTGTCCGGCAGCAGTGCCAACAGGACATGGAGCAGCTACGTCGAAGCATGAAGGATGCCTCCCAAGTATGTGGGTTAGCTTTGGTTGGTTGGTGGGAGACAAGGATTTTTGGATTTTGGTATTCAGAATCACAGTATCCTATAGAGAACACTCTGGAAGAGAAAGGAGCCAGGTGAGAAACTCAGGTGTCACTGGATTCCATGGTCTTGTCACTTACCAATAAATCGACAAAAGTAAATAATCCTAAAGAATGAGTAGGTCAGAGAAGAAATCATAGAAACATTCAATAATTTTGTTAAAGAGAATGACAGCAATGAGGCAATATATCAAAATTTATGGGATTCAGCCAAAGCAGTACTTAAGGGAAAATTTATATCTCTAAATGCTTACATCAGTAAAATAGAGAAAGAGTAGATCAATGAATTGGTCACGCAACTAAAAAAAACTAAAAAAAGAAAAGTCCCTAATTAAACACCAAGTTGGAAATCCTGAAAATCAAAGGCTAAATCAAAGAATAGATAAAAATAGATAAATAGATAAATTGAAAGAAAATCATTGAAATAACAAATAATACAAGCTGTTTAAAAAAACAAAACAATAAAATAAAATAAATAAACCATTAGTTAATTTGACTTTTAAAAAATCAGCACCATTGATGGGGTGATTGATATTGCCAAGCCTCTATGGGTGATAATCCAGAGGGAGAGATGTGGTATGATCCTTGCTTTCCCTGACTTCGCAACATAATGAAGGACACATGTGGCAACCACTTTCATGGAAGAATGTTAAATGGGGAAAGCTTTCTGGAGAAGCCAAGTTTTAAACAGGATTTGGAAGGATTTGATGGAGAGGACATTCTTTTGAAGGCCTGGTGCTACAGCAGAGAGGGCCAGTATAGAAAGGACTTAGGTGCCATCCTCTCTCTGTCCCTCTCACAGCATACCTTTCTTGGGATTCAGACTTTTTGTCCCCTCTTTATATCTTCTGCCAGGACCAGGCCACTCTGGAGGTGGAAAGGCAGAAAGTGTCAGCCCGAATTCGGGGCCTAGAGAGGGAACTCAAAGAGAGCACTGAGGAGACTGGTCACTGGCAAGGCATGTTTCAGAAAAACAAAGAAGAGCTTCGAGGGACCAAGCAGGAGTGAGTTACAGTCCCTGACTTCAGCTTACCTGATTGTCATTCCCTATCCAGGTTCCAAAAATAAAATCCCCATTGTTTCTTCCCCACCCAAGGGACTTGGCAACTCCAAGTTTTGTGGGAAGGCTTTTGGGATGCTAATAAAAAGGAGAGGAGGGAGCCTTTGTCTCTCCCAAGTGGGAGAGCCAAGGCACCTTCATTTCTATTCTGGAATGCAGGTTGTTACAGCTTCGGCTGGAGAAGGAGGATCTGGAGGAAGAACTCAGGGAGCAAATTGGGGCTCTGCAAAAGGACCTAGAGCAGGCCCGAGCCAATGCTAAGGATAATCGTCAGGTTGAGAACCTCAAGAAGGTACCAGACTGGAACAGGAGTATGAGAGAGCAGAGATATGTCATGGGAAGATAAGTCCTTAGGATGTCTACTCGCCCCAGCAACTAACTGACCTTAGGTTTTCACTACTTCATAGAGGGAAGGCTCTTCTCCATCTGTCCCTATCTAATCTCACCAGCCTTCTCTTTTTCATTGTGCCTCTGCATGAATCCTTGGATCCAACTGAGCTAGTCTTTTTACTGTCTGTCACTTTTTTGGGCGGGTCCAGTCCTTTGATTTCATTTATGTAGGGAGTAAAAATTAAGATCTGCAATTCACAGAATTGCCCAAAACCCCACATCCCATTTTAAGTGATTTATCCAGTCAGACATTCAGTATATGTCAGTGGCAGGATTTGAACTCAGGTCTTCGATATCAGAGGCTTATTGACTCTAAGCCATCTCTAGTCACTGCACCAAGTTTTCTTGTCAGTTATATATCCTATGCAAATCCTCCTTCTTGCCTAGCATCTCCTCCTTCCTGTTCTATGTCTAGCCAATCCTGTCCCTCTCCCAAGACCCAGCCTGAGTGTCACCTCTTCCATGAAGCCTTTCTCAAACATTCTTTGAAATGGAACTTACGTACTATATTATTCTACTCAGCGTGTGATTATTTGTAGCCATTTATTACCAAATTACTAGAGAACAGGAATCTGTGCCTTACTTCTCTTTTGTCCCCTGTGGTGTTTAGCACAGTGCAAGCCACATCAACCAATCAACAAATAATTTGGCAAGCACTAGATGCTCTGGAGGCAGTGACAAAACAACCATTCCCTGTCCCCAGGGAGCTTATAGTCTATCAATAGATACATAGTTGCCAAATAAATACTTGTTGGTTAATTGACAGTAACAGGGAATTTGGTATTGTAGCACTGTCCCAGGGGCTGTTTCTGTGGTGTTTTGTGTAGCTACCTAGCTGTTACCTAAGTGGGTTACAAAACTTTCTTCCTTTAGCGCATTGGGACAGCTTCAGAGTCTTATATCCTTGTCCCCCCAGGAGCTGCAGCGGGCACATGGGGAGCTGCAGGATCTTCGGGATTATCAAAGTCAGGAAGCTGCTGGGAGGAATCGTGCTCGGGAACTGGAACAGGAGCTGGCAGCCCTGAGAGAAGAGGCTGAGCGGGGAAAAGGGGCCGAGCAGCAACAGCTCCAGCTGCATAAGACCCTTCAGCAGCTTCAACAGGACTATGAAGAAACTGCCAAGGCAAGGGGAGTGGAGGGGAGGCTCTAGGAGAGAGGGGATCTGGAAGAGCCAGCAAGTCAGGAGGAGAGTCACATGCTTACAGGCATATATTTCTGAGATCCTGGGGATCTTGGGAACATGGTTTGGCCAGCCAGGGTGTGTTGGAAGGCTTGGGGCTCAGTGGTCAGCCCACTGTATCTGTTTGGGTTGGGTTGGGGCAGAGTCTGAGCTGCCTCTAATGCTTCCCCAGGCCAAGGCAGCAGCTGAAGCAGAGGCAGTCATGATGGGGCAGCGGCGGGCAGCAGTGGAATCAACACTACGTGAAACCCAAGAGGAAAACGATGAATTCCGACGTCGGATCTTGGGCCTGGAACAGCAAGTGAAGGAGGCCCGGAGCTTGGCTGAGGGTGGGGAAGCTGTTGAGGCAAGGCTTCGTGACAAGCTGCAGCGGCTGGAGGTCAGTCATTGTCACCCCAGCATCAGCTTTTCCCTCTGCCCCTTCTATCGCCCCTAGAACCTCAACTCTCCTCACATATTGGATAACTCAGTTTATGGCATGTCAGCCTCTATTTATGCTTTGATCTTGTTATCTGTGCTTTAATTTCTATGTTCCAGCATATAAACCATTGCTCTTTGCCTCAGTTTATCTCTTTTGCTATCTTGGGCTTACATGTTTTGTTCCTCAGTTTCCCTCCTGGTCCTTCCAGGCCTGATTCCATTAAATACCTTGTCATAATTTTCCACCCTCTTACCTTCAGACAAGTTAAAATGCAAGCTTTGCTCCTGCCCCACCAATCCTACTTTCCTACCCACCTTAGCCCCATCTCCCCTCCCTGCAGGCGGAGAGACAGCGGCTCGAGAAGGCCCTGAGCACATCTCAAGAAGAAGAGGAATCACTGGCTGGGGCAAAGCGAATGCTGGAGGGGCGGCTGGAGGAAGCACAAAGAAGTCTTGCACGTTTGGGGCAGGAGCAGCAGACGTTAAATCGAGCCCTGGAGGAGGAAGGGAAGCAACGGGAAATCCTTCGGCGGAACAAAGCTGAGCTGGAAGAGCAAAAACGACTGTTGGATAAGACTGTAGAGAAACTGAACAAGGAGGTGAGGGGCCGAGGGTAGTCCAGATGTCTGGAGTCCTAGCCTAGCCACATTTATTTCTGAGGGCAAGATCAGGTGTTCAGGAATTGGAGGCCCCTCACTTCCGTCCATCACTTAAAAGGACATTTTATTCTATCCCTCACTCCCCCAGATCTAGTCAGGAAATGTCGTGAGCAAAACCAAAAAGTAGCTCTTTCTCACTCCTCCTCTTGTTTGGGGTTTGGGGAGTGGCATCTTGTGGTCTTTTCCACCAGGGCTTGGATAAAAGGTGTTAGCTTATAAGATCTTCTGGTTTTTAATGTGTTATCCCAGGCAGGGATATTTATTAGGAAAAATATTTAACTCCGAAATAAATTAATCTCTAGTGGCAGATTTGCAGGCTGTTAGGGAACACATTTTTGTGGAGGAGTTTTCTTGGTTATCTCTCAAATTAAAGTGTTGTTTTTATCAGGCCCCTTTTGACCATTCTGGCAAATGAGAGTATAGGCCTGACTTGATGGGGTTAGGTTACAGTTCTGGATACAGAGGTTATACTGAGATGCCCTGTGATGGAGAGGCCTCTGGGGAGAGTCTTTGAAATCAAGGCCCTAAGAAGGACATTAGGGCATATGTTAAGAAAGGTGGTACTCCAACTTGTGTTTTTTCTCTATTTTTCAGTTGGAGAAAATTGGAGAAGAGTCACAGAGAGCCCTGGGGCAGCTCCAAGCTGAACTGGAAGAATACAAGGAGAAGGCTCGGCGAGATGTAGCAGGTGCCCAGCGCCAGGCCAAGGAATGGGCCACTGAGGCAGAGAAGGCAGTCGGAGGGCTGGGCCAGCTGCAGGATGAGGTAGATGGGGCAATAAAGATGCTGAGAATTTGTCTCTTAACTCCCAAGGATGCAAGGTTTATCTTTCCCTTCTCTTCTGACAGCCATTACTATAGTTACCAGGTGTCTGGCAGGGTTTGGAGATTACTTCTGAATGCCCCTCCCCCCTTTTCCTTCAGGCCCAGCGACTACGCCAGGCCTTGCAAACATTGCAGGCCGAGCGAGATACAGCCTTGCTAGATAAGGACCTACTAACCCAGAGACTACAGGGGTTGGAGCAGGAGACTGAAAGCAAAAAACGTTCCCAGGATGACAAGGCCCGGCAACTCAAGAATCTAGAGGTGAGCCATAATGCAGGATTCCATGATGAAACATTTAACCTCAAGTCCCAGTGTTTATTTATTGTAAGTTAATAATAATGATACATTTATATAGTGTTATGTTTACTAAAGGTTTCTTTACAACAGTCCGAATCAGTCAGTAAATTTTTATTAAGCACCTACTATGTACCAGGCACTGGGTATACAAAGAAAGGCACAGGACAGTCCCTGCCCTCAAGGAGCTCATAGTCACTACAGCCTTGGAGGTGGGCAGTACAAATATTACTTCCATTTTATGGTGAGTCAGTGGTCTTGGAGTCAGTAAGACCTGAATTCAAGTCCTCCTTCTGACCTATTTACTCCATGACTGGATCTCTCAGTGCCCTAGACAACTGCCCTGAGACTAAGTAACAATACAGTTCCTGATCTACTTTGGGAGAGAGAGACTGTCCTTATAAAGGAGTTCCCTACACCAGGGAAATCATGGGTCCAGAACAGAACAAAAACAGAACCAAACCAAAAAAGTGGACAAGGGAACTGAGATTCAGAGGCCCCAGTGCCCCCTCCAGGTTACATAGCTAACAAGTGGTTGAACCAGGCTCCAAATCTTGGCCTTCCTGCTGGTAAGTTCAGGGATCTCGCCGATCTTGGCTCTCGATACCTGGGGCTTCCTTCCATGGATCGCTCTCTGTCATCCTTGTGGTTCAGCTTTTATTTTTCCCGCACCTGACTACTTGGGGCTTTCCTGTTTCTTATTGCATCGTCCCTTGTGAAACCAGGCTTGCCCTTGACTTAACCAGTTTAACTGTTGTCTTGACCTTGGGGGCTTGTCTTCCTTTCATACCCTAGAGGAATGAAAAACTCTTTCCCTCCCTTTCCTGTGAACCACTTACCTGGCCAGCAGAGGGCACTGTCCCCTTGGTACCTGCTGGTAACCATAAGTTGAGTGTGAGAGAGGATGGCTTTGGTCCTGGGCACAAGAGCTCCTGGGCTACAGAATGAGCATTGGGGAAGGTCAGGGAGGGCCTCTACAGGGTCTTGCCCAGGCAGGGAGTTAACCCGTCATCTCCCTATTAGGAAAAGGTCTCACGCCTGGAAGCAGAGCTAGATGAGGAAAGAAACACAGTGGAACTGCTGACAGATCGAGTGAATCGTGGGCGAGACCAGGTGATATGTTGCTGCCTCTCCCATTTTCCCCATCTCTGGTCAATAAGCACTGGGCCCAGCTAGCTAGATGTCGAAGCCTCTCTCCCCCTTGGGATATTGGCTATGGATGCTTTAGGGACCAACCTGTCTAGTGGCATCAATGCTACTCACTCTCCAGGAGGGGGCATTGCTCCTCTTTAGAAGGTAAGGCTGATGGGGTGAAGTGGGAGGAGAAGGCTTGTCTGGCTGGGGCTCATATTGGACTCCTGGCTCTTCCCTTTTTGGTAGAAGGTAGTTTTTCTAGTAGTCTGGAAAAACTACTGGGAGGTTAATTAAATGGATTGCCTTGCTTAACTGCTCTCCCTTTTCCAGTCCTGCCCCTCATGACCCCAAAGTCACAACAGAAAAACAGGGTCCTGGGGGCAGTCCCAAGGTCCCTATGAGAAAGCCCACTGTCACCAGTGGAGTTCCATCCCTTGGGGTATCCTTGTTCCCTATCCATCCCATCTGGAATCTTTCCAACCCCAAATATAGATTGACCAGCTGAGAGGAGAGCTGCTGCAGGAGAGATCCAGTCGGCAAGACCTGGAATGTGATAAGATCTCTCTGGAGAGACAGGTGAGAGGCTGGTGGCAGGGGAGGAAGGACAGGTGCTGAGTGGGAGACAATGGGGACAATCAGAAGCCAGAGAGCCGCACGCTTCTCTGAAGCACTTTGAAGGTCTCCCATAGCATTGTCCTTATGGATAGCCCTGGAATTGAGTTCAGTGGGAAAACCAAAGATGTCCTGTTCCCCAGAACAAGGATCTGAAGAGCCGACTGGCCAGCTCAGAGGGGTTCCAGAAGCCCAGTGCCAGCTTCTCTCAGCTGGAGTCACAGAACCAGGAGCTGCAGGAGCGACTTCAGGCTGAAGAGAGGTAAGTAGATAGAATAACTACTCCTGAGTTGTTTCTGCAGTCTGTTGTAGATGATCAGCCAAAAAGTTGTGAGGGGGCTGGGTGGCCCAGTGGATAAAACGCTGATCCTGGAATCAGGAAGGTCTGAGTTTGAATATTGCCTCGAATACTTAGTTGTGACCTTGGGTAAATTCACTTAATTCTCTGAGCCTCGGTTTCTCCATCTCTGGAGAGGTGGGTCTGGATTCCATGACTTCTAAGATCCCATCCATCTCTGTTTTGTTTTTTGAGGCAGTTAAGTGACTTGCCTGGGGTCACACAGCTAGTAAGTATCTAAGACTAGATTTGAACTCAGGCCCTCCTGATTCCAGGACCAGTGCTCTACCCAGTACACTTACCAAGCTGCCCCCTTTCCATCTTTAAAGCTATGATATCTAATACCCCTTAGGTAAGACTTGCCATCCTATACCCTTCTAGATCCTATGGCTGTGCTTTTCCTGTTTAATGTTAGCTCCTATGACCAAGTGAAGCTGTTTTAGCAAGAGGGAAAAGGGGCAAAGGGGTACACCATGTAATTCTCCTACTAGTGGTAGCTATAAGCAATCCCCACCCATCCCTTAGGGAGAAGATGCTTCTGCAGACCACGAACCGAAAACTGGAAAGGAGGGTTAAAGAGCTTTCCATCCAGATTGATGATGAAAGACAGCATGTAAATGACCAGAAGGATCAGGTATGGTTATGGGATGGAGATGGGGTCAGAGTGTGTATAAAACACATACATGCATATCCCCTTTCTAGGTAAAGAGGGTCTTTCCAGAAGTGGTTGGTGTCCCTCCTAGCAGCATGTTCTTCCAGTTTTTCCAGCCCTGTCTTATTCTGTGTATGAATGAGTGCACCAGTGTGTCAGTGTGTTTATGGATGGCGACCCATAGAGTCTGAGCTAAACCATCAGCAGCACATGGGCCACAAGCTGCAAGCAGTGGCAGTTTTCCATCCTCCCTCAGTCAGGATCAGTTGGAGGAGGAGGAGCCCGCTTCAGGGTGGCAGGTGTTCTAATCCATGAGTTCTCCCTAGCTGAGCCTGCGGGTGAAGGCCCTGAAGCGACAGGTCGATGAGGCAGAAGAGGAAATTGAACGGTTGGATGGTTTGAGGAAGAAGGCCCAGCGTGAGCTGGAAGAACAGCATGAGGTCAATGAGCAGCTGCAGGCCCGGGTGAAGGCCTTGGAAAAGGATTCCCGGTAGGTTCCAAAGGGGTGGGGAGGGAGAGATAGAGGAAAAGGTGAGGAGGGAGGCAAACAGGCTCTGCTCAGTACCTGGTTCTGGCTGGCCTTGTAAGGAGGGATCAGCAACCCTTAGGTGATCTGTTGGAGAGTTTAGACCTTGACTGACTGCATGATAGGTCTGCACTGCCCGTGGCTCTCTGATTGTGTCCCGGTAACATGATCATCTCTAGTGTCCAGGTGGGATCTGGGCTCAGGAAAACTGAGGTCAACTTCTGCCTCAGACACTTGCTAGCTGTATGTCCCTAAGCAAGTCACCTAACCCCTGTCTGCCTTAATTTTCGCAACTATAAAACGGGGATAATAATAGCACCCATTTCTTAGGGCTTTTGTAAGGATCATATTTGTAAAGTGCTTTGCAAACCTTGAAGTGATAAAAATGCTCGCTGTTATTATTATTATTTTTGCTTTTTGGAGGGGAGAGGGCAGGGCAATTGGGGTTAAGTGATTTGCCCAAGGTCACACGACTAGTAGGTGTTAAGTGTCTGAGGTTGGATTTGAACTCAAGTCCTCCTGACCCCAGGGCCGGTGCTCTTTTCACTGCGCCACCTAGTGGCCCCTAGCTGTTATTATTCTTGTGATTTTACCTGAGCTGAAAGAAGATTCTGAAAGTGAGGTTCTTTCAATTCAGCAAGCATTTATTAAGTTCCATATATGCACAAGATGCTGTGTGAGGTACTAGGGATATATATAGAAAAAAAAACAGGAAAAATGGTCTTTTTTTTCCCAAGGAGATGACCTTCTAGTTGTTGGCTGGGCCAGCTTAGGCAAAAGAATTGGGTTTTGACTCTCTGCCATCAAATCTGCATCAGTTCTGACTTACAGTGCTCTCTCTCTCCCTCTCCCTAGGCGCAAGGCTACCCGCTCAGCAGCTGAGGCATCCCTCAAGCATGATGGGCTGAGCTCTGATGAGGAATTTGACAATATCTATGACCCATCATCCATTGCATCACTGCTCACCGAGAGCAACCTCCAGACCAGTTCTTGCTAGCCTTTGCTCAGCAAGGAGACTAGTGGCCAAGTTGCAGAAGGTCCTTCCCTCCCCTAGCCCTAGGCTCCCTTCCCCCCCACCCCCCCGGTCACCAAAAGACCCTGATAGAGGGAGGGTCTGGATGATGGAAAGGGGAATTCCTGAGCAGGGAGAGAGCAGGGCTGTGGAATGGACTTTCCCTCCCTTCCTCTCCATGTGAAGTCAGAGCTTGGGTGGGAGTGGGTAGGTGACAGGGGAGAAGAAATTAAGAGACTTAAACCTCTAGAGCTTGTATTTTTTCAGCCTCTTTATCCTAAGGCTCAGGGACATTCCCCATGGGATCCCTTTACCCATCCTTTTACTGATTGGGTAAGGAGGCTTGGGAGAAGGGAGACATCATGGGCTGTGGACGCGCTGGCGTGGTCCTGCCTGCTTTTCTTTGCACAATCTGGGGGTCACTGGAGTACCCCGTACCTCTAGACCTTCCATTTTACCTTTACCTGCTTTGAGCCAGCAGATCCAAGGGACCATTTCTCCTTTTCTGAAGAGTCATCCTTCTTACCTTCTCAGTGCCTTAACTAGGGTTAGGAGATGAGGTGGTTCTCCTCCAAACACAACCTCTTCATATAGCCATCTGGTTCCCCTGTGCTCTTTCTCACTCCCCAGGTAGCTGGTTAAGAAGGTAAAACAAGGCAAGAGGCCTTGGTTCCTGGTGAAAGGAGAGCTGAAAAGGGGCTGTGCTAGGCTAACGTGGTGGTGTGGGAAGCACATCTTATGTTCACGGGCTTCCCTTGGTGGCTATGTGGTTATGATTTGGTTGGGGCCAGGGAGCCCTGCCAGCAGTCTAAATACATTTAAGGATTTACAGATCAAAGAGCCTCTTCAGGTCCAGTGGTTCCACTGAAGCCTTCCCACAGATCTACTCCTGGACTCAAAGGGACATCCAAGGATCCCTCATTTTCTCAGGGGCCTGGTTCTTAGTGCTAGCTTCTCTGCCTCAAGCTGGGAATTCTGACATCAGAATGGACTTGGAGAAGGAAATGAAGACCTCCATCCTGCCTTTGGCTTTTTAGGACAGACCCAGCCCGAATGAATCATCTCTAGGAGCCTGGGGGAGGGAAGCATGACTACATTCACCAATGACTTGTAACTCTGTGATTTTTGTACCTCTGTTCCATGGGCAAATAAGACATCTCTTTCCCTCCATTTTTTTTCCTCCTTGATTTTATTTTAAATTAAAATACATATCTTTATATTGTGAATCTTGTTGTCCCCTCATCTTCCCTCTATGGTTGTTTTCCTATGAAGTAAGACCTGGAATTCTTAACATCCAGGAGGTGAAATTGGAAGGCACTTCAGAGCTCCACATGATGGGCAGGGGAGGGGAGGGGGTTGGGCAACACAAGCTGGGGCCTGAGAAAAACCCGAGAGTCCTGGCTGTACAACCTGTCCCATTCTCCACTAAATTCAAGGGAGGTTAAAAAAAAAGACATGGAGGTTGTTGAGTCTGTTAGGGGCAGAGGGGCTTTGAAGGGGTGGGTGGAATGATTGGGCAGATAGGGAACTAAATAGAACCGGTTCTCTTATTCCCTGGGGCTATCAGGACAAGGGGAAAGGGAACTCCCCAACACCCATCTCTCAGGTGCAAGGGTCCCCACCCATTCTTACTTGGCATAGGGCCCAATCCCTGCCTGGGAACCAATCCTGTTTAAGTGTCTGCTTTGAAAGGGGAGGCTAGCCCAAAGCTTCTCCCATCTTTAGGCATGGGGCTATCTCTCATGTTATTCATCTCTGCTATCTGCCAGGGTACCTGGTGGATTTGAGGGGTGTGACAGTAGCAGACTTGCCAAACGTGCCTGGGGCCACCTGCAATCTTTCCAGTACCAGACTCATCACAGCTCACTCTGAGAAGGAGCCCTAACTTACCTGTGACCCAGTGTAGTAATCACCTGCCTAGAGTAGTAGATAAAAGTACCTGGACTGGGAACTGGAACCTCTGGGGCTCACTCTTTTGTCTTCCTTTGGGATATAAGTAGAAGAAAGGGAATTTTGCTTACTTTGCAATTTCTTCTTACCTGTTTATACTTCTGGAGCCTTTGTTTTAAAATGGCTATCAATATGAAAATTGAGATAATGCTTGCCTACATTCCTTTGCTATTACTTGTTTACATATTAAGAAACTTCATAAAAGGATGTTGGTAAATAGAGTCCATCCAGAAGTGTGCAGCCAACTTCGTAGGGGTAGTGGGAAGCCGTGACTACAAAGATTATTTGAAGGAACTGGGGCTGTTCTGCCTAGAAAACAAGGCTTAGGGAGGACCCTGAAAATAGCTAGTGATAACAGCTAACACTTATTTAGTGTTTTACGGTCTGCAAAGTGTTTTACATATATTATCTCATTTGGTCCTCAACAACCCTGTGAGGTAGGTGCTATTATCCTCAATTTATAGATGAAAAAACAGAGATTAAATGATTTGCCTGCAGTCACACAGCTTAGTTATCTGAAGCTGAACTCAAACTGGGGTTTTCTTGACTAAATCCAGCACTGTCATCTATACCACCAAGCTGCCTTTGAATGATTCTTCTTATCTTCAAATACTGAAAAGACTGTCATGTAAAAGGGAGACTAGATTTATTCTCTTTGGCCTCAGAGGGCTGAATCCAGTAATGCACAGAAGTTGCCGAGGCAGATAAGGAAAAGAAAAAAACTCCAAGTTAGAGTTCCCCTAAAGTAGAATAAGCTGGCACTGAAAATGGCTGCTGATCTCCATCACTGAAAATCTTTGAGTGGAGCATTGACCATTTGTTGACAACTTTGGTGAGGGAATTCTTAGGCTGCTCCAGTTTGAACTAGATAACCTTTGAGATTGTTTCCAACTGGGAGATTCTACGATTTTGTGAAGCATACAAGATGACTCCCTGGGATCAAGTTACAAGACTGATGCAGGGCAAGCCTGTCCAGTTCCTGGGAGTACAGATCACTCTTTTGGCAGTTCAGCCCACCTGTATCGGCCATAGAGGAGAGCAGCTGCAGTTGATTCTAAACCCCGCCCGGGGAAAAACAACCAGCTGGCATCCACCAACAGGTTCTTGCCAAATCAGGGCACCTGACAGGCAGGCCTAAACTCAGCTTTGGTGAGGTGGACTTGCTGACATGTATAACTACAGGGGGAAGGGAAAGGGACCATCTAGCCCCACAAAGCTCTCAGGTTTACAATATTGCAAGGAAAGGACTTTTTTTTTTTAAAGCCTTTTACAGATAAGGAAACCAAGTAGCAGAGATGAGTCTTCAACATTTTCCTTTTCCATGGCCAGTCTATATTCCTCGGTTGAGTTCTAATACTTCCCCCATCCCCTGAAGGCATGAGGTAGAAGCACCTTTGAATTCCATCCATCCAGATGAGCTGGGAACTAATTCTTTGCTTGGGGAGGGGGAAGGAGACGCTGGGGAAGACAGCTGGAGAGGAAAGGAACTGAGAGGGAAAGTCAGATGTCCTAGAATCTACTTTATTTACTACCTGTCTGACTTTAGATAGGCCCCTCCCCCTTTCTGGCTCTCAGTTTCCTTAGCCGTTCAGTGAGAAGAGGCTGGATTACATTTACCCGAGCTCTCAAGTACTTTGCAACTCTCTCTCTTCCTGGGCTGCGATGTAACTACTGAAATGAACTTGGGAGACCTGGGAAGTCACTCCTGTGTGGCGCCATAGCCCCTCCCTTTATGCAAATAGAAACTGCCGCCAACAGGGCGTGGCCAGCCTCCTAAAGTCCTGGCCCGCCCCTAGCTGCTTCCCCCGCCCCTTTGCCCTCTTCCAGTTGGCTGAGCCTAGACTAAGAGGAGGCGTGGCTTCCCCTGGAGGCTCCGTGGCTCGATGCGCCTATATATAGGGGGGCGGGTCTCAGCCTCCCGCCTTCCCAGTAGGATCTGGACCGCTGCGGAGCTGGGTGCTGGCCTTTTCGGAGCCGCTCCGGAGCGGTCCGGGGCCGGAAGACAATGAACGGGACGCGCAACTGGTGTACTGTGGTGGACTTGCATCCCGAGGGGGAGAGCTCGGTAAGAAGAAGGGGCAGCGGCCGGCCGGGGCGCAGTCCCGTCCCCCATCCCTCCTTTCCCTGCCCTGCTCCCCTTCCCCGCCCCATCCCCAGTTTCGCCCGGTCGTCTTAGGCGTTTCCTGCCAGTCCTGGTCCGGGATATTGGCCCGAAGCCCTTGGGAGGTGACAGCCCGTCCTTGGCTCCCCAGGACACCGCCGGTGGAGGAGACGACCTTAGCCCTTGAACCTTGGATCACTCATTCACTGAGCCTTGTGAGAGGGAGGGAGGAGGGCCATATTTCAATTCAGCCTGTCTTCATCCATATGCTAGGTGCTTTAGCTAATTGTACGTGGAAATTAGGGGGAAAATAGCCCCTGCCCTCCCAGAACTTGCATTCTGCTGGAGAGCGGCACACATGCACGTAAGGAGCTTATAATAAATACCAGGTAGTCTGAGAAGAGAGACAGGAATAGCCATTGAGGGGAAATCATGAAAGGCTTTATAGAGAGGGTAGGAACCTTAGCTGACGGTCCTCCAAGGAAGTTGGACGTTCTTTGATGCAGGTGAGGAGCCAGAAGATAATAGGGGAAAGACTCAAGAGGATTGGGAGTCCGAGTTAAGATCTTCTTAATTGTTGTGTGAACCTGGAAAAACTGATGAACTCTTCCAGCACTACACTTCTTCTAATCTGTAAAATGGGGATTATATAATAGTATTGCTTCCCCCACCTCACAGGTTCATTGTGAGGCCATCACTTAGTCTACCTAGAAGTAACCGTATAAAAGAGTGATGGTGTGATAGATGGTGATAATGAATTTATGTCACACATTTGTGAATCCAGGGAGGTCCTGCTTTGTATTTACTTTATTTCTGATAATCTCTCAGTTTCTGGTTTCTTTCTGTGTCCTGTAGCATCAGAGATGCACCTGAGCTCTTAAAAGATTGATGGAGAGTACTTTTTGGACAAACAACAAAAAAAGCCTAGGCCAGCCCTTCCCCCTCCTTATTCAGGTTCCTCCTGTGGAGCAAGATTCAAATGAAAACCACCCAGAGAGTCATGTCTTTCTTTGAGAGAGGGGCTTTTTCTGCTTTGGAGAGACCCAACTCCCAGGAGACTCTACTGGGACTATTCCTCTATCCGACAGGCTCTGACCCCAACCTACTTCTGGCTTGACCTGGGAATGTCTTTTAGTTTTACTCCACTCTTTGATCTCCAGAGAGAAGCCAGCGCAGAGGAGGAGTTGGGACAAGAGATGGCCTCTGGTCCTTTGCTACACAGGGCCTAGAGATCTCCCTACCCTAAAGCATGTGTGCCCCACCACTTCTTTGACCCTACTACCCGGCTGTTCCTAGAGTTTCCCAGGGAGAGGAGGTAGAGCGTGAATTGTGTGGTTCTATGTTTTCTGGCTCCTCTAGGGAACTTTACCCAGCGTGGGTGTGTCTGGTTTCATAGATTTTCAAGCTGCTATGGTTTAGAGTGAAACAGGATAGGTGATGTTTGTAAGGAGGTGTGTCTCCCTTCTCACTGGATGTTTTTTCTCCTCTTTTGTGGCTGCCTGATGCATTGTCCTTGAGGTAGCCCTCTTCCAACTCACATGTTAATTCAGTTAAATGATATTTGTGCAGTGGTAATTTCGTATAATTGGCATTGGAATTCACCCATCATTCCCCTTGCCTCCTGCCCCCCAGCAAAGGAAATCGAGCTTCTTTCCAGCAGATAGGTGCCTTGGCAGTGGCTACTTACCTTCCTTTATCCTGTCCCAGTTTCTGGATTCTTAACAGAACATTCGTTCTCTTTTGTTCTTTGCCCTAGCCCAGCCCTATGATTAGTTGTTCTCTGTCCCTGATGGGGGCAGGGAGAAAGAGAAGGGAAGCAGGGAATGGACAGGGAGAGGGATATTCAAGTCTCTATAAATGAAGAAACTGAGTCTCAGAGAAGGCAGGGCACTCCTGAGGTCATTAGGTCAAAGCATTGGTTTTGTTGAAAATGGATCCCTGTTCCTTCAGTCTCTGTTTTTTTTTTTTCTTGTCTGGTAGAGCAGAAAAATGGATAAGGAAATAGGGAGAATGGAATTTAGACCTTCTTCTCCTTTCTGAAAGAATCTGAAACCAGATGCCTTTGAACACCGGGGAGGTAGAAATTCCCTCATACTTTTTGTCTGTAGGGGTCAAAGCAAAGGTTTATCTTGTACTTAGATTGGAGAGGGATGATCTGGCCAGTTACTAGCTCTTCCTGGACCTTGAAAGAGGTGGGTGGGGATGAAAAGCAGGCAAAGGAGGCTCCCCCCAGATGATGTCCTGGATTTTTCTCTTCTGACCCAGCCCTAGTCAAGCACCTAGGATTTATGGCTCTTTGGCTTGTCTTCAAAAGCCAGTTAATACTTATTGATGGATTCCTTTGTGAGTGGGCAGTGTAGCTGTCTGAACCAAAGCATGGAATCCAGGAGGAGAGTCAAGAGCCAGGGTGTCTTTTCGAGTTTTCCTGTATCTGTGTGTCTAGGAACACACATGGATATGATTTGTATGAACCTTAAAACATCCTCTGATGTCCCCTTTCTCTGTTTGAGGACAGCATGAACCAAAACAACAGATAACCTAAATGTCTCTTATTTAAATGAATTGAAAAGCCTTGTTAAATGCTTCTATGTGCCAGGCTATTTCTATTTGGCATGGATTTTCTGATTTTAACAAGCTTCCCCCCACACACATACCCCAAGATTCACCTTCCTTCTTTTTGTTATCTGCTTTTCTTAACCTTTTTTGGTGGGGGACCTCTGTGGCAAGTCTGGTGAAGCCAGTAGGCCCCTCCTTCACATAATTTTAAATACATAGGGTTAAAATAAGATTAAAATACATAAGATAAGATACATAAGATTAAAATGCATAAGATTACTAAAGAAGCCAATTATATTGAAATATAGTTATCAAAATTTAAAAAAAGAAAAAAAACCTAAGTTCATGGACTGGGGTTAAGAATTCCTGACCTTAGACTATTGTTAGAAGGAGTTTTCATTCTTTGTCCACAGCAGGATGGGAGCATGCTAGAAGGGAAGAACTGATCCAGCATTTAAAATTCATTATACATTAACTATGCCTTATGGGTGAAGTGTTTGGAATCTTATATTTGCTCTGATTCCTTTTACCTTTTCCTCCTGCCTGGTTCTGTCTTCCTTTTGTTGATTCAGATGCCCCTCCCCCCTTTAAGTGGGTGGAAGAAAGGAGAGGTTTGAGAGGGGCTAAGAATGGATACGGAACTGTGGTTTAAAAAAGAGAAAACAGCACCCAAGAATTTCTGCAATTGTGACATCTCAACCCCACTAGGTGAAACTGAGGCTACTTTTGTGTGTCTTGGTAGACCACTGAGCCCGCTTTCTCTGGCCTTTTCCTTTTCTGTGCTTTCTCCTCACCTTGTACCCTAAGCAAGGTCTATGTAATGGAAAAAGTCATGCATATGGAAGGAATCCAGAACCTGGGTTCAAAAGAGGGCTCACTGTGTACCGGTGAGGCCTTTGGTAAATTGATTTTCTCCATGTCTCAGTTTCCTCACCTGTAAAAATGAAGAGGTTGAACTCAAAGGCCTCTTCTAGCTTCAAATCTATTGGCCCTATGCAACCTCTTATCTTTCTGCTCTGAGAGAAAATAAATCTTATATACTAATGTATACTGCAGGATTAATGACTTATCTTTCTGAAGTACATTTTCGTATTAAAAGGAGTCAGGTGGAAGATGACGCTTAAGTCAAAGGCATGGATTTCCCATATTGTTGGAATTTCAGACATCTGTGATGGGTAGATGGAGGAGATATTTGGGGGATGAGTCCATTGCTTCCTAGCCAGATGACTGTCTATACTACCTACACCTTAGGCTCTACTAACTTCTCCCCATAGTCTGCTCCTTCCTCCCATGTTGGTAGCCTAGAATGCATAGATTGTTAGAACAAGAAGGAGATTTAATGTAGTCTAACCCTCTAATTTGGCAGATAGAGGACCTGAGAATCCCATAAGCAGAGCGTGACAAATATGAGACTTGACACCATGTTCCCAGTTTCATAAATACCATAATTGACTTTGCTAAGTTTGTCAGGCTTTGGAGCTAATTAGGCCTAGGCTCTGCAGAGAGGTGAGAAGAGTGTGTGGTAGAGTTCAAGATAAGAGAGCTCAAGCCTTGGAATTAGGAAAATCTGAGTTCAAATCCTGTCTCAGATATGTACTAACTTTGTGGCCTTGAGCAAATCACTTAAACCTCTGTGAGCCCCAGTTTCCTCATCTGTAAAAAGTAGACAGCATAAAGATAACATGAGATAATGCTTGTGAAGGGTTTTCTAAATATCAAAGCACCTTGTGTCAGCTATGAATGTTATTATTGTCCTCAGATCTCTTGTAGAAGTTCAGATGGAACAGAGAGTTCAGATGGAACCAGTCTGAGGACAGGTTGTATTGTTCTTTTATAATTAATGTCCAGAAGCTTATTGCACAGGTGGATAAAATTATGTTCTTTGTGATTGATTATTATTAGTAGGAATAATAATGATAATGAGGACGACTAGGGAAGGGAGGGTTACATAATCCCTAAGTATTTCCTCAGGGTGGAGATGGGGTGTGCACCCCAATAGTTTCGGTTCCAAACACATGTACAGCTGGTAATTGTAGTGCATGCTTCTCTGGGTCATGGCACTAGAGTCCCTTATGAAATAACATAGTTTCCTGGGGTGGGGGATGGTATGGAAGAACCCATAACTGAAATTTGATCCTGGTTGGTTTGAGGGGGGAAGAGAAGAAAATAGGTATGGGATCATGGAGAAATAAATAGTAGTCTTTCAGGATTTCTGGGTTCTTTGAAGAAGAAGAAGAAGAATGCAGTGTCATTCCTGACATGGTGAAGAGCAGAGGAAAATAACCAATTTCCCCACTCTTAGCTAAAATGACACGAAACACTCTTGGATCATCTCCCAGCTATTGCTGGAGAAAGCATTTTGACAGAGGAACGTTGAACACGATCCAAGGCTCCTTCTGACTTGGAATGTGGGACACAGGTAACCTTCAGGACAAACAAACTTAGAAATTGAGCATCAATATTAAATTGTAGTTGGAACTCTCTACAAGCAGTTCCTTTTCTCTTCCTGTTTCTATGTTCCCAACTATCTCCTATACAGATGTCTCTAGAGAATGAGAGGCTCACCTGTGTCCCTACCATCTTCTTTTCTGGTTTCCTTGTACCTCTTCCACCAGTTCCTCATTACTTGGGGGGAGCTTGCCCAGATGTATACTTGCCACCCAGTCCTATATTTGCCCCTAGGAAGACTTGGGGGTGGCTAAAGGAAAACCAGTCAATCAGTAAGCATTTATTAAGTGTCTGTTAGGTGCCTGGCACTGTGTTAATTACTTTGGACGGAAGTGGTACTTGAGCTGAGTGTTCTCAAGAAGAGAAGTTCAGGTGAGGGGGAGTGTATTCCAGGAATTGGGGGGACATTGGTGCAAAGTCACCGAAACAGGAGATGGCCTTTCATGGATGAGGAATAGAGAGGCTTGTTTGTAGGGTGCAGGACAGTGATGAGTATCCAGTGGTGGGGGTAGGAGCAAGGGTGGAGGATGATATATTGGGGCCAAGTGGTGAAAGCCTTTAAAACCTGAACAGAGGAGTTTGTTTCTGCTTATCCTAGATGTAATTGGGAACCATTGGCGTTTATGAAGTAGAAAAGTGACACGCCATGGACAGATGCCACTTAGGGCTTCAATCTAGAGGGTGAACTGAAACAGGGGAAGACTTGAGACAGGGATCCAATTCAGAATCTGTTCCAGTAATCCAGGCAAGAAGTGATGAGGGTCCCAAGCCAGGGTGGGTAGAGAAAAGGGGGTCAGATGCAAGAGAAGTAATCAACAGAAAAGCCAACATCGATGTCACTAACTTTTCTGGATGTGTAGTTTGTGAGAAATGAAGGATAAAGGTTCTTTGTGTGATGAGGCTAAACAAAGGGCAACTTCTGCCCCAGTGAGCCTGGAATGGGGACAAAGGTGGACAGTCTCCAGTAGGTGAGTAGGAGTGAGAGAGCCTGGGCCCCAAGGGTTCCCGGCCCCCTAATAATCCCTTCTGCCTTTCTTCCCTTACTTTATGGAGCTATCATTATGCTATAACTCCTGGGAACAGGAGTTAGACAAGTGGTTGATTATCCCCATTTCTTAGAGTGGGAAAAACTGAGCTGACCACAAAAGCAGCTAGTGAGGCTGGAGGGATCTATGGGGACAGCTGAATCCCAGGACCTTAGAGACATCTATATCCCTATCCCTGAGTTTTTCCTTTGAAGCAAGCATTTCCTTATTATATCCTACAAACTTCTTTGTTCCCACACATTTCTGGACCTGTTAGCTTTCACGCTTGGAGAAGAACCCAGGAATCATAGGTCCAGGCTTAGTGTCCCTCTGCCTATACAAATTAGATTTTTTTGGTTGTGAGAACCCCTGGGGCCTCATTGTTTATTTCTTCTCTCTCTAGCGTCAGAATCCCTAACCTCTTAGCTATGTGTTTACCCCCTCCCCGCTTCTTTAGTCTTTGGGGACTGAGTCATAGGTTGGAGATTTGTTTGAACAGAGCCAAGAAGCTGTCTGTAATTTGAGGGTGGCGGTGCTTCTCCCCAAGAATATTTACAGGGCTACCTGTCTCTTGATTAGCCACTGTGGATTTTCCCCTCAAAAAGATGATACTTCCACTCTTGCCTTGGAGCTATGGGATCAACCATCCTTCTAGCTAATGGGCAATTGTCCCTAAAACTCTAGGTTGGGATATTTTCTGTATTAAGGGCATGCACCATCTGCTTGAGAATATGCATGTAATATGATATTACAGGGATTATTTTGGACTTGAGTAATGTTGTGTTTGAGTGAGTTGTTTGGGGGGTGGGATTAGGGAGGAGAGTTGGGATGTAACTTGTTAATAGAATATAGTCATCTCTGGATTATCTCTGATCCTAAGGGATGATGATCTCTTTCTAGCCATTTGTTTCAATGCCTCTTGTTATTGTCCAGTCATTTCAGTTGTGACTGACTCCTCGTGACCCCTTTTGGGGTTTTCTTGGCAGAGATCCTGGAGTAGTTTGCCATTTCCTTCTCCAGCTCATTTTATAGATGAGGAAACTGAGGTAAATAGGGTGAAGTGACTTGCCCAGGGTCACACAGCTAGCAAGTGTGTCTGAAGCCAGACCACTTGGGTCTTCCTGACTCTAGGGCCAGCACTCTATCCACTGCACTACCTACCTGCCCCAAGTTTCAATGTCCCCCTAAATTCTCCTTGTGTCTGCTCTGCAGATAGCATCATGGTGTGGTGGAAAGAGAACTAAATTTGAATTCAGAAGACCTGGGGCTCTTTAATCTTGAATGAGTCAGTAATGTGCCAATACCCCCAACCCCCATAGATATCCTCCTAATTCCCTCATGGGTAAAATGAGTAAGTCATTTCCAAGGTCTCCGTTAGCTACAAATCCTGTTGATCCTATAAAGCAAACCAAAGAGGTTGAGTCTTGCCTTCTGATAGAGTTGCTGAGGAATAAGGAGGTGGCTCCAGGGAAATGGAAGACTCTTGGCTTGTCCCTAGTCTGGCCCTCAGAAGTGTTTGCATCTGACTGCCGTGGCAGCCAGCTCTGTCCAGTCCCTATTGCATCTACTAGTGGGATCTGGTGTGGTAGGTGGAAAACTCTTGTGGGTTGCCCTGAAATGCCTCCTTTCTATCTCCCTTAGCAACCCCTTTGGTAACACCAGCAAAGTGGATTTATTTACCAGCCGTGAAAGATTAACCAAGACAAAGAGGGAATAGAGAATGTTGTTTCAACTCTTAGGTTAAGATTAATGAAGAGGAGGGGGTGGATACCCCTTGAGAACAAATGAATAAATTTTAGGGTGTAATTTGAGACTTGTGTTAAGAAGTCATGAGTAATGGGGGGAGGGGAAGGGAAGTTAGCCTGGATTTTAGGGACAAAGGAGCAGTTGGTGATATTGAAAGAGAAACTTCATACGCTCTTATGTTTTCGCCTCCCCCCCAATTTAGATGAGACAACACAACAACCACAAAATATAAAAAGTTAGTGGAGAGGAGTTGGGAATGTTTGGGAACCCAAGTATTTCTCACCCTTCTGGGTAGTTTTAGTTGTTGTGTCTTAACCAGGATCAGCAGAATGGACATAGGGACCCCACAAGGCCCCTCCTACCACAGGTCTTCCATGATTTTCTAATCCAGAGGAGGTGGTTGTGGACAAAAACTTGTTCTTGGCCATAGTAGCTGTGGAGATACCACCTTTGTTTTTTTGCCCTGCTGACTGGGGATGCCCCAGCATTCCCTAGCTGCCTGCAGGGTAGAAAAGATGAATTTGGATCAGAGAACATGTTTGTGTCCGTGGGGGAAAAAGAGTTGGCAGAGAGTTTAGCTACTTTGAAATTGTTTCCTTGTCATCTTTTCATAACTAGGTTTATGAACTGGGAGTCACAGTTGAACATTAGATATTGCTGGTAAAACCACAGAAAAATGTGAGAGTTGAGCAGGACCTTAGAGGCCCAGAGGGACCTGGCCAAGAAGCCTGTCTCTTAACCTCCCTCATGGTTGGTCCTTTGCCTTTTTGGGAAGCCTACCCTCCATTGAGGGGGAGCCCCCACTTCCTGCATTCCAGAGACATTCAGGGATTTGGACAAGGTTTCAGTTTAGTAGTGAGTACAAGGAGGAGCCTAGGATTTTAGATTGCCAGTATTTTGATATTGTCACATACCATGTTCTCTGCTGTCACCACACTCTACCTTTAGTCTCTCAAACACCATCCTCCTACCAGTCATTCTGTTCTAATGTTATTTTCTAACTCAAGATTTGCCTAAAGTGGCTTTTTAAATTTTTCTGTATTTGCATAAAAAATGCTAGTTTGGAGAGAGGCTGATTCTTAAAGAAATCACTCAATTTTTTTGCTGTGCTCATTATTGTTAGGATAATTTCTTTTTCTGAATTTAATGAATGCCCCTCTCTCCCAAAAGGGAGACCATTTCCATATACAAAATAGAATAGAAAGAAGATTATATGTAAAACTACAAATCTCTATTATGAACAGCTTACTTTTCAAAGCATATGCTAAATTCAGCATGTTACTTTCAAAATTGTCCTGCTTATCTGTATTTTCTTCTGAGCCTCCTTCTTTAAAAACATGTTTCAGTGACTCTCTTTTCATTCTTTCCTTTTCTGGGGAACCAACACTATGGCTAGGTCCCTTTCCACTAAGCCCCTCCCCCCAATAAATAATGAAAAAATCCTTGTAGCAAATAAATGATCAAATACAACAAATCTCCATACATTTGTCATGTCTTAAAATGCATGTGCCATTCTGCACCTTGAGTCAGTCACTCCTCTGTCAGGAGCTGGGCAGCATGCTTCCTCATTGGTCCTCTGAAATCATGGCTGGTCACTGAACTGATCAAAGTCCTTCAGTCTTCAGTCTTTTCTTTACAGTGATGTTATCACCATAGAAATCCTTCTTCCAGTTTTGTTTACTTCACTCCTTATCAGTTCACGATCAGGGATGGAAGGCTGGATCCAGGATGAGAAAGTGAGAGGGCCAGAGCATTTCCTTCCCTTAGAATGTCTGTCAGGCCATGGAGATGAACATAGTGGCCTTTCTCAGAGAGGCCTTCTCCCAGAGATGTGGTTTCTGGAGACTGGTCTGAGCCAGGGCTGTGTTGGAGTCATGTGGTGCCTCATCTCTTCCATGAAGGCAAAGTGAACGTCCTCAGACTCACTCTTTGGAATGATCCCTCAGGTGATCTTGAACGCAGAGGATGTCTGGGGTTCTGGCAGCCAAATTCCTCCCTTATCATGGCACAATCTCCTTCCTTCCTGAGGCTGTTTCCTTTCCCTCCGTCCCTTCGTAGCTACATGGAAACATGTCTGCTGTTCTGGGCTCAGGGTTACTTTTCCCTACAAACACTTCTAGCCAAGCCTCAGGAAAGCAATGACTTTGGAAGTGGGGGAAAGCCTACCAAAGGAAAATCTGAATCTGTGATTTCTATTAATTTTTCCCAAGTATCTTTGCTGATCCTTGGCCTGTTATAACCTGATCTAGTGGGAAGGACATTGGGCTTGAGTTTCTTCAGTGAAATGACTTTGACATCTTGCTGAGATTCTAAAATTGACTTGATGTTAAGTTTCTTTGGTGGAGACAGTAAGAAGAGCGTTTTAGACATTTTTGAGGAAGAGATTTTCTATGTTGGTGTTGTGTTGAGAACCATTCATCCTGTGCTAGTTAACCTGCTTTGTTTATGTTTTATTTGAACCTCTCCCCTTCTCTCCCTTTAGGCAGTTGGGAAGTCCTACACAATGGTGTCTAGCAGATCCGTTGGCCGTTCCCTGGCATCAGAGCTGGTAGAGTCTAATGATGGGCACGAGGAAATCATCAAGGTAAGTCCTGTCTCCCTTCCCTATCACCCTCCCTTTTCTCCCCGCTTTTCACTGGAGGTCAGGAAAATGACAAGGGGGCTGATGTTGCAAAAAGCAATCTTACAGTTGGAAAGTGGGAAGAATTTCCAGGATCAGAGATGCTGGAACAAATGGCCACCTCCTCTGGAGATCTCCAAGACAAGGTCTGGTGGCTATTGCCTGGCATGACTTAGGCACAGTGCCCGACTGAAGCCGGGGAGTGTATTAGATGATCTTCCCAAGTTCCCTCCAGATCTTACATATTTATTGAAAAACAGTAGGTACTGGGATGGGGGCAGTTGGTGGGCCTGGTTTGTCTGTGATTCTTTGTAACCAGAATGATTTCATTCCCCAAATTTAGGTTTACTTGAAGGGGAAAACTGGTGACAAAGTCATCCATGAGAAGAATATCGATCAACTGAAAAGTGAGGTTCAGTACATCCAAGAGGTAGGTAGCCTTTTCTTCGTTGTGGATGGAATTGTTTCCCATTAGAGTTCTACTAGATTGAAAGCTCCTTGAGAGAAAAGCCTGTCTTATACTTCTTTATATTTCCCACTACACCTAGCCATAGTACCTAGCACAAGTCTTACATTAAGTAGGCCCTTAATAGATGTTTATGGAATGAATGAATGAATGAATGAATGAACGAACGAACGAACGATCCAGTTGCAGAATGTGAGTGGAACCAGGGCTCAGGGCCAAGCTTAACCTTCCACTGTCTGTGCCCTGGTTGGCTTGTATGTTTTTCTTCTCTTTGTTCCTCCCAACCCCAATTCTTTCAAACTTGCATGAGCCTGTCAAGTTCACTATTTGTGGTGTTGAGTGTTTTTAGGACTTAGCTGCTTGATTCCCTTCTCCCTTCCACTCCCCAAGTATCCCAAATTTATAAGCTGATACTCTCTCCCCAATCAAGTAAAAGCCATGCTTGTTACCATTGACTCTGCAGAAGTCAAATTAGTCAGCAGGTATTTGTTTGTATTCAGTCTGTGCTCAGGATTATGCCAGACATATTGTCAGGCTATTGGTTTGAACTATCTTTCTGTTCCTTCTAAAATCCATTCATTAAAAGGCATGAATTAAGACCTGGGCTATTTTCTGAGAAGACCTGGGATGAGGTTAGGTAAGAGACATCATTGGAACTTGAGAATATAATTTAGAATATGTCATTTTACTTTATCCATGTATGGAGAGAAGGGGGTATCCAGGTGGCAAAATGGATAGAGCTCCAGGCCTGGAGTCAGAAAGACTCATCGTTTGTTTTGTTTTTTGTTTTTTTGCTTCTTGGAGGGTAATTGGGGTTAAGTAACTTGCCCAAGGTCACACAGCTAGGTTTTTGTTTGTGTGTGTTAAGTGTCTGAGGCCGGATCCGAACTCAGGTCCTTCTGACTCCGAGGCTAGTCCTCTACTCACTGAGCCACCTAGCCGCCCCCGGAAGACTCATCTTGCTGAATTTAAATCCTGCCTTAGACACTTACTAAGCTGTGTGACCCTGCGAGAGTCACTTAACCCTGTTTACCTCAGCTTCCTCATCTGTCAAAAGAGCTGGAGAAGGAAAGGCAAACTACTCTACTATCTCTGCCAAGAAAACTCCAAATGGGGTCACAAAGTGTTAGACATGACTGAAAAACAAAAATGTGTAAATAGAATGTATGCTCCCTGAGGACAATAACTGCTTCATTTTTATCCTTCTGTCCCCTAGTGCAGTGCCTAACACAAAGCACTTGATACATTCTTTATTGATTGATTTGATTAGCTAATTTTTGTGCATTTTAGATAATGGGTCTTCGATTTCCTCTATGTTTTTTCAATCCATGCCCCATTATCAGTCAGTTTCTAGGGAATGCAAATCTATTTTAATGACAACTCAAGGTAAATCTGTCAAAACTAATCCGGAGTGATTTTTTGGATTATGTTATTTTGATTATTATGTTTGGAATTTCCTACAGCATAGCTTCCCTACCTACTCATCAAGGTAGAGAGTCAAGAACTGACTTTTTGTGAGTCAGTGGAGGTATTGGGAACTTGGCATATTCCTTGTATTCCAAGCATAAAATATTTGTCCCTCCTGATTGTCTCTGGATTGGGAATGGGGACCCCATAAATGGACCAATCCAAGCATTCCATTCTCTCCCTCCCCCCAGCCTTCCCATTTCCCCCAGCTAAAAATCACTTGCCCTCCCCACCAGGCTAGGAGCTGTTTGCAGAAACTTCGGGAGGATATAAGCAACAAGCTTGAGAGAGACTCAAGGGACTTTCCTCAGCAACAGGAGATGCAGGTAACTAATGGGAAATGTCTCCTAGTTTACTCCTAGCACTAGGTTCTCAGTGGAAAGATGGGATTGTTTATCAGTTAGTGTTTGTGGATCTTCTGTGAATCATGTGGTGAGAGGGGAGATGAGAATGTAAGCAATCCTGCCTTCAGGGAGTTTACAATCTAGGGAGCCAAGACAAATGTATGCACACCTGCATATGTGTCTGTGTGTCACATGCACACACATACTCGTGTATGCGCCCTGTTTCATTCTATATTCAGGTATATACACATAGCTAGGTGTATCTCATTATGCAATGTACTAGTTCCTAAAACATTATGTAAAAGTTTAATTTTTGTAAATCGCATAATCTTCAAACTTGCTATTTAAAGAAATCCTATAATTGTAAAGTGATGAATTTTTTTCATAGAGTGGAGAATCTCTGCTTAACCTTTTTTCCAAATTCAGATTCTCACATAATAAATATATAAATAATGCAAGACTGCTGGTATAGTTACAGAGCTATTTTATCCATTCATTCATTTATTTTAATGAGTTGGTAAACAGAGCTGTCCCCAGGAGAGAAGTCTTTCCTCCACCATCCAGCCCTCTATCCTCTTAATCAGAGTCTGGTTTCCGGAAGAAGCACTGACACTTGTATATTCCTTTAAAGTTTACAGTGTCCTCCGCAGATGATCTCCTTGGATTCTCACAGCAACCCTGGACAGGTTGATACAAACAGGTGTTACTGTCCCCATCTAGGTCCAAAGCTAAGTGTGATTTGCCCATTGGCCACCCAACTAGCAATCATTAGAAATGGAGTTCAAACCCATGGCTCCCATGATAACGTATGGAACACCTAGTAAGTGCCAGGCATTGCATTAAGCACTTTAAAATGATTGTCTCATTTGATCTTCACAATAATCCTGGGAGGTAGGTGTACTGTTATTATATACCCCATTTGACAGATGAGGAAACTGAGGCACATGGAGGTTAAGTGATTATCCAAGGTCACAGAGCTAGTACATGTCTGAGATCCTCTGTCCACTACACCTCTTTCTCCACTATTGTAGCATCTTGAGCCCTGTATCCATTTAGCCCCCTTTGGGGCCCCGTTCTGCCCAGGTGGTCTAGTCATCAGGGAAGCTGTACCCATTAAAATCATGGACTCTTGGAGCTTGAAGGGAACCTTGGAGATGCTCTCTAGTCCAACCTCCTCATTTTGTAGCCTGGAGGAGAAGGACATAGCTAAGGCTCGACAGTTGGCCAGCTCCCCAAACTCCCAGCCTGGCACTTCTGACAGTTGCACCTTCATTAACAGCCGGGAGACATGAAACAGACTATCAAAACCATCTGAAAAAAAGCAGATAATACCAAAATAATTCCTGTTTAGTGTGGACATTACATATACATGTGTGTCTGCAAACACACATATAACATATATGTATGATTACAGATTGTAGAATGTGAATGTGAACACACTTTTTCTAGAGGATATAGATTATAGAGCACACATGTAAATATATACAATACAGATTGAAGTTTATGTACAAACATATGATATAGATTGTAGAATACATGTAAACACATATGTGTAGATGTGTATATATTTGCATGATAGAAACTAGAATATATGTGCAGATACACATAACATATAGTATATATCATACAGATTGTAGAATGTATATGCAGAACTGTATGTATGGATGAATGATTTAGAATGTTAGCTCCCTGAGGACAAGGCCTATCAGTTTTTATAACACATGCTTAATACATGTTTATTGAATTAAATATCTAATGCACATCCAGTCCACATAGGAATGTGTATGTATGTATGGCTGTAAGGCTGTGTGCATGTATATGTACATTGCATGTATATGTCTATAATCTGATATGAAGGCACCCTGTTCTGATTGCATGTTGTATAGAGCGCACACCTAACTGCTGAAGGGCAGCAGGCAGCCTCCTGCTTTGCAGGGAGGTAGGAGGAACCCAAGCCTGGGTCTGAAACTTGGCCATGAGAAGATTGCCAGCAGATCACTTTCAGAGCCGTTAACTTGTGAACCAGCTCATTCTGAACCCCGTTCAGAAGCTCCCAGAGCTGTACCAGGCAGTGCGTTAGGAGGCTGTAAATGCTGCCTTTCAATATTCACTCCTCTCGGTGTGTGCCAGACTTTCTCGAAATTCTGGGGGCAGAGGAAAGTCTGAGTGTTGGCTACAAGCAGACGCTTGTATTCCGTGAGCTTCAGGGATCGGGGCCAATTCATAGTTTCCTAGCTGGGAAGGTTTTTGCTGCTTGTTTTTCTGAGCGTAGCAGTGAGCAATTAGGTCATCCTGCTCTGTCTTCAGCAATACCAACCCCCCAGCCCTCGCTTCTAGAGTCTAGAAAGACTTGTGAAGTCTCAGAGGACTCTGATGTTTCTGAGAAGGCTACTCCACATCAGGGACTGTGCCAGCCCACTGACTTCCTTTTTTTCTGATTTGGACAGGTGCTCTTGGAGGAGCCAAATGACTTTAGGCAGTCTTCCACTTCACTGTACAAGACGCCCTCTGAGACCCTGGTAGGTGATGACAAAGGGCAGCTCCCTTGGGGACCCAGACACTGCTTCTTCCCCTGCTGGTTCCGGGGGCACAGAGAGGGCTCACCCAAGGAGCTTGGGGAGCCTTCCTCTCTATAGCCATTACAGGAAGTGGCCCTTTGTAGAGGCTGGGGCATGAGCCTATGCTCTGTTGATGTCCAGTTTGAGGATGCAGTGAGTCTTTTCACTCCCATTAAGTAGGAGGCAGGAAAAGGAGGGTAGAGAATAAGCATTTGTGTAATGCCTACTATGTGTCAGAATAAGCACTTATGCAAACTTTCTTATTTTATTTGAGCCTCACAACACCCCAGTAGGGTGGGGGGGGGAGGTGCTTTTATTACCCCCATTTTAATGGAAGAAAATGAGGTAAAGGTTAGGTGACTTGGCCAGGGTCACACAGCTAGTGTGTGACTGGATTTGAACTCGGGTCTTTCTGACTCTATGCACAGTCTACTACACTGCCAACTGCCTGGATGGGCTTTTCGGAACCTCCCTCCTCATCTCCTCCCCCACCTCCCCTTCCTCTCTGCATTTCACTACCATGTTGGGGTAACCAGTTATAATGATACCTTTTATTATTTATCTAGACCCTTTCTTCTCACAGTCTCAAAGCTCTGCCAGATGTTATCTCACTTATCTTTGTGGTAGCCCTGGGAGGCAGGGAGAGGCTGGTATTTCTTCTCTCCAATTGTAGTTGGGGAAACTGAGGCCCAAAGAGATTTAAGGGACCTGCTCCTTGACTTATAGGATCAAGGACTCGATCACAGGGTTGTCTTCTTCCAGCTGAGTGCTTGAGGGAGGGAGACTAGCCCCTCTGGGGGCTCAGAGCTAAAGACCTGTCATTGAGACAGCATAGTTTGGGCTCCTGATCTTACATGCCAATTCAGCCAGCCCTAACCACCAACCCACGGCTGGGTGTGGCCAAGCTCAAGCTAGGCATTAACCCTTGATGGGGGAGTGGGGAGGAGAGGGAATGTCTCTTACTTCATAGCTAGTCACCACCCTTCTTCAACCAACTGGCTGTTGGTATGGATGATAAAGGCTTAAAAGACTGCTGTAGGTCTAGATTTTATAGAATAAAATTTGGATTCAGTCAAAAGGTCACACTTAAGGATCTAGAAAGTCACATGGGCCTGAAGCCCACAGGTTCCCCACCCCTGCTCTAGGTACATTCTAGTGTAACAGGAGAGTTACAGTCCCTGCCTAAGGGAGCTTCTAAAGTCTAGGAGAGAAAGTATCCCCAACCAACAGTGATGAGGGAGTCATTTGGTCCCTGCCCTCAGGAAGGAGCAGTTTGATTGGGGTGGGGATTGGAGGGGGCAGGGCAAGTTGGAATAAGACCTATATTTGAGCATAATAACATTTATTTGGGGGAAAAAAAAAACCATGGATCTTGATTTAAAAAATTTGTTTTGCTTTCTATCTAAGGGAGGAAGGAGGGAGAAAATTGAAATTTGAATTTTTTTAAATGGAAAAAATAATTTTTACATGTAATTGGAAAAAAACAAAATGTTATTCAAAAATATTTTTTTCTTTTTTTTTCAAAAATATTTTTAACATTAATTTTAAAACATTTTGAGTTTGGAATTCTTTCCCTCCCTCCAGCCAGCCCCTGCCTCACCCATTGAGGAAGGAAGTAATAGGACCCCCATTCTACATACGAGGTCATGCAAACCATGTTTCCATTTTAGCTGAGAAGATAATGATTGACATGTGACCCCTCAAAGCCCACACACAGACCTTTTCAGGGGAGACACTATCTCCATTTTACATGAAACCGAGGTTTAGGAAGTTTCGGTGCCTGACCCTTAGGTCATACACCTGGTAAGTGTTAGAGGCAGGACTTGAATCCAGGCCTTCTTGACTTATGGTCCAGCTCTAGTCCCTCTGCTGTGCTTTTTCCCTCACAAAAAAAGACAAGCATGTTCATAAGAAACTCTTTTGTAGGGAAGGTTTAATGCCATATTCAAAATGCACCTAAATGCTCAGGATACCTGGGGTGAAGGGGCAACCTAGAGGTGGGTTGGGCTCGTTGAGGTTTGGTCCATCTGGTGTCTCTGGCCAGTTCTTTTATTCGGGTGGATGCCCTATGGGGGCAGGCTGGACAGTGCATCTGTTTGCCAGAGTCTCGAGGACAGTCATGTTAACTTTTGTGCCTCCCTTCCCTTAACGTCAGTGCTTGGTTATAGGTACAAGATTATCAAAATGAAGACCCTGAGAGTTTGAAGGAAACCATCTGGAATCTGCGTGCTAAGCTGCAGGAGGCTGAAAGGGAGCACCAGTCGGACAGGGCGCTTTTCGAGGTGAGGATTCCGTAGTCCGCCTGCCACCCATCTTTCCACTCTTGTTTCCTGTGGCTTCCCTCTGTCCATTCTCCATTCTAGTCATGCTGGCTTGCTCATTGCTCCCACATACAAATTGTTCCATCCCCCACCTCCATGGGTTTGCACAGGTGGTCCTGGCACCCCCCCCCCTTCTGGACACACCCCTTCCTCAGCTCAGTTATCAATGAGTCCAAAATCTTGGAATGAATGCAGCTTTGGACTCAGGACCTAGCCCCTGGACCACCTTCTACTCCATGATTTTCATGATTCCCCCCAGCTGTGATAGTATTCTCTTCCAGATGAAATTTTTACATGTACTTTGTGTAAATGTTGAGTGCACTCTACTCCTCCCTACCCCCAGTAGAATGTAAACTTCTTGAGGGCAGGGACTGGTTCCCAGTGTGCCTGGCAAAGTGCTTTGTGTAAATGTTGAGACAAATGTTGTTCAGTTGTTCCTGACTCTTCTTGGCAAAAATGCTGGACTGGTTTCTCCAGTAAATTAGGCACACAGAAGTTCAGTGACTTGCCCAGGGTTGCACAGCTAGTGAATATCTGAGGCTAGATTTGAACTTGGGTCTTCTGACTTCAGATCCAGTGTTCTACCCACTGAACCACACAGCTGCTTTCAGATGGATAGAGCATTACATAAGTATTTACTCTGTACCAGGGAGTACAGGGGATACAGATATAAGCCAGCAGGACAGATAGGGCTTGGGGATTCCACTTTATGATCTGAGGGAGTGACAGAGTGACAGGTCACCTTGAGCAGGGGACATGGCAGCTTCCACAGTATATGCCACAGCCTTCTCTTGCCCGATGCCACCATATTGAAAGTCAGGGGAATGCATGAGGGCTATCTTCCTTATACCCTTTTCCCTCTCTTGGGTATGGTCACTGTTTCCTCAAGGACCTTGGCACCACTTTGGTAGTCAACAATTGAGTCTGTGCTCTTTGAAGGGGAGGGAGCAATAACAAGGAATTATCCCAAACAATGGATAACTCAGAAGTCATTTCTGTTTGACACAGGTATTACACACGTTACGTTCTTTAGCAGGCTTTTCTTTCCAAATACATTTGACGTAGACTACTACCAAAATAAGTTTCCAATTCCTGTGCACGCACTTACTTGGCATTAGGCCTGAGCTATAGGTGAGGTTGCCAGGGGCCATTTTCTCAGATCTGAGGACCAGGCCTTAGGCCTAGGAACAGACTGAGAGGCTGAGCTACTCCTGCAAGAAAATGGGACTCAAGAATCCAGCTTCAGGCAGTCAGGAGAACTTCAGGGACTCTTGCTGACTTCCCAAGAAACTCTTGTCTCACACCAGACAATAAGACTGTCTTCTGGGTGCCCTGACAACCAGGCTCCATCCTCTCCTCAAGAGATAGAGCAGTGCTGACCAAGGATCTAAAAACCGATCCCTGGAGGTCCTCATGGAATGAATGAATGAGTGAATGAATGAATGAATGAATGAATGAATGAAATACTTGATAGAGATCTGGTTTAGAATAGCCTGGAAGATCTGAGTTTAAATTCTCACACACTCAACAGCTACGTGATTCTGAGCAGGTCACCTAATCTCCAAGCCCCAGTGTGCTCACCTGTAAATGGGGATAATAATCGTCACAGCTTCCACCTCCTGGGCTTGCAGTAAGGACAACATGAGATGTTAGCTATGATCGGCCAAGCACAGTGCTGAGCCCTGGGGATATAAATGGGAAAGCAAACACGGTCCCTGCCATCTAGAAGCTTCTATCCTAATGAGGAAGACAGCACAGGTAGGGGAGTGATGGTCTGGGAGGGACACTTTGGCCCTGAATGTTACAGATATTGTGAGTGGGGCCGAAGGGCAGGAGGCTGATATGCTCCTTCCAGAAATAGTGGCAGAGGGGATTTGATCATGGTTATGGTGCTGGAGGTAGGAAAGTGAGTATAACAGAATATCAAGACTGTTGAGCAGATGGCTAGAAAGTGGGGAACAGAGTGGGCACTGTCCATTTCTGCTCATGGAGTGGTTGGTGCTATCCTCCATGATCATTGCATTCTGCTTTGGCAGAAGTTCCAGTTTAGTGAAGAGGAAGGGAGCTATTAAGGAGCTGACTCCTGCCTCAGTTTCCCTGTCTCTAAAATGATTTATTTTTCTGGAATGATCAGAAATGAAAATAAAGTTTTATTTGTGACTTCATTCTAAACATGGAGATTTCTTTAAATGGTCCCAGCTCATTTATGAGGCATCAGCCAAGTTTTGCTGACACTATCTTAAAATGGAAAAGGCAACCTAGAGGGGCCCAGCTAGATACACTCGAGGGTCCCCTTCTATCTATAGCACTTTCTTCTGCTATTTTAAGGGTGGAGAAGGCATGGAGCCTGGGGCTAAAAATTTGCTGCCTATAATTCCAGGGGGATAACCAAGAGCTGATTATGTATCAAGATGGCTATTAATTAGCTCCTCCAAGCATAACACCAGGAGGAAGAGGAATCTGAGGCTGGATGGACTTCTTTCCCTGGGAGAGATTGCTAAGCCATGCCTATCACTGCTGACCAGGGGAAGTTGGAGATTATTTAGAAGAAAGAGAGCTTGATCAGTTTGGGCCCTGTGAGCATGGGAGAGACCTCTACCCCAGCGATTTTTCTCTGGATTGCCAACCTTCCTTGGGCCACATAAAAGTGACTTGAGTGAAAATGTCCAGCTCCATACTGGCCAGCAGCTGGCTTTTTCTTTTGCAGGCTCAGTGTTGACAGAATACTTCAGACACAGTGTTCTATTTATACACCAGTAATAGAATGTGCTCTTTCAATGATAAATTTTCAGTGATGGGCATGGATTTGTGAGTCCCTTTTGTGACTAATGACAGCCACTGGGATTGAAAGTGAAGTGAGACCTTGGGATATTTCTTTCCTTCGTATGGGAAGTCACAGGCTCCGCTGTTATTAGATCTGTGACCTTGACCTCATCAACACCATTCAGTGCAATTCCGCAAGCATGTATTAAGCCTCTGCTACATACCAGGCACTGTGCTTGGTGATGGAGGCACAGAGAGAAAAATAAAACAATCCCTGTCCGAAAAAAGCGTATGTTCTTTTGGAGGGGTGCAAGAAGTATATGAATATGAAATAATTTGCCTGGGGTTGGGGGAGTGCTTATGAGGAGAATACCAACACCTGGGTGGAATCAGTTTAGGGTACACAGTTTAGAGAGCTCTGGGTTGTAAGTCAAGAAGACCTGAGTTTGAATCCTGCCTTAGTCAACATTTATTAAATGTCTACTAGATACTATTCACTGTGCCAAGTGCTGGGGATACAAAGGAAAGCAAAATAATAGTCATTTGTCCATGGACAAGTCTAACCTCTCTTTTCAGCTGCAGCTTCCTCATCTATAAAATGGGGATACTATTAACACATACCTCCCTAGTGGTAGTAGTGGTAGCTGTAGTTATAGTGGTAGTAATAATGATAGAGGTAGCAGTAACCTTAGTAGTAGTATTAGTATAAGTGGTGGTGGAGTGGTGGTAGTGACCTTAGTGGTAGTGGTAATGGTAGTATAGTGGCATTAGCAGTAGTAGTTGTAGTAGCAGAAAAAGGCCTTGTATTAGGAGGTGGCGCCTGAGCTAGGACTTTAAGGGGTCCAAGGATTCCATCAGCCAGAGGTGAGGAAGGAGAGCATTCCAGGCACTGGGGATGGTGCTATACGAAGCCCAAAGGCAGGAGTTGGAGCCGCCCATCCAGGGACTGGCACAGAGACTGGTGTGACTGGGACATAGAGTCCATGGAGGGTAGTAACTTGAAATAAGGTGGTGTTGGTAAGAGAAAGGCTGAATGACAGAAAACTAGGCTAGATGTTTTCCATCCAGAAGTTAGAAGACAAGAGAAACTTGTTTGGCTGTCATGTTTATTTAGTAGTCATCTCACCCTCTATCTCATTTGAATGATGCCCCTGACTTTTTCTAACCAAGATACTTTTTTGGTTTATGTTTCTGGTTCAGAGAATGAATGGGAGGGGAGGTGTGTGTGTGTGTGTGTGTGTGTGTGTGTGTGTGTGTGTAAGTAAGTGTGTAATCAAGGTGCATGGTCACCATGAAAATCCAGTAACATCCATTCATTGTTGCCAGGTGGGGTTTGATGCTAGAGATCTGTTCTTGATAGCCAAAAACAGGGGAGATAACGTGGCAAAAAAAAAACCACCTGGATACTAAGCCTCTCTTTCTCCTCCCTGAACCTGACCTGGGGAAGAGCTGGATTTGCTTGTTATTCTACTTTTACTACTCCTGGCCAGGTCCTTTAGAGGACATCTGGTTCCTTTCCTGTACCCAGTCCAAGCTGGGTCATTTTATGTCAGAATTGTGGTGAAGTGTAAAGAACCCTGAGCTAGGAGGCAGGACATCCAGTTTCTATGCCTAACTCTGCCTGTCAGTGGTCATACTTAAGGCAGGTCACTTCATGTGTCTGAGTGTCAGGTTTTTTTTTTTTTAATCTTTAAAATGAAGGGGTTAAGGGACAGCTAGATAGTACAGTGAATAGAGCACTGGTCCTGGAGTCAAGAGAACGTGAGTTTAAATCTGGCCTCAGACAACTTGACACTTACTAGCTGTGTGACCCTGGGTAAGTCACTTCACCCCAATTGCCTCACCTCCTCTCTCCAAAAAAAAATAATAATAAAATAAGAGGGTTAGAACAAATGGGCTTTCCAGTCCTGAGTCAGTCTAAAATACTGGCTTTCTCTTTTACTTTAAAAAGAAAGAAATATTCCTTTCCAGATCATTCTCCCACTCACCCAATCAATACTTAGGAAATTCTTCCTGGTATATAATTTCAGTCTTTCCATGTGCTGTTTTAGACATTGAAAAAGCACTGGAAAAGTAGGGTAAAATATACGTGGCATAGGAAGTATGCTAAGAGGGGAGAAGACGGTGGCAGAGAGGGGAAAAGGGCTTGTTGGAAGCAGTGCAGGTTAGGTAGTAAGTCCCAGAGGTGGGATTTGAATGGAGACCCCTTCCTGATTACTAGACCTCCCCTGCCCCCCAATGAAAAAAGACTTAAGAACATTTGGAAAGAAATGCCTCTGTAGGTACTGTTGACGCCAAGCATGGACCTGGGCCACTGGGACCACTGAAGGTGGATTAGGCTCATTGTGTGGCTTGAGGGGTGTCAGGCTTGATGTTCCCATGTGGATTCCCTCTCTGTGAAACACAGGGATGATCCTAGCCTGGCCTATCTGCCTCTGAATCCAAAAGGGAGCTCTTCATTTTGTTTACCCAGAGGGCAAGTCCACCAGTGTGAGCATTTGTGGACTTTGGGGAACCTGATGTGTTTGTCTGTTTGGCTGAGAATAGGTCTTGGCTCATTAGCATGGTAGGGTCTCCATCTTTTACCTTTGAACTTAACATTAATGTGGTGGGTATTGGGGGGGCATGGAGAGGGGAGGAGAATCACAGAAGTGTGCATTTAGGGATGCTGATAAAATGTAAGCTTCTTGAAGACAACTTGTCTCTGTATTCAACCCCATTGCCTAGAACACTACCTGTCATAGTAGGCATATAACAAATGCTTGTTGATGGGTTGAATTTGGCTCTAGCCCACCGGAGTTATCTTGAAATGGGTAGGAAAAAAGCCTTGTTTCTCTTTTGTCCCATGCTCCTTCCAACAGCTGCCATGCACCTTCCTTGTTCAGGCTTTACTTTCTCTCTTGCCTCATCCCCTATTTTCTCAATAACGCAGTTCTGTCATCTCTGAGTTCTGTCCACACCGAGCCATTCCTCAGCTTTAGCATATCTAGCCGGTTACCCTAAATCGAGTTTTAGCCATCTCTTTCCTTCTTCCCCCTTTCACTGTAAGAAGCCCGGTTCGCGTCCTCATCACTTCCTGCCTGGACTGCTACAGTAGCCTCTCAGCTGGCTCATTGCTTCCCTTTTCCCCTTTCCAGTCTGCCTTCCACACATCATGATGTCACTCTCCTCGTGTTAGGTGGCTATCTCTGAGCTTTCAGACAAAATTCCAACTCCTCAGTGTGGTGCTTAAGCCTCTGCCATAATCTGACTCCCACCTGCCTTTCCAGACTTATAATTACTCTCCAGCCCAAGTGGCCCACTCCATTCTCCAGACTCCACATGGCATCTTTTGGCTTCCTGCCTTGGGCTGGAGTGTACTTCCTTACCTCCTCAGAATCTCTGGCTTTCCAAGGGGCAGATACAGACATACACATGCACACACACAAATACGCATGCACATGCACATATACACATGCACGCACTCATGTACATACGCACACGCAGATACACACGCGCACACGTCACCTTTTACATGGACAAACTCCTTCTCCTACCACTTGTTAGTAAATTATGTTTACTTGTCTGTGTCCAAGATGTGTCTCCCTAATAAAATGTCAGCCACTTAAAGGCAGGGACAGGCTTATTTTTGTGTTTTCATCCTCTAGTATTTTAGCTCAGTGACTTAGACCACAGAGTAGGCACTTAATCCGTATTTGGACTTGAGTGGAATTTTACAGCACTCCCCTGCAGATGTCTTTGGGGTGGGTTTTTCCCAATCACCAAGTGACCATTCCGCATTTTAGGCCACACTTAGCCGGTACCAGAGAGAAGCTGAGATGAGCAGTTCTGCCCTTCAGAGAGCGGAGAGCAACTTGGAGCAGAGAGACGCGGAGATTCTTGAGCTTCAGAGGTGCATGTTGGGGATGGAGAAGGTGACTATTGAGTTCTTTTGGATTTTAGGTCCTCAGGGCTAGGACATACTTTAAGATAGGACCCTAGTACACCCCCCTGCCTTAGGGCACTTCTCTTTACTACAGTTTTGGAAAGAGCTACCTTCTTTTTAAAGGGCTCCAGAAATGG
Organism: Gymnobelideus leadbeateri; assembly: GCA_011680675.1. Lineage (NCBI taxonomy): Eukaryota > Metazoa > Chordata > Mammalia > Diprotodontia > Petauridae > Gymnobelideus > Gymnobelideus leadbeateri. Next base: position 270,302 of record WOXC01005376.1, on the reverse strand, counting down.
GCATTCTTCCCTTGGCAAATGCTTCCTTGTGTCTTTCCATGTCTCACCTTAGCCTCCCCTGTTGCTGAGAAAGCCTCTTTATTTCCAACTTGTACAGCATCTCCCATTTACAGGCTTGGGGACTGTTCTTAAATTGGCACTTGGTGCTGGGGCAATGGCAGCCAAAGTTGGCAGATGAATATGTCCTGAATTCATCAGGGCTGGGCTTTCCCAGAGGGCAGAAGGGTGAGGCCGGGAGGTTTCTGAGCCCAGTTACCAAAGGAGGGTGGGAGGGAAGGATTCTTGATTTCAGCAGAAGGTACCCCATGAAACTAGTATGGCCTACTTGCTACTGTTTGGCAGCTGGCCTTAGTCCCTACCATAGGATTCTTCCTGGACCAACTAGGGAGGCAGATGTCTTCCCCTCATCCCAACTTTGCCTTCCTCTGGCCCTGCCTAGGAACAACAGAACTTACTGGAGAAGGTCAGGGAAGGAAAGACGGCCCTGGAAGAGCTTCGGACCCAGAGTGCTGACTGCCTTGCAGAACAGGAAAAGTAAGGGCGCCTGCTTGCTCACTCTGCAGTTGGGGTGGGGGTGTTGCACTCCTGTGGCTCTTACAATGGCCAGATTTGGGCTGGGAGCTGCTGCTGCTGATGTCACACCTTCCTGGTCTGACTCACTCACATGCTTCTTCAGGGTGTGGCCTATTCCTAGGAAGAGGACACTGAATTTGGGAGCTCTCACTATCTTTGGGAAGGAGGTTGGCTTGGGAGTAACCACCTCACTAGAAAACTCTGGTCGTTCGAGCCACAGTTAAGAGTTATTGATTAACTGCCTGAGAGTTTAGTTAGCTCACAGACCTAGCTGCCATAAATATAGCAGAAAATAGCACCTGATTCATACATAAGAAAGGTGCAGAGTAATGTATCCATCAACAGAACGTATATTAAATACCTACCACGTTTGATACACCCTGCCAGGTCCTGGAAGAGGTACAAAATTTGGATATGATAGAGACCCTGCCCTTGAAAAATTTATAGGATATATGAGGTCCAAGGGGAGCAAGGTCATCACTGACTGGGAGGAATCAAAGAAGGCTTCCTGGAAGTAGTGACATTTGAAATTGGCTTTAAAAGATGAAAGCCTAAGATTTTAGCCATAAAGGGATGGAGGGTGGGTAAAGTATAGGTCACGTATGGGATACAAGTAGTAATCCAGTTCAGACCAATTACGGAGGGAGTATCCTGAGAAAGATGTGGGAAGGCAGTTGTTTTTAAGTCATTTTTCAGTTATGTCCAAATCTCTGTGACCCCATTTTGGTTCTTTTTTTGGGCAGAGATTCTGGAATGGTTTACCATTTCCTTCAGCTCATTTTCCAGGAATGAGGAAAATGAGGCAAACAGGGTTAAATGACTTGCCCAGGGTCACACAACTAGTAGGTGTCTGAGGCCAGATTTGAACTGGGGAGATGTCTTCTGACTCTAGGCCAACTAGCTGCACCACAAAAAAGCACTACTGAACAACAAAAAAGGTAGTCATGCAGGCCTTTAAATTCCAGGCATCAGAGTCTGAACTTTAATTTGGTGAATCCATTGAAGGATTTTGATTAATGAAGTGGTGTGGCCAGATCTTTGAAAATAAAAAAGAAGTTTGGCTGCAGACTAAAGGACAATGTGGAGGGTGAATGTGAGTGGAAACAGAAAGACTTGTTTATGGAACTCCCTGTCATTGGAAGGGTTCCAGGGGAGATTAGATGGGTGACCTGCAGCAGTGCAACATGGTGGGAAAGGGGAGCCTTTATTTGCAGTCCTGGCAATGAAACTTAATAGTATGTGGTCTTGGGTAAATCACCTGATCACTGGCAATACCAAAACAAAACTGCCCTGAAAAGATTACACTAGCAGGAGGCGGGAGTGAGTGTGGGGCCGACTTAGTGTGGTGGATTTACTACATGCACTACTGAACACTACAAAGTCAGAAAGGAGAGGGACTGACAAATCAGGACTAGAAAAGGCCTCATATAGGCAGGAGAAACCAAACAGAGCCTTGGAAGAAGCTAGAAAAGGTATATTATTCAGCAGAGAGGCCAAAGAAGGGATTTCAACAGTGATTGGGGAGGTAAATTTAAATGACCTCAATTAATAATAATAACGAACTGCCTTCTACTTTCCTTTTGGTCAGGGGGACAGAGAAAGCCTATGCCATTGAAACACCAAACAGTAATACCAAATTAGGCCACTCTGAGCCCTAGGCCACTGAGGAGTTTCTGGCCTCTTTGTGCTATGGGCCATAAACAGTAACAGAAATAAACTCTCAGCTGATGAATCTGATGAATCACAGATCCAGTTTAATGTTGTCATGTTGGGTATAGTCTACCCTATAAATTTTTTTTTTGCCAGTACAATATAATTCCCATCACAGTCCTTGAGGACAAAGCTTTCTTGAGGCCTTTATCCTGGTCGTCATGGCTGTAGATCTTAAATTTAGGTCAGCCATGGAAAACCTAAACATTTTATTTTTAGGCATGTGCTTTTGTCATCTGCCTCCCTGACCTAGTCTGTTTCCAGAGTAGGTCAGAAACTCAAAGAGCAACTAAGTTATTTTAGGTTATTGCCTTTCCTTTTCTTCCTAAATTGGGGGCTTGAATTAATAGAAACAAAAGAGGAAGAAATCAAAGGGCCTGTGTCAGTCTGTATGTGTGTGGTTATTTGGTTATTAGGAATTTTAGGAGAAAGAAGGGAGAAAAGAAAGGCAGGAGGAAATAAGGAAAGGGGAGGGAAAGAAAAAAGGAAGGAAAGAGAAGGGAAGAAGGAGAGGAAAGAAAAAGAGAAAGCAGGAAGTTCTTTCCATTTACATTGTTTTAGTTACTGCAGATAATGTTTTGTGGGCTCTGCTCATTCCACTCTGCACCCGTTTATACAGATCTTTCTGCACTTGTCTTCACTCATTACATTTATCGTTTCTTACAACATCATAATGTTCTATTACATTCACGTACCACGATTTGTTTAGCCATTCCCCAACTGATAGACATCTGCTTTGTTTCCAATTCTTTGCTTTACTAAAGTAAAGGTCATAAAAATTGTCACTACAAATATTTTGGTATTTATAGAGACTTTCTTCTTTTTCCTCCTTGGGATACAAGCCCAGTAAATGGAATCTCTGAGTCAAAAAATATCGACGTTTTAATCATTTTTATATACATAATTTCTAATTGCTTTCCAAATGGCAGTACCGATTCACAGCTCCGACAGTAGTACACTGGAAAGTCTGTCTTTCCACAGCCCCTCCCAACAGTGACTATAGCCGCCTGTTGTTATCTTTGCCAGTTTTCAGAATGTAGAGTGAAACCTCAGAGTTGTTTTGATTTTCATTTTTCTTATTAGTGAATTGGAGCATCCTCTCTTGTGGTCATGAATGCTTTGTAGTTTCTTCTCTTGTTCATGCCTGTTGACTTTTCTACTGGGGAGTGGCATTTAGGGTCCCTGTGTGTGTGGTTTATATATATAAACTGCTCTCCTTATCCTAGGTGCATTACTTTTGTCTGTGCAGAGCGTTTTTGGTTTTATTTAGCTAAAGTTATCTATTTTATCTTTTGTAATTGTCTGGCACTGGTGGGCTTAAGAATACATCTCCTGTGTGTTTGAGGTATTTTGATTATTCTTTTTTTTTTTTTTTAAAGCAATTGGGGTTAAGTAACTTGCTCAAGGTTACACGGCTAGTCATTATTTGTGTGTGGGTGCTCATTTTCTGAGGCCGGATTCGATCTCGGGACATCCCAACTCCAAGGCTGGCGCTCTTACTTACTGCGCCACCTAGCCGCCCCTATTTTGATTATTCTTTCTTCCTCACTGTTTTCTTTCTCCAAAGTCATCTCAAGGATGACATGACTCAGCTACCAAAGTGATTTTCCTAAAGCAGGGGTCTACGCATGTCTCCCCACCCCACCACCTTTAACCCAATCCCCTATGTGGCATTTCAAGCCCTTCATAACCCAGCCCTTTCCTACCTTTTAAGTCTGCTGCTTTACTCATAATTCAACTGCCTACATGCATAAAACCATTTATATTACAGACCATGTAGCTTATATAAAATGTTACCTATAATGTGCATGTGGAGTAGGCACATTCCACAGACTGCCTTAATGCTTCACTCCCTCCTCAGCCATCTTCTTTGCCTTACTCCTCCCCCACTCTCTAGTTCTGAAACCATAATCAAATCAACTCTGCCCTCTAGCAGGGATATGTCATCTTACTCCCCAGTGGGCTACTCATCCTAGTAACTTTCTGGACCAATGTGCCCCTTTCCTGGCCTCCACTCCTCAAATGGTAGTCTACTCTATGAGAATATAAGCTCCTTAAGGGCAGGAATTATCTTTCCTTTGGCATTTGTAACCCAGAGCTTAGCACATAAGTGCTTAATAAATCCTTTTTTTATTCCTATTAATATGTGATTAAACAGTTTTAGCAATTAGCCACATAAAATACAGATTTTTTCCAAATAAAAGAAATTTGAGAGAGAGAATAGAGAATTAAGGTGGAAAAAGAGGAAGTTTTGGAGGGGAAACCCCAGGTTTATCTTGTCTTTGGGACAGAATCTTAGAATTCCAGGTTTTAGGTATCCCTCACTGTTACCCCCCAAAAGAGGTTGGGGTGCAGCTACAATATAGTGGAACCTTCCATCAGGCGCTCTAGTTTGGTTTCCCAATAGGGTTGGACTCCCCTACCTTGTAAAAAAAAAAATGGAGACATCAGCATTTGTGCTTCTGAGGCAAAGGAAAATAGCAGCAGCAGGCTGGAGCACCATGGAAGATTCCTCTCAAGTGGCTTGCCCTTCTGGGGATTTTTGGTTCTGTTTGCTTTGAAGATACCGTGTGATATATAACTACTGGCCTGGAAGTTAGAAGCCTCAGGTTTAGTCATGGCTGGGCCACTCCTTAGCTTTATGACCTTTATGACCTTTGCTTTAGTAAATGGCTTCTCATCAGACCTCACTTTCCTCATCCAAAAATGAGGAAGAGGAAGGAGCTAGATCCTGTGAGAAGGAAACAATTGCTGGTCTTCCAAGCAATAATATTACAGAATCATAGCAGCTTCTCGGTGAGAGATCCTTCAGGAAGGGTCAGAGGAAGAAGTGGTATTTCGGGAATTGTTGATTGACCTGATAACCAGTAGTAGACCTGTTTTCTTCCTGGGGTATTCCGTGTTTCCAGGATATAACAGAGAGCTTTCCAAGACTTAAAAAAATGGATGGCTTAAAAGATATCAGTAAAAAAAATTTCTTAAATTTATTTTAGGGGCAGCTAAGTGGTGCAGTGAATAGAGCACCAGCCCTGGAGTCAGGAGGACCTGAGTTCAAGTCCGGCCTCAGACACTTGACATGCTAGTTGTGTGACCTTGGGCTAGTCACTTAACCCCAATTGCCTTGCCTTCCCCCCTTCAAAAAAAATTTCATTTTAGCCAATTAAAAAAGATGACTGCCACCAGTTCTTGTGATTCATTTGGGCACACATGACCCTGCCAGAAGGAACCTCAAAAATACTGCCAAAATTATGAAGTGTCCTGGTCAAGACACTGAAGACCACAGGGACCCAGAATGTTTTTCTTCACTGCTGCTTTTTGAAGGCAGGGGATGTGGAAGACTGTAACTGATTTAGGATTCTAATGACTGATTAAAGAGATGGTGTCTGAGAATGGGATGTGGCTTTTTGGAGCACAGCTCCAAAGCATAGGAATTGCAGATTCCTAGTCAGGAATGAGAATGTGTATGTTTGCTCCCTTATAAATTTAATCAAAAAGACTTTAAAAGAAGCATGGGCAGTGAGAAAACAGAACCAAGTTTGATTCTGTAGGAAATACATAGCTGCCGTGAATGAAGAATAGGAGTTAAAACATCCAGAACTTTATAGGAGAAAATGTCCCCCAAAGGCACCATGAGCTCAAATGTCTGGACAGAGATGGCTGGTGTTGAAGGCACCAAGAGGAGCTAGCTAGGCTTTTGGTAAGGAGACACATTGGACCTCAGAGGTATTTTGAGATTTGATGGGTTGGAATTCATGACTGGAATATGGGTTTGGATGAGTATACCTTACACAAAAGGAACAGGGAGAGGAAAGTAGAGTGAGAGGGGGTGGTGAGGAGGGTTCATAATAGCTCATGTTCATGTAGTGCTTTAAGAGCTGCTTTACATAGACTAATCTTCAGCTCAGTGAGGGCGGGGCCCGTTATTATCCCTATTTTAAGTTGAGGAAATGATGCTGAGAAGTGATTTGCTCATTTGCTGCTAGCAAGAGGCTAAGGCAGAATTTGAGCTCTGGTCTTTTGACACAAAGCTGAGCTCTTTATTCACTTTGCCACTCAGCTTCCTTTGGGAAGTTCTGTATGTTAAGAATATATATTCATGTGAGGAAATCCAGAAACTGGATGGGGAAAGTGAGCAGGAAAGGATAGTGGAGAGCATTTGGATAAAAATCAGTAAAGAACAGAGTTGTCAGTAAATAATCATAAACATTTATTAAGCATCTGCTATGTGCCAGACACAGTGCTAAACCCTGGGGAGGCAAAAAAAAAAAAAAAGCGAAAAACAATCCCTGCCCTCAGTTGTTCATAGGCTAATGGGGGAGTCCACAGGCAAACAAATACAAAGCAAGGGACACACAGGATGACTGGAAGGCACTAGATCTGAGAGAGATTGATAAAGGCTTCCTGTAAAAGATGGGATTTTATTTGGGAGTTAAAGGAAGCCAGGATGGTCAGTGGTTGGAGTAGAAGAAGGGATGCATTCCAAACGTGGGGGATGGCCAGAGAAAACTTGCAAAGTGTGTCTTGTTCATGGAGTAGCCGGGAGGCCAGTGTCACTGGATCAAAGAGTAGGTGTCAAGGAGTAAGTATGAGAAGACTGGGAAGTAGGAGGGGGCAGGTCATGAAGGGATTTGATTATCAAACAGCACTTTGTATTTGGTCCTGGAGGTCATAGGAAGCCACTGGAGTGTATTGAGTGGGAGGCTAACATGGCCAGACCTGTGCTTTAGGAAAATCACTTTGGTAGCTGAATGGAGGATGAATTGGAGTGGGAAGAGACTGGGAATAAGCAGACTCACCTGCAGACTATTGCCATCTTGCAGTAGAGCGGTGGTAATATCAGAGGAGAGAAGGCGGCATATTCAAGAGGTGTTACAGAAGTGAAAGCAACAGGTCTTGGCGGCATATTCAAGAGATGTTACAGAAGTGAAAGCAACAGGTCTTGGCCACAGATTGGCTGTGGAGGGTGAGAGAGAATGAGGAATCCAGGGTGACTCATAGGTTGTAAGCCTGAGGGACCAGACAGATGGTATTGCCCTCTCCAGTAATAAGAAAGGTAGGAATGGGGGAGACTTAGGGGGAAAGATGAGTTCTGTTTTGGACATGTTTAATTTGTCTACTGGACATTCAGTTTAAGATTTCTGAAAGGCTGTTGAGAGTTTGAGGCAGGACAGGTAGATTTGAGAATCATTAGCATAGATGTGGGAGCTGATGAGATCCCCAGGCGAAGTTGTATAGAGAGAGAAGAGAAGAGGACCCAGGACAGAGCCCTGAGGGACACCTGTGGTGAGAGCATGATCTGGAAGGTGATCCAGCAAAGGAGGCTGAGAAGGAGTAGTCAAACAGGGAGAGAATAAGATTACATGGAGTGTGTATTCAGAAAACCCGGAGAGGAGAGAGTATCAGGGAGGGTGATCGACAGTGTCAAAGACTGCAGAGAGGTCAAGGAGGAGCCGAGAGAAAAGACTATTGGGTTTGGCAGCTAAAAGATCTTTGGAGACGACCAGCTTCAGTGGAGGAGTTCGATGCCAGATGATAAGGATGTGAGGAGAGGAAGTAGAGGAGTCTGTTATAAATACCTTTTGCTTTTTTTTTGGAGGGCAGTTGGGGTTAAATAACTTGCCCAAGGTCACACGGCTAGGTGTCAGAGGCTGGAACTGAACTCAGGTCCCTCTGACTCTAGGGCCGGCACTCTACTCACTGCGCCACCTAGCCACCCCTATAAATACCTTTTTCAAGGAGTTTAACTACAAAGGGCAGAAGAGATATAGGACAATAGTAGGGGTGGAAGGGCCCAGTGAGGGTTTGTTTGGTTTTTTTTTTTTCAGGATGAAGCAGACATGGGCATATTTGTAAGTGGGAACGGAAGAGGGAGGGATTGAAAATAAATAATAGAATATTAGTCTGTTGAGAGAGACAGGATGGAATGGGTTTGCTTGAACAGGTTAGAGGGGTTAGCCTTGGTAAGGAGTGAGGCCACCTCATCATGTGAAATGAATGAAGGGAGAGAGTGGAAGAAGGTACCAGAGTGATAGATGAGGAGGAAGAAGTTCATGGCAAATGGCCTCGGTTTTTTCTGTAAAATATGAGGCAATGTTCTCATCTGGGAGTGGGGGAGGGGAAGCCATGGGAGGTTTGAGAAGGGATGAGGTTTGGTGAGTCCCTGTGGAGAGGAGGATAGTTGGTAAGGGAAGGTATAGAAGGCTTGCCCAGCAGCAGTGAGGGCCCAGTCAGAAGAGTTAAGTGATTTTTCTCTACTTATGTTCAGCAGCATGTATGTAAGAGCAGTGAATGATGGGAGCGGTCCACGGCTGAGGCTTAACCTGGTGTAATTGGTGTAACTTTGTCACCAGAATCTACCACAGGTCACTTGGATGGAAAGGAGAACTGGATGAGGGGTTTGGAAGATAGATTGCACATTTGGCATGGTATAGAAGTAATGTGGGATGCCAGAGCGGAACTGACAACTTAATTTGTCTTAAAGATAATTTCATCCTTTAAAAGATATAGGAACCAATAAGGGAAAATTCTGGGTTGGGTTAGATTCTTGCTAACTTAAAGGCACCAATTGCTGAGGTAAAAATCGGGAAAATGGGGGGGGGGGAGTGACTACTTATAGGGAAATAAAAGAAAAACTAGGCACAGTCTGATACACCCTAGATTTGGGGAAAGTGGATTTCAAAGGTTACAGAGAAGTTGTTCTTAACCTAGGGTCTGTGAAATGAAAAAAATTATATCTCCATTCAATATAATTTATTTCCTTTGTAATCCTATATATTTTATTTTGTGGATTTAAAAACATTATTCTTGGAGTTCATAGATTTCATCAGACTGCCAATAAATCTGTGATACAAAAAACAAAGATTAAGAACTCCAACTTCACAGGAAAGATAGGTATCCCTTGGACTAATATTCTCCAGAAGTCAAGCCAGGAAGGATGGGAGGTGCTTGAGAATGAAATTCTGAAGACACAGAGGAGGAAAAAGCAGAGTTGTCTGAAGAAACCAATGTGGTTGTATAGGAAAATACCCAGGCAACTTAGATTTTTAAAAGATACAGATATGCATCCATATCTCCTTCCCCACTTCATATATATGTATACACACATATATATGCATATGTACATATATATATACATACACATGCATGTATAAAATGGAAAGCAAAGACAATTGATAGGAATGCATATGAGGCCCTGTAAAAATGAGTATCAGGAAGGCTGAATCTCAGACAGCTAATGTTCAGTTAGAGTATGACCTCGAGAACCTGGACTATCTTGCTCTTCCTGTTTGTGTGCCTTGAATCTGGCACATTGATAGGCACATGGTATGCATTTAGTAAACGCTTCTTCATTTATTCAATGTGATGAAGTTGGCAAAGAAAGCTAATGACAATAAAAAGGGGTGAATTTTTGAGGTTTTTTTTAAAAGCATTGTTGTGGGGGGAGGGAGAGAGGGGCAGGCTGATACTTGGGGAAGACAGGGTGATGATACCTAAGCAAAAACAGAAGGTAAAACTGCCCAGTTTTTTACTTTTTGCATTTTCCACCCCCAAAAAAATGACAACACAAATAACTGATAGGCAGTTGATGCCCAAGATAAGTAAGAGAGTACTTTGTTACCCAGGTGACCTTGATTAATTCAAGTCATCTAGTCCGATGACTTAGATACTCGACAGGTGGGTATGATTATTGAGCCACTGTCAGTGATATTTGAAAGACTGGAATTGCTGTTAAACCTTAGAAGGATAGAAAAAGGCATGATTAGGCAGAAGTTTATCTGAAGGATATCTGGGGGTGTCAGTGAACTGAAAGCTCTGTATAAATTAGCAGTGGGAGAGGATGGTGGAAGAAAAGCCAATGAGATCTTGGTGTGCATTGAGGCAGAGTTTCCAGAAATAAGCTGCTATTCAGAGATTGTCCCAGTGTTCCTCTGTTCTGCTGTGTCAGACTATATCTGTAATACTATGCGCAGTTCTGGGTGCCATCGTTTGAGAAGGGCATTGAGAAGCTGGAAGAGAGTGTCTAGAGGAAGAAAATCAGGATGGCGAAGGGCCTCAAGTCCCTATCACAGGAGGATAGGGTGAAGGAAGTAGTATCCCTGAGATCTGAACCTAGGTCCCCTGACTCTAGATTGAGTGCTCTTTCCACTTCATGGGTTCTCTTGGCCCCCAAAGACAGAGCCAGAAGCAATAAGTGAAATTTACAAAGAGGCAAATTTAGGTTTAATGCCAGCAAAGACTTCCTGATAACTAGGTCTTTCCAGAGGTCAAGTTGTCTGCTCGGGAGGAGGTAGTGGATGCCCCCTTCTTGGAAGGAAATCGTCCAGTAAGTAGAGTCTAGATGGCCACTTGGCGGTCGATTGTAGGGGGATTTTTTTAGGCTATGGGGGGGCTTCTGAGAGCTCTTCCAGTATAAAACTCTTCGATCACTGCTTCTCTTTTCTCCCCAGTTCAAACTGTCCACCACAAAGCTACCAAAATAGCCTTCCTGAAGCAAAGGTCTGAGCATGTCTCTTCTGCTCAAAAATCTTAGTTGGCTTCCATTGTCTCTAGTATAAAATATAAGCCCTTTAGGTTTGACATATAATCAGTAATCAATGGCCAAAAAACATTTATTAAGCACTTGCTAAGTGCTGAGAATGCAAATAAGAAAAGGAGAGCTCTTGCCCTCCAGGAGCTTACAATCTAATGGGGGAAGACAGTACATGAAAGGAAGCTAAAAAGAAGGTGCTACCAGAGGGTGCCCATTGGGAGAGGGGGGGCATGGGAACATGATGTGTGTAAAGTCAAAACCAAACAGAGTAGCTGATGGAAAAATGTAATGATGTAAGCCTTTATAGTAAGTCATAGCCTTCTTTCCAGATTTAAATTGTCTCAATTACTTAAGTGTAATAGAATACAAACTCCTTAAGGGCAGAGATTGTGTTTTCTTTTGTCTTGGTATCTCCAGTGCCTTGGCACATAGTAGGCACAATAAATGCTTGTTTGAACTGGAATTCCAGCTCCAGAATTATGTTATGTTATGATGCTGTGGCATCCCATCCTAAGCCCTAGGGATAGCTGACAAAGTGATAGTAAAAAAAGAATGTTAAATAGAATCTTCCCTCAGAGCAGAGGCAAACAGTATTTAGCAGCCCTGGAAATCCTGCCTTCTCTCTGGTACTGGTCTTGTAACTTAACAGAGAGAGTGTTTGGGGGTTTGTTTGTTTTTCACTCTCTGAATTAGTCCTCTGGTCCTTTCCATCTCCAGAGCTTCTCAGCTGGAGAAGGAAGTGGCTGGCCTTCGGGAGAAAATCCATCACCTGGATGACATGCTGAAGAGTCAGCAGCGGAAAGTCAGGCAGATGATCGAGCAGGTGAGAGCAGACCTCTCCACCCTCTGGTTCTCCTAAAAATCCCCAGTAATTCCTGACTTATGGAATTGTTTTTGCCTGTCAAGTCTGGGCAGGGGAGCTCCCTTTGACCCACTAGGAGATATTGCCTGATATCCTGAAGTTTCTGGCCAAATGTTTGGGTCATCTTGGGTCATCCAGGATTGTCCAGGATCCTTTGCACTCCTGGTTTGTTTTTTCCTCCTTTTCCCTTTTGATCATCTGACTCTTCCAAGAGGGTGAGGGAAGGGAAAGAAAATGAACCAAAACTGTCTCCCCCTTTCTCTGTGAGCCATTCTGAGAAAACTGTTGTCGATGGAAAGGAGTAAACTCTCATTGCTGTGTCTTTGTGGGTGACCTAGAGCAAATTTGAAACCCTAAGCTAGATTCCACCCCAACACATGCCCACACTGGCATATTTCAGGGTTGTCTTCCCCTTTCCACATGTTAGTATGTGCTTTGGTATGCAGACTCTTTTTTCTGTGAGCCTGAGCAAAGCATAACTAGGAAGGTGCATCTGCTGCACCACCGAGTGTGTAAGTTCCCAGGCCAAGTAGAATACATTGTTTTGAATTAAATGCCTTTTATGATGGGGTGCTTGGACCCCACTTCCAAGATCACATTTCTCCCTAACTTCAAAACACTGTCCCTGGCAGTTTTCTCCCCAGGCCAAGAACACTATGCCTAGCAGTAACTCGTGAGTAAGCCCCAGTAAGACTAACTGTCTTTTCACATCACAAGAACAAGCTGACCTCTGAAGAAATCCTCTTATGAAAACAGGGCTATCTTGTAACCACAGAATTATCATGTATTGATTCCCAAAGTTATTGTATACAATCCAGATGTCAAGCTCTAGTCATCAACTCTCAAAACTATCTTGCTACAGACGTAACAGACCAAAAATACACCCCTTAGGAACCCCTTCCTCTGATTTCCAGCAGTGAATGATACCAGTGACCAAGGTTGTAAGTTTCTCCTAATTAGCATATCTGCCAGATAATCCACTACTTTTCCTATATAAGCTTTAGCATCATTCTTCCTAGGTTGCAAGTTCCTTAAGGAGCTCTGCCTGCCATATAGGCATTACAATTAACCTTTGCCACCTTGACTTAAAGAATGCTTGAGTCTGTGAATTCATTCCAGATGCCCTGTCCAGTACTCTGGTCCTTAGTGGGGGGTATCCCTGAACCCCTTAAACCACATCATTTTGTATCAAAAAGCAAGCTCATAAAGAGGTGAAAATTCACCTTTTCATACCTACTCTTGCAGCCGGAGGTGAAAGTCATTTGGCCTGTGTTCATTTTTTTTCAAGTAGTCCATTGTTTGCCCTCACAGCTTCAGAATTCTAAAACGGTGATTCAGTCAAAGGACACAACTATCCAGGAGCTCAAAGAGAAGGTCGCCTACTTGGAGGCTGAGGTATGACTCATGGTAGTCACTTTGGAGGAGAATCTGTGCTCTTGGGGCCTGAGAAGATTGGGAGACTGATGGTGCAGAAGCCCTCAGGAAGTGAGACTTTGGGACTCTTAGTCCTCAGGTTTCATTGTTAGGGTGGTAGCCTTGGTCTGCAAACTATAGTTGTGTTTGCTGAATAATTTCTAACTTTGCTGCAGGGCCTTTACAGTATTTTGAGTAACTAATAATTATTGAGCAACCACTGTCTGCAGAAGACTTGAGTGGGTGGTACATAGAAACAAAATAGAAATGGAAGAAGGGGGCCTTATGCCCTCCGGCTACTTTACAGCCTAGTTTGGAGACTTGGACATGTGGACCTGTGTACCCATGATATGTACACAGACCTAAAGGACTACTTAGACAAGTTTATCTAAGGGGAGCCAGAGTATAGAAGTGGTAAAAGGATGTCACAGTAAAGGGATGACCATTTTTGGATGGGAAGATAACCTGAAGAAGAAGGGGCCAATAAGGAGAGGTATTCACTTGAGGAGTAACAATATCTCCAAAGGGAGAGTGGGGAGATGGCCAGAGAGGATTAATCAGTGGGTGGGGGACTGTGACAAGAGAAGGATATGCTCTCACTTTGGAATGTTTGTTCTAGAATTTAGAGATGCATGACCGAATGGAGCACCTGATAGAAAAGCAGATCAGTCCTGGCAATTTCAGTACCCAAACCCGAACCAAGAGTGACAGCCTGGGAAGGTGGGTGTGTATATCTGTGCTTGTAGGGTCTGTGTCTGAAAAAAAGGAAAGGAGGAAGAGAGAATAGTCTTGACTGTGGAGGACTCCTCTTTGCTGAGTTCCATATACCACTTGGTATTGCAGGGATGACTTATAGAACAAGTCTATTCCTTTAGAACATGTGGGGTTCTTAACCTGGGTCCTGTGAACTTTTATAAATATTTTAATAAATCTACTTAATTAATTGGTTTCCCCTGTGATCTTATGTATTATATGTATTCAGAAACAATATTTTATTGGATTCGTTGGGTTTGGTCCATTGGCTTCCCCAGATTAACCAAAGGGTCCTTGACACAACAAAATGTTAAGAATCCCTACTTGAAGCCCTATTTGGACCTGCTTGCCCACCCTGATCTTTCTTTCTCTGTCAGCTGGACACCTTCCATTTCCCTTATTTCTGTTTTCCACCTCTAAATTACCCTCTCATCTCCTCTTCCCTGATATCATTTATGGGCCAAGGTTGAAGATGTTTTATGGGATGATTGGAGAAGAAGAACATGTATGGATATAAAGAGCAGCATCAGCTTCATAGGACTGAAAAGGGTCTTGAAGTCATTATCTCTATCTCACTGCTTCACTAAAGGGCACCAAATTCCTGAGAGGTGATTGGCAATTTGGGTTTTAAAAAATTGGGTACCTAAGAATAGAATTACTGGGCAGCCTACTTAGCACGGAAGGAGTAAGTCAGGCAGAGATAGAAGTGGAGGATGGAGTGGGTGGAGGAGGTGGCATTGTGGCTGACCAGCAGGACATAAGGCGCTAAGTATTCTTGTCTCCTGTCTTTTCTTTTCAGTGTTAGGATCTCCCGGCCTCCAAACCCTAAGCCTTTGCCTCTCATCCGGGTGGTGGAAACCTGAACTGAAAACCGAATATTGGCCTAATGAGAAAACCCACCTTCCCTGTTGTATCACAGACTTTTACTTCTTGACTGCTCCTTGGCTGCCCCTGGGGCCACATGTTTGTATGCCTAATTCTTGAGCTCCTTTCTTCTGTATGCTGGGCAGACAGAGGAGGGGGAGGGCCTTCCTCTGGAAACCTGGAGCCTTTTGAAGGAAGCTACCATGGCAGAAACCCTTCTTTGCTGAGGCCAGGACAAGGGTGGAGCCAGTGGTGACACCTGTAATAGCATGATTGTTGCTGATCTTCGTTAAAAAAGAGATTTTTCCTCTGCAAGTGGGTGTTGAGCTGCCTTGGAAACCAGGGTTATGCTGCAGCGCAGGGATGGGGTGCCCTGGCTTGCCTCAGACCTAACACACGGACAAATATCCACTTGGACTGGCTGTCATCCTGAGGGACTGAACCTCTCTCTTCCAGTGTTGCTCAGCTCCTAGCAACACCATTTCCCCACTTCTCTGTCCCCCACAAACATTTGGTCCTCTTCCCAAGATGGCCAGATACAACCTTGGGGGTTGTCTGGGTTCCATGAGGATGAATCTCACCTTTGGTTAAGTTCATTTTCCTGGGGAGGAGGGTGAGACAAAATAAATCTACACTCAAAGAATGGATTTGTAGCAGGAAGGAGTCCCTAGGGACATGGACAGCTAAGCCCTAGTCCTTGTTCCTTTTGTCTTCTACCACAATTCCCAGAAACCCTTGGAGTGTTTTTGTTTGTTTGTTTTCCTTTTCTCCATTTAAACTCAGCCCAAGAAACACCCTAGTCTTCCTGGTCCCAGTGCCTGGAGGATAGTTTTTCTACCAGATTGCATCAGTCCTGGAGAAGTAGCGGTGCCTCCTCCAATATTTATTTTCCTAAGTTATTGGTGTCTTTGGTTATGTCTTGTGGTTGTTTTAATACCAAAGTTCTGAAACCTACCTATAGAATTGCTTGAAACTGGGAAAAGCATATTTTGTGTGTCTTTCATCTTTCTCCTATCCCTGTGTTTTCCTCTCCCCTTTCCCCGAGCCTAATTTGTAGACCAGGTAGGGAATTGTATGTATGTTTATATATTCAGACTACAGGTGGGGGGAGCGGGTGGGAAAGGAAGCATATACTGATTGTACAGAGAATTCACGAGTAGGACCCTTTGGGAAAGGACCCGGTTCTTCCTTGAATGTCCCCCTCCCTCTCCCTAACCACTCAGGGTCCTTTTGGGTATACTGCCTCTGAATATCCCATTTCCTGTCTTGGGCCCGGACTGGTAGCTTCAGGTGATGGAGATAAAACATCAGAGGACTAGTATAGTCCTGTAGAATAATATTAACAAAAAGCAAAGCTCTTATTAAGTCATTTAGCTCTGCCTGGCTCACAAGTAGTAGGCTTAAGTTTATCTATGTCTGTGTAGAAGAAGCCTGGGTAGGAGGCACAGCCCTGCCCAGAACTTGCTCCACCACTGTGGGCATGTCATTCCATGCTCCAGTTAACTCATCTATAAAGTGAAGGGCCTGAACTAGCCTATTTCCAAAGTCACTCCTAGCTCTAAAATGTGTTTCTGGCCTATACTCTTTATATGGTGAATTAAATAAATTATATTAATGTGCCTCTCAGATTCTGGTCTGGTTTTTATCTGCTGGTCAAAAAAACAAAAACACCCCCTTCTCTAGCTTCCTTAGGAGGTCCTCTCTTTCAGATCCAGAGAGAGTGCTTAGGGGACTTTTTTGCATGATTTGCATCCCCTCGACCCCAAAGATTTTGTGGTTTCTTTGAGTGCTCTCAGTGTAGAGGATATGGAAGGGGAGCTCGGCTTAAGTGGCCTGTGTCCTCATTTAGGAGGGCTAGGAAAGTTTGGGGGTGGTTCCTAATTCTGACTTGAGTCTTGGCTGGTATGGAGGCCTTGACGGAATCCCTGAATGTCTCCTGGCTTGGGAAAAGGAACTGGTAGGGGATGGAGGTGCTGTGATTACAGATACAGCCACCAAGTAGCACCTCAGGGTATGTGAGTAACTAACTGCCAAGTCCTTTGCAGAAATGAAAAGCTCTAGAAATGCTGACTGCAGCTGTTGCAGTGTTTGGGGCTATCTCTGGGCATCACTCAATTAGCACCAACTCTTTCTTTCTGGCAGGGTATGCAGATGGCTGCAGGGCTGAATGGGGACATGGCTGAATATATACTAATCCTCTCTGGACCAGAGAAACCTGAACCTCACCCCCAGTCTTGTCCCTCTCCTGCCACCCAGTTCAGAAGAGCCTGAGTTCCCATTGTTTTTCTTCCCTTCTCTCATTTTTTCAAGAGATTCACACCCATGGGTGCAAAAGTCATCAGGAACCTTTCTTCTCTTTCTAGAGCTAACCCACTGAGTATTTCCTCTTTTTGGCAGATCTGCCTGGGCTGGGTATATCTTGTCTTTGTTCTCAGAATTATTAACAGGACAGCAGTGGGGCGGAGACTGACTAAGGTGCCAGGAAGACTCCTAGGAGAGGAAAGATGTGGGGGTAAGAATATCCTGATATAAAAAGGAAAGACTTCTTTTTGAAACCCGATCTTTTAATTTGACAAGGATTTAAGGGCCTACTATGTGCTTAAAAAAATGAGAGTCCTTGCCCTCAGGGGGCATACTTTTCCTGGGGGTAGGGTAGGGGAATGGGTATTCAGATAAGCAAAGCAAATATGAAGGGTTGGGAGACTCCAGAACTCTGGTGTCAAGAAAAGCCTCATGCTGGTGTTAACAATTGAGTTGAGCCTTGAAGGAAACTGAATTGGAGGTAGGGGGATTGGAAGGGAGCAGGGAAGGATATGAGGAAAGGGTGTACATTCCAGGCACAGGGGACAGGAGGTAAAATGTCTTGTGCCAATGGAAGAGCAACTAGGTCAGTTTGACTAAAACACAGGATGCATAAAGGAAAGTATGTTCGGTAAACCTCATACCTGTAGCCAAATTGTAAAGGGATTTCTGGAAAAAATCATTGAAAAGAGAGCCATGATAAGAAGTAACAAAGTAGACCATTTCAGAGAAACCCTGGGAAGACCTATATGAACTGATGCAAAGTGAAGTGTGCAGAACCAAGAGAACAATGTACACAATAACATTACAAAGAAAAAACTTTGAAAGGCTTATGAACTCTGATCAATGCAATGACAAAGAATACATTCCCAAAGGACTGAAAATGAAGAAAGCTACCTGCTTCCTGACAGAGGGGACTGACTTAAGATGCAGACTCTAACAGATTTTTGAACATGGCCAATGTGGGAATTGCTTTGCTTGATGAAACATTATTGTTAGGAAAGTTTCCTTTTTTTCCCTTCAATTTGGAGGATTAAAATTTTTTTAAAATTCAGGATGAGTGGGGCGGCTAGGTGGCGCAGTGAGTAAGAGCCTCGGCCTCAGAGTTGGGATGACCCGAGATCAGATCCGGCCTCAGAAAATGAGCACCCACGCATAAATAATGACTAGCCATGTAACCTTGAGCAAGTTACTTAACCCCAATTGCTTTAAAAAAAAAAATTCAGGATGAGCTATTTTTTGAAATGGCCAATGTACTGATTTGTTTTGCTTGACTATGTGTATTTGTCACAAGGATTTTTGTTTTTGTTTTTTTCTTCAAGTGGGGTCATGGAAGGAGAGATAGATGCTTGTTAATTTATGAAAGAAAGGAGATGTCCACCTGATATAAATAGCTCTCTTGGTAAGGTAAGAGTTGTAGATTAATAATTGGGGGTGTTGTAGCTCAGTCAACAAGCATTTATTAATATACTATGTGCCAGGCATGTGCTAAGCCTTGAGGAGACAGCAAAAATGAAACACTTCCTGCTCTCAAGGAGTTTATAGTCTATAGGGACAGACAGCATGTATATATAAGAACATACAATTATATATGTATGCATGCATGTTTGTTGTTTAGTCATTTCAATCATGTCCGACTCTTTATGACCCTATTTGGGGTTTTCTTGGCAGAGATCATAGAATGATTTGCCATTTCCTCCTCCAGCTCATTTTCCAGATGAAGAAACTGAGACAAACAATGAAGTGACTTGCCCAGGGTCACACAGCTAGTAAGTGTCTAAGGCTGGATTTGAACTCAGGGAGATGAGTCTATGAGTCTTCCTGACTCCGGGCCTGATATTCTATTCACTGTACCACCTATCTGCCTTAACACACACACACACACACACACACACACACACACACACACACACACGTATATTCATATAGGTACACATACATGACCCTGGGCAAGTCACTTAACCGTATTTGCCTGAGTTTCTATATATGTCAGATGAGCTGGAGAACAAAATGGCAAACCACTCCAGTCTCTGCCAAGAAAACCCAAAAATGGGGTCACGAAGAGTTAGACACAACTGACCAACATTATTATATATAATAACAAATTACTACGTAATATATACATTGTGTCTATGTGTGTGTACAGAGAAAGAGAGAGGGTACAAAGCCTGATGTAGAAATGAAAAGATGGGATTAATGCTTTCCACCTAGGGGTTCAACTGGTCAGTCTCTGGGCTCCTTTTAAGCTGAATCTTAAGCCTCTGTATTTCCCCATGTAGGTGTGGTACCCTTTCTGCATAGAGCGGAAAATCTGACACAGGCCAGGGGCACCAGGGTTGGTAGGGAGAGAAAGGCATCAGAGTCTTGGAAACTTTTCAACTTGAGGTGGAAGGAGGGAGGAAAGGAAGTGAGATGGACAGAGCCCAGTGTTCTTCAGGCTGGGCATGGTGAGGTAAGCTGTTCTTGGACTGAATGCTCTATTTATTTCCTGTGTTTTGTCATTTTTGAGCCAGCTCCTCTGCTGCTTTCACATCTTGTGGAGGGAGGATCAAGCCCTAGACCCTGGAGCCTTTGCTGGATCAGCCTGTTTCCTTAAGCTGGGTGTCAGAGCTGCCCAGACATGCATTCCTCATTAACAGCCTCCTGTGAGCCTAGACTGTTCAGCCCCAACGTGGGAAAAGAAACTGGGGAGACCTCTTTCCAGGGGTGTTGTAGTAAATGTTTAACAGCCAACCCTGGGGGCGGGGAGGAATGTACCTTGACACATTTAAAAATTTTAATCTGTATTCTTAACATCTCCATCAATTTCTTCAGCCCGGACATTCAACAAAACAATAACTCAAGCCCTGATTTTAGCTGTTTGCCAGTTTCTGAGGTGTCAATGTTCACACTGAAAATTCATTTAACAATGGTATTGCTAGTTCAAAGCTGGCCCCAGCTCGCCTTTCCTCTTTCCTTCTATGGTTTGTTCATTTTCTTCATCTTCCACTCATGACTAAGTCAGATAGGAAAAGGGTTAACAGAGACATGACCGCCTCAAAAGAAAAAAAAAAAACCCAAGGAAATTAAAATGAAAACTTCCTAACAAAAGAATTGACTGACTTTTTTTCAGCCCCACTTAAATTGGACCTTTCTAGTTAAACTACTGGAAGACTTAACCTAAGAGAAAATCCTGTCATTGACTTGGAAAGCAATGAGTTAAAGATGATTCTAGGAAATCCTTTAAAGGGCAGGGGAAAGGAATGATCATTCATATAGTGTGTGCCAGCTCCTGCCTTTCCCCTCCTAATCAAGCCCATACTGATCTGTCTCCTGAATTCATTAAGCAACATGTACAATATGTACCGTAGCTTTTATTTACATAGTTGCATCATTATTGAATTGTTTCATGGGCGTTAATCACCTTTTCTGGTAAGTAATCTGCTCCTTGAAAATGGGAAGTGTGTTGCATATTTTTCTTGTTATCTTTTCAATTCCTAGGACTCATGCTAGATGTTCAATGAATGTTTGATTGAGAATATAGTTGAATTCTACTTAATGTTGAAGCATTACTGCTTTTCTGAGTCGTCATCTTCTACGGGCCAAACCCTTTGACACAAATCCCAGTGGAACCTCAAAGGGCCAGCTCTTGGGTGCCCAAGCTGAGTGAGGGACCTGCTTAGAAAATCCAGCCCCTTGTAAGTGCCCAGTATTTAATATGTTAAGGCCCATATCAACATCAACACACATACTGGATGACATATAGCTGATCTTCAGATGCTTGTCTGCCTAGGAGCCAACATACAATCATAGAATTTCAGGACAAGAGTGACCTTAGAGGTCATTTCTGGTTTGTTTTTGTTTTTGTTTGTTTGTTTTTTTGCTTTTTGGAGGGCAATTGGGGTTAAGTAACTTGCCCAAGGTCACACGGCTAGGTTTTTGTTTGTGTGTGTTATGTGTCTGAGGCCGGATCTGCACTCAGGTCCTTTTGACTCCAGGGCCGAAGCTCTACTCACTGTGCCACCTAGCCGCCCTGAGGTCATTTCTTTTAATGCTTTATTTTACAAATTAGAAAGTTGAGGCCCAGAGAGGTAATTTACCTAAGTCTACACTGGTAGTTTGTGTCAGGCTGGACTAGAACCCAGATCTCCTAGTGTTTTTTCCCCTACCATTATGGTGATTGGCAATAAACTAGCAGTAATAAGATAAAATTCAATGGGAATCAACATAGTGTTACACTTGGGTTCCAGATATTAACTTCTCAAGGACAAGAAAGGGCAGAAAGTCATTGGAAAAAGACCTGTGGGTTTAGTAACTGAAAATCCAGTAGAAGTCCACAGGATCTTTGGATGTTTTTATCTTTTAAAGCCCTGAATGTGATCTTGAACTGAATTAAGATGAGCATAGTGTCTAGGAACAGGGAGGTGATATACTCTCTCTGGTTAAAATCCCTCTGGAATGTTTTCCCTGACACATTCACCCACTGAATATTCTTTAAAATAGCATTCTCTTGCTGTCCAAACCCATAAAATGAACTATGGAATCTGAATGCAGATCGAAGCAAATTATCTGCTTTCTTTTGTTTGTTTGTTTCTTCTTTCTCATGGTTTTTCCCATTGATTTTGATTTTTCTTTACAACATGACTAATGTAAAAATAGGTTTAATATGAATGTATATGTAGAGCCTATATCAAATGACATGCAGTCTTGGGGTAGCGGGAGGGGAGAGATGGGAAGAAAATTTGGTATGGAAAATCTTATGACAGTTAATGTTAAAACCTAAAAATAAATAATTTATTATCATCATCATCATCATCATCATCATTATTATTATTATTGACTTTTGGAGTGGGGAAGTCAGGGCAATTGGAGTTAAGGGACTTGCCCAAGGTCACACGAATAGTAAGTGTTAATTGTAAGTTAATTGTTAAGTAATTGTAATTGTGTTAATTGTAATTGTAAGTAAGTTAAATTGTAAGGCCATATTTGAACTCAGGTCCTCCTGACTCCAGTGCTCTATTCACTGCACCACCTAGCTGCCCCTAAATACATTTATTTTAAAAAATAAAATAGCATTCCTTTTGTTACCTATTTTATTTTATTTTTCAATTAGTAAGCATTCATTTTCTCTCCCTCCTGTCTTACCTCCCCCCGCCCAACTTGAAAGAAAACCAAAACTCTTGTGACAAATTTGCTTATATAGATACACAAATAAAACAAACTCCAGCATTGGTCAGGTTAAAAAAAAAGTCTCGTTCTATACCTTGAGTCTATCACCTCTTTATCAGGAATTGGGTAGAATAGTTCATTGCTGGTCCCCAGAATCATGGTTGGTCACTGAGCTGATCAGAGCTGTTAAGTGTTTCAAAGTTCTTTGTCTTTACAATGCTGTTATTAACTTTCTCTTTTGGTTCTGGTTCTGTGTATTTTACTCTGTATTAGGTCATATAAATCTTTCCAGGTTTTTCTGAAACCACTGCTTTCATAATTTCTTAAGGCACAATAGTATTCCATTATATTCTTATTCCATAGTTTGTTTAGCCATCCCCCACTTGATTGTACCTTTAGTTTCTACTTCTTTGTGACTACAAAAAGAACTTTGGTATTTTTATATGTGTGAGTCCTTTTCCTCTTTCTTTGATCTTTTTGGGATAGAGGCCTAGTATTAGTGTCACTGGATCCAAGAGTACATAGAGTTTGGTTACTTTCAGGACACAGTTTGAAATTGTTTTCCACAATAGCTATATTAATTCTCAGTTCTACCAATTACATTAAATGTGTTTGTTTTCCTGAAATCCCTACATTTGTTATTTTCTTTTTCTCTCTCACATCTTTGCCAGTCTTATGGATGAGGTGGGGCTTAGGAGCTTTCAATTGAATTTTTCTAATAATTAGTGATTTAGATTGGTTTTTTTTTTCCCACATGGCTATTGATAGCTTGGTTCTCTTCCTTTAAGAATTGCCTATTCAGGGCAGCTAGGTGGCATAGTGACCATAGCACTGGCCCTGGAGTCAGGAGGACCTGAGTTCAAATCCAGCCTCGGACACATGACACTTACTAGCTGTGTGACTTTGGGCAAGTCACTTAACCCCAATTGCCTTGCCTTGCCCCCTCAAAAAAAATTGCCTCTTCATATCCTTTGACCATTTATGAAATGGAGAATGGCTCTGCATCTTACACATTTGAATCACTTCTTTATATTTCTTGGAAATGAGACTTTTGTCAGAGAAAAAATGCTGCAAATTTTTTTCAGTTAGCTACTTCCCTTCTAATCTTATCCACATTGCCTTTGTTTATGCAAAAACTTTTAAATTTTACATAATGAAAAGTGTCCATTTTAATCTTTTCTTATTTTCTTTGTCTGTTGTTTGATCATTCGTTTCTCCCCATTCATATAGATTTGAGGTGATTTCTTCCTTGAGTCTCTAATTTGTTTATGTCTAAGTCATGTATCCCTTTAGAGCTTATTTTGGTATATGGTGTGAGATATTGGTTTATATCTAGTTTCTGCTAGACTGCTTTCAAGTTTTCTCATAGTTTTTGTCAAATAGTGAATTCTTATCCCAGAAACTGGGTTTTTTTGATAAAACTTTGTTTTATCAAACAAAGAGCTACTGTATTAATTTACTTCTATTTGTTATATACCTAATGTGTTCTACTGGTTGATTTTTCATTTTTTAACCAGCACCAAATAGCTTGGGTGATTATTGCTCTGTAGTATAGTTTGACATCTGGTATTTTTTTTAGCTTTCTTCTTTTCCCCCTTTTTTTCAATATTCCTCTTGAGGTCCCTGACCTTTTGTTTTTCCAGATGATTTTCATCATTTTTAAAAATAAAAACTCTATAAAGTAATCCTTTGGTAGTTTCATTGGCATGGTACTGAATAAGTCAATTAATTTAGGTAGTATATTCATTTTTATTTTATTGACTTGGCCTACCCATGAACAATTATTATTTTAAAAAATCATTTAGATCTGTATTTGTATACAGTGTTTAGTTCCTGTGTATGTGTTGGTAGATAGACTCTCAGGTATTTTATACATTTTGTAGTTATTTTATATGGAATTACTCTTTTTATCTTTCTCTTAGGAGTTTCATTTTATTTACAGAAATTTTGATGATTTGTGCAGACATTTTATATTCTGAGATATTGCTGGTTACTAATTATATCAATTAATTTTTTAGTTTTCTCTAAACAAACTATCATATAATTTACAGAAAATGATAATTTCATTTCCTCTTTGCCTTTTTTCCTTCCATTTCTTTTTCCTTATTTAATAGCATCCTTTTAGGTAGTAGAGATGCTACTACTACCCAAATTGTATCCACTAGAGGGCGGTAGGTCTTCACAACCTGGTCATATGTGTAGAGGAGGAGCTGGGTAGGGAGGATTAGCCAATCAGACCTTAAGCCGATATCTAGAACCTAGGTTCTTGGAATTTTCTCTTAGGAAACCTCAGAGCTCAGCTCTTAAGTATAAAGGAAGGCAACTAAGGAAGTAAATCAAGTTATTCAAATTAATCCTTGGACCACAAGGAATTAAGGCTAGGCCCAAAAGAAATCAACCTTGAGCCTGGCAAGTATTTTATGAAAAACTAAGAATCTATTTCTACCTTAATTCAAGTTGACATTGAATATATGCAGAGGTAACACTACTAAGAATGGCTGGGGCCATTGAGGTCTCATGAACCTCAATGAAGTTTCCAATGAAGGACCATGAAGGTTAAGTGATCTGCTCATGGTGATAGAGGCAGTATAAGGATGAACAAGGGGGATTTGGAGCCAGGTCCTCAGACTCCAAAGCCATTGCTGTTGCTTCCCTTAGTAGAATGTAAGCTCCCTGAGGAGAGAGACTGCTTCATTTTTTGTATCCTTTGCACCACTAGCCTCCCAGTGACCCAGGCTCACAACCTAGAGGCCCTTCTCTATGCCTCTTTTTCATTCCCCACATCCTATCTGTAGTCAAGGCCTGTTGATTTTACCTTTGCAAAATCTCTCATATATGCTTCCTGCTCTCTTCTGACATGCTATCACTCTGTTGCAGACCCTCATCACTTCATGCTTGTACTATTATAGTGCCCCAGTGGGGGGCTTCCAGCCCCCAAATCTCTTGGCTCGAATCCAGCTTCCACTCAGCTGTCAAAGTGACCTTTCTAAAGTACAGCTCTGACCATAGCATTCCCCTACTCAAAAAATTCTATTGGCTCACTATTACCTCCAGGATCAAATATAAAATCCTCTCTTTGGCTTTTAAAGCCCTTTGTCATCTTTTCCCTTCCTCCATTTCAGTCTTCCACTTTATTGCCCTCCATGTATTCTGAGATCCAATGACATTGGCCTTGCTTTTCCACACTCATCACTCTCTTATCTCTTGACTCTGAACATCCACCATACTTCAAATTCTCTCCCTCCTCATTTCTGCCTTCTGGTTTCTATGGATTCCTTCAAGTCTCAGCTAAAATCCCGCCTTCTATACTCCTTAATATCAGTGCCTTCCCCAGTTTATGCTGTCTATAGCTTGTTTGCACATTGTCTCCCCCATCAGACTGACTCCTTGAGAGCAGAGATTTCTTTTGATTTTCTTCATATCCACAATGCTTAACCTAGTGCCTAGGACATAATAGGTACTTAATTAAGGGTAGGCCTAAAATAAATCAGATTTCAGCCCTAGAAATATTTTACAAAAAACTGAAAATCCATTCCTAACCTAATTAAAGCTGACACAATATATTTAGAGATAAACACAACTAAGTAAGACCAGAGCCATCAACAGGTCATAAATGCTAGTTGACTGACTTACTGGATTGAGAAAGATTGCATGTAAAATCAAGCAACTAAACTGTGCTCTGAAGGAAGCTGGTGACCATCAGCATCAGTGTTTGTGATGGGCAGGGATATCGTGCATAATCACAAAACAGAAAGAAGTAAGATCAAACCCAGGTTAGAGTGTACCATCTTGGCTGGATTGGCACCATACATTTGCAAAGCAACATGTAAACAAGAATGAGAATGATGTCCAGCTTAATAGTAACAGGGGCAAAACATTTCCATGCTTTGGAAGATGCCTTGAGGCTAGTATCTGTTTCAATTGCAACAAGAGGGATTGAAGCTAGATATAAAAGGTTACCTGAGAGAGGTTAAACCATAGGAAGTAGTAGGATCTCCTCCTGGAAAATCTTTAAGATCAGGAATTACCCCTTTGTTAAGTATGATTTTGGTAAAGCAAGTTGGAGACAACAGGATTGACAAGAATTCATATCCAGGAGCTGGATGGTCCTCTTAACTGTCTCCTGGTCATGAGTTACAAGAGAAGTGAGGACTTCTGCAGTCACCAAGGGCTGCCATTTCTTCTCTTTCAGTCGTCCTCACAGCTTTGCTTCATTTGCAAACATCTGTGAGATTTGTAAATATTAGTACATATGTGTTGACAGTAAACAGACAGAGAGAGAGCTGCCAACATCCAGTGGTGCCTTGGGCTTGTATTTCTCTGGGCTTCTTTGTCTTCCTCTCCATCTCCAAGGCATGCTTGGAATGCAAAAGTCTCTGAACATGGGAATATGGAGGGACTGGTTATCTGTAAAGGAGATAAGAGAAGACTAAGGAGGAAGAAGATGCAATCACCTTCCAGAGGAAAAGTCAAGAGTTCATAAGGAACATATGATCATGGATTTACAATTAGAATCTTAGAGATCATCTAGCCCAAACCCCCTCATTTTATGGGTGAGAAAACAGAGACCCAAAAAGGTCAAGTGACCTACCCACAGACACATGACAACCAAGTGGCAGAACAGAGTCAAGACTTGAAACTCATTCATCTGATTCCAGATCTTGTACTTGATGGCAGTGTTTATCCAGGGCAGGAATTTTCCCAGGGGATGTTTGGGGATAGAATTCTCGGCTACTACATATGGATCCACTTTACTCAAAACATCTGTGGCTATAGGGGAAAAGGAGATATCCATCTCTGGGAGGCTCCGGGATAGTATAGAGGACATGTTAGCCAAGGCTGGGAAATATACCACCCACAAACAGAAGTGGAGAAATGTCCAAAATTTCAGTTGCTAATACTAATATTGTACTTTAGTAGGTTCATAATTTTCCCATAGGATCATAGGTTTAGAGTTGGAAGGGACCTTAGGAAGCATTGAGTTCAGTTCCCTCATTGTATAGATGTGAAACTGAGGCTTAGGAGAGGTTAAGTGATCAAGGTGACAGAACAAGTAAGTCAAAGAGTAGGAATGTAAACCGAGGTCTTCTGACTTTAAACCCTGGTTCCAAACAATTACAAAGGAGAAGACTGATTCAATTAATCACCCCTATTCCACTCTATTTATTTATTGTTATATCTTTTGTTTCAAGGTAATGGGGTTAAGTGACTCCCCCAGGGTCACACAGCTAGTAAGTGTCTGAAGCTGGATTTAAACTTAGGTCCTCCGCTATGGTGGCATCAAACTGGATATGAAAAATCATTAATTTAGGAAACTTATTGGATGAAATTATTGAAAATTATTGGATGAAATGAATGATGCCACATGGGAAATGTATTGGGATTGATTGAGGGCAAAGGAAACAAGCCTACTGTGTGTCAGGCTCTATGTTAAGCACTTTATAAATATTACCCCATTTTATTCTCACAACAACCTTGGGAGGTGGGTGCTATTGTTATTCTGATTTTGTAGTTGAGAAAACTGAGGAAGACAGGGGTGAAGTGACTTGCTCAAGGTCATACAGCTAGAAACTGTCTCAGGCAAGATTTGAACTCAGGCCCAGTCCTCTATATACTGTGCCACTAAAACGCTTTACTGCTCAAGGAGATTCAGTTACTTTCTGGAAGACAAGTCAGTTTGGAACCTAAGCTTCCGGGGCAGACTAGCTTGGAGACAGCTATGTCAGCCAATCTGCTAGGATGAAATAGGTTGGGGCTGAGGGGAATGGAGCTGAGTAGAGAAGACTGTCTCACTTCCTTATTTTCTCAAGGGAAGACCTTTTGAGCTTCAAAAAGTTGCAAGACTCTGTACTTTATGCAGGTATCCTGGCAGTGTCTCTGGAACAACTTCAGCAGATATCTGTCTGAGTCTTCAGCTGTGAACAAACTAGATGTAATGAGGAAAGGAATTTTCAGGACTCTACAAGGAAACAGTATCTAATGGGAATTTCCTGAGGACACCATGAGAGTGAGAAAAGACTTCCAATATCTGAGAGCTATGAAATTATCCCTCTCACATCTTCTCTCAGCATGAGCCCACTTTCCCCCTGACTCTGTATGTTCTTATGGGAGAGTGTGTCCCAGACTTTGGGGGTGGAGGATGTTTTGTACTGGCTATCCTTATCATGTGACCTTAGAAAATATGTTTCTGAAAGCTAATTAACTCTGATTGGCTAATTGATACCAATTAATGATGAAGGGAATACATATATCAATATTTTTCTAATTTAAATAATTGAGCCTTCCCAATGCTGTTGTAAGTTTGTAGCTTTTCTACACAAAGACTTTTGGGTATGCTGTATTAAGAGACAGACCTTTGCTTTTGTGGGGAACTTGAAGTCAACATAAGAGTTCTAATTTTCTTTTTTTGCTTTTTTTGTTGGAGGGCAATTGGGGTTAAGTAACTTGCCCAAGGTTACACAGCTAGTTTTTTGTTTGTGTGTGCTTTAAGTATCTGAGGCCAGATCCGAACTCAGGTCCTTCTGACTCCAGGGCCAGCGCTCTACTCACTGCGCCACCTAGCCACCCCAAGAGTTCTAATTTTCTAAAGACAATATAGCCTGGTCTCCCTCTCCTGTTCAAATCTGGTCCCAACTTATTGCCCACTGATTCTGTCTATCCCAGATATACACACTCTCAACAGATTCTATAGAGTATCCATCCAAATTCATGTTGAAATCTGGGTGATGGTCATTCTTCATCCCCTTCGTCTACCTTGTGTGATTGGATAAGCAAGACTCCTATGAGTGATTAAAGATGTCTTCTAGGAGACTTTTTAATGTTCTGGGGCTTATTGTCATCAGCAAAATGTCATTTACCATTAGGAGAAGCTCAGAGGGCCTTGACATCCACAGAATATCCCTCTTTGAAAAGACATCATGCTGGATTTCTTCCATCTCAGAAATGAATACCTTTGGCAAGCAATTGTCTCCTTCTCTTATAGTTTGCTTGATGTTTATTATCAAGAGGGTCATTAAGTAGGCTTATTTCTGTTGTTATATATTCCAGGGAATTGTGAATGGTTTTGATATAGATGGGGACACCTTGCCCTAAAAGTGCTTGTAAGATGATGCTTTGTTTTGCTGAAATAAATGTCTTTTTGTAATCAACAAACAATAATTACAATAGGATCTTATGTTTGATTCATTTTCCACTTAATTGTGAAGTGGTAAAGATGTGTCTTATTGTTGACTGTCATTTGCAAAAGCCTGTTTGTTCCCTACCTATACCCTCAAGTAAAGGATGTATTACCCAGCTGGTATATGTATAGACAATTTAAAAGATTTATATACAGTGGGAGAGTGGGCTTATGGATCAGTTCTTATCAGTGTTCCCATTAAAAATTTTTAATTACTTGTTCAAATAGTTGAGAATTAAGTTGTTTCCATTGGATGCCATATATTTTTCTTATCATCATTCTAGGATCCTGGGGATATAGAAATAAAACCAGACTCTGCCCTCAAAGATGTTACATTCTGTGGAGGGAAACAAATATACACATAAAGTTAAATATAAAATACACACAAAGTAAATACAAAAGAACTTGGGGGAAGGGAAGGGAAAGGCAACAAGCATTTATTTAAGTGTCCACTATGTACCAGACACTGTGCTAAGTGCTACACAAATATTCTCATTTGTTTGGGGTGGGTCACTGAACTAGGATAATAAAGAAAGACTTATTGAAGGTGGTGTTTGATCCCCAATAGATAAATGGTCAAAGGATGTGAAATTGTCAAAAGAAGAAATTCAAGCTGACAACAACCGTATGAAAAAAATGTTCTCTA
Source organism: Gymnobelideus leadbeateri (assembly GCA_011680675.1). NCBI lineage: Eukaryota > Metazoa > Chordata > Mammalia > Diprotodontia > Petauridae > Gymnobelideus > Gymnobelideus leadbeateri. The sequence continues at coordinate 240,325 of WOXC01005376.1, read as the reverse complement.
TCACTAATTATGAGAAATACAAATCAAAACAATTCTGATGTTTCACCTCACACCCATAAGATTGGCAGATGACAAAAAATGGAAAATGGCAATTGTTGGAGCAGCTTTGGGAGGACAGGTACATGTACAAAAACACTCTTGGTAGAATAGTGACTACAAGGGTGAGAGGACTGAAGAGAGGAGAAAAGACTTGGAATAGCTACCGTGGGGAATGTGATAAAGAACTGATGCCAGAGGCCTGCCTGGCAGTATGAGGGCCTAATGGAGATTAAAGACCATAGAGTTGTAGTGGATCCAGTGAACAAAGCTGCTACAGCAGTATTCAGCAGCATGTGAGTAGGAATGGAAGATGATGAAGTAACTTAAGGTTGAGGAAGGGGGGAGAAGAAGGAGGGAGAAAAAGATTTGGAACTCAAAATCTTATAGGAGAGAATGTTGAAAACTACCTTCACATACAATTGGAAAAAAAATAAAATATTATTTTTAAAAAATTTCTATACTGACATAGACCTCCATGCCCTCTGACATAATTCTCTCTCTCCAAGATAACTTTAAGTAATGTTTATAGGAATCTTGAACAAAGAAAAGATAATTCAAATACAACTTTGAGTTAGCATTCCAAACTGCTCAGTTTCTTCCTGGACCACTTCCCTTAAGGAATGAAAAATATTCCATCCTGAAATAAATATCATGACAATCACATTTGAGGATGGGGAGGTAATGATCTTATCTAGAGTAGGGTTAAATTTGATTATCACCTTTACTCCATGGCAAAGAAAGACCTTAGCTTTTGTTCTTCCCATTTCTTTAATGGGAAAATTCTGGAATGGGTTTTAGACTGAAGAAATGGTATTTCTTAATATTTCTAGAGAAACTAAAAATGTGTTTTGTTTTGTTTTTTAGTATGCTTCCATACCTTTTCATAAAGACATAATTGTTCTTTGTAATCATCTTTTCCTAGATGTTCACTAACATCTGTCTCTTTAATAATCCATTCTAGAATGTTCCCAGGAATTGCAGTCAAGTTCATTGACCTTTAGTTTGTAATCTCTGTTTTCTTTTCTTTGTGGAAAATCAAGACATTTTCCCTTCTCTATTCCTGTGGTACTTCTCCCATTTCCCACAATTGTTCAAATATTACTGACAGTGCCTCAGAAATTACAGGTGCCATTTCTTTCAGTACCCAAGGAAGTAGTTCATCTGAATCAGGTGACTTGAATTCTGTGCCTGTTTAGCAATCCTGCAAAGTGCATCAAGGGCAACCAGGTGCTGTTTCACTATCTCCTTACTTATCTTGGGTCATAAATGTTGAGCAACTCTTCCTTTGACATAAATGTTAATGGTCCTATGCTCCTCACAGGGTAGCTAGAGCAAGCATTTTACTATGTCTGGGTCTGAGGGCTCTGAACACCTTTTCTGCTTTTTTTTTCTTGGCTAGAGGTGTTCCCAGAATGGAAACATCTTGTCTCAGAAGCTACCTTGTGAGATTGAGAGGCTGGAGATTTTGGGTCCCTTGATCAGAGCTGACTGGTGGCAGGGAAAGCATCTGATCTCAGAGAAGTTGATAACCAGATTTTAAATGAACCTAATTCCTGACCTGGCTTGCCAAAAGACGCCTACCTTCCGCAGGACACTGCAAAGTGAGGTGGAATATGGCCATGCCTAATCAGCAATCCTGAAAATTGCTTCATGTTCTAATGTTCAAGTTTCAACCTCCCCAGATACTATAAAGGCAGCACCTTCTTGGAGAGCCTTTTAGTATTTTGTCTTTAGTATTTGTCTTTAGCATTTCTTTTGTATGGAGGAAATAAATAGCATTTCCACACCTGATTTACATAGTACATCTGTTTACCACTCTAATCCCTCATTTGGGGAAGCCCTGGACTTGAGTCAAATCTAACTTTAAGTAAACCTGCCAGGGTGGGGTTTTAATAATATGGAACAAGTAAAAAAAGGAATCTTTTTCTCTTTTTCTATTCATACATGTATGTATATATGCATATATATACATTTATATGTATGTACATCTACATATATCTATGCATACACACATATCTCTATGTAGTTTTCTCCTTTTCTCATACAATAGGTTAATACATTTTTGTATTTACATTCCTGGCTAGGAGTCTGTCATTCCTATATAGACAGCTGCTAATTTCCCAAAACAATTTTTCTCTGCTATATTCATGACTTTTAATATACAGCAGGAAAAAAAATATAGCCTGTGTCCCCATGGTCCTCAGTTTCTTGCCCAAAATTTTGTAATCTTAGAAACACTTTCTTGTTTCCTTCCTGGAGTATTATTTGTGCTTATTTGAATAACAAGAAGTGGGTAGTTGTTATCTGTTTGGACATCTAATAACAACTATTGGTTGAGTATCCACCATTCCTATTCTCCTGGTTGCCATGGAATCTGATTAATTCCACAGCAAAGCATCTACAGTATGGCTTAAGATCCATTCCAGTGTCTTTATCATCATACTCTCTAAGTATCCCCTCTCCATATTAAGAGTGCTTGATGAGGGTCTGGTCTCCTTAATGAACCATAGTTACTCAATTATGGGGTAGTTGTGGTAGCAATGTCCTTTCAGCAAGGCACACATTGTCACATTAAACATTTTTATACTGTTTTCTTGAATCAAATGCCTGGATTGATGATAGGACTTCCATTGGAAAACATCAACCTCTTGCCATAATACAACATGGCGCCCCCCCCCCATGTTGGTCTTTGCAATACTACTGCAGGTAGCAATAGTTTAACTTATATCATTAAAAAATATTCTTTACCTGTTGAGAATGAATCCTCACAAATGCAACGTGTCCCACAAAAAATGCCAACCCTCCCACCAGGGGGAATTTGTTCCTTTGACATTTATGCATTGAGGGTAATAACATAAATGTAATGATTTTCCCCTTCCCCCTCTGCTCTTGCTAGGGTATTCTCACCTCTCAGGAGCAAGTGGTGGGTACCTTCTAGGGTCCCATATACTGTTCCTGGAGCTAGACCAGTTCCAGTGATGCATTTGCCCTGGCCCTTTCTGGTGGGCCCACTGATAAAAAATTTGCCCATCTAGAAGCTTTTGGTTGGTCTCCACATAGACTTTTGCCTGCCCTTCATATCATAGGCCACCCCCTCTAAAAGATTGGTAACTAAGTAGGAAGAATCTCCCTCTCAATAGACTTTAAAGGGAGAGTCAAGCAGACAGTGTCAGTACTATTGTTTAAAATATAAGTGTTAAATTATAATATATATTTTAAAACAAAACCTAAATAATATTCATGATTTCCTGTACAATCTTTTTTTTGTTTCTTCTTTTTATATAGAAATGTTCCTGTTTATTTACAACATACACACAATGGTTGTCAAGTTCATAATAAAAAAGGGAGAGGTAAAATTCATACTTCTGAATATGTGACTTTATGTTCAAATAAATAGTTGTCCTATATTTGATCTATTTTGGCACATTGAGTGCCGTTCTAGAGTTCTCTCTCTCTTTCTCTACTGTCTGGTATATATTCTCCTAAGTATATTTTCTCTGATTTCTGGGTTGTTTTGTTGTCGTTGATATTGTTTTGCTATTGACTTGGATAAATGAGTTTTTTTGGCTAACTAATGTGTGTGCTTTCATTATGAAACTGGTAATTGGGAGGAAGAGAGTAAAGCCTTGGATATAAGGCTTGAGATCCTGCTTCCCACATTAATGAAACAGTGATCAGAAGTTAGAGTGAACCTGAAACCTACATTCCGTAGACTAATAATTGAAAGGAACATGTAGATATAATTCTTGCCCTGGACCCCCTCTCTCTGAGGAGTGCAGAGTGGACAAGCTTTTGACTCCCTGCTCCTGGGAGGAATTAAAGTCTCCCTTGAAGAAGTGTAGGAGGAGAAAAGGCTAGAGATGCCTATTCTGCCTCCTTTTGAGCCGTGCACCCCAATGTTACATGTGGGGAACAGCTCCTTGTCACACTTAAAAACTCATAAACACACATTGATAAAGACTTATAACATGAAATAACCCATATGTTCTATTATGCTCTCCCAGGAGGTTGATACTTAAAACATCAAAACATGAAACATTTTACGGGGCCATTGAATAGCCATTTCACCTCTACCTTGGCTTTGCCCAGAATGAGCAACTCTCTTGGATTCATATCTTCTGGAAAGCTAGGGCACAGTTTGGGCTCATCCCCTGGCAGTGGTTGTTTCTTCTGAGAAGCATCTCCTGCTGCCAGTCAGCTGAACCTTTCAGTTATTCCAGACCTCCTTCATGTTTATCTCACAAGACACCCCATGTCCTGGCTCTAAGCATCTTCACTGGCTGTTCCCTATGTCTGGAATGCTCTCCCTCCTGATCTTCACCTCCTGGCTTCCCTGGCTTTCTTCAAGTCTCACCTGAAGTCCCCATCTTCTACAGGATACCTTTCCCAGTCCCTCTTAATTCTAGTGCCTTGATACTGTTGATTATCTCTAATTTGTCCAATATGTAGCTTGTTTATACACAGTTGTTTGCATGTTTTCCCCATTAGACTGTGAGCTCCTAGAGAGTAAGGACTATCTTTTGCCTTTCTTTATATCTGCAGCATTTAGCATAGTACCTGGCACATAATGTGTTGACTGACTGACTGACTCTAGACCTCTTGAGTCCTGAAGACTAGAATTGCCCATCTCTGGATTGCTGTTTTGCTGCCTGTGCTCAGAGAAAGGAATATAATACTTAAGGCTCACTTAGAAGAGCTCAAACTCTCCTGCCATGTGGAAAGAGCCAGCTACTATAGCTGGAGCGAGGGGAAACTACTTCACCCACATTTCGAACTTTAAAACTATCCCATTACCAAACCATATGTTCAGAAGAAAAGAGGAAATTTGTGGAAACTGACTCTCCCTTTAAAGTCTACTGAGTAAGAGGCTCTTGCTGCACAGACACCCCCTACCTCTATATAAACCTTGGTGTGTGTATGTGTGTGTGTGTGTGTGTGTGTGTGTGTGTGTGTGTGTGTGTGTGTGTGTGTGTGTAGGAGAGACAAGGGGCTATACGAGGACTAACCACAAGCCTCTGGTTGTGTATGTCTTTCATCAGTGGGCTCACCAGAAAGGGTAATGGCAAATGTGCCACCAAAAAGGGGCCAGCCCCAGGTAGTACTGGGAAGTACTCAGCTCCCGGCACGCTACCTCAAAAGGGGATGTGCTCCAGTTAGAGCAGAGAAGTGGGTCCCTTGATTGCTCCCTTACATTTAGTCTGGGGTGAGAAAATTCCTTTCAGTTTCTGTCATCCCCTGACAGCTGGAACCAGAGACTTGCAAATTACTTGGAAGCTCTCCATTAATCCCTCATCCCTGTAGTAAGACTCTCCCTTACCCCCTCTCATCTGTCAGGCAGCAAGAATGGAAATTCCTCAGCTTCATACGCCTGGTGTTAGGCAGCTCCCCCAGCTTATGACAGGAACTCAGCAGGACCTCTGGACTTCTCAATTCTACATAGTTTTCAGAGTCAATCTTTCTTTTCTTTCGTGGGTCCTCAATGGCTGACCTTCCTGTTTCCCTTTCTCCTGCCAAGATTAAGAAGATTCTTTTCTATATCTCTCTCCCATCCCCACTTTCACTTAGACCCAACAGAAAACATCTTGTTTAGGTGCTTAAGGGAATGTAAGGATACTTTATCTTGAGCTCAGTCCTATGTAAAACACTTTGCTAATCTTTACATGATATATAGATAACAGCTATTATTGTTATTATTGAGAGACAATTTGGCCTAGTTGAGAGGTTCTTGGCATTGTAGGAAGTAGGAGGAGGTAGATAAGGACCTTACAATGGGATGGGGAAGGGGAGGGAGGAGTTGCAGTAATAATTTTAGCCTGTGATAATGAGAATATTGAAGGGGTTTTATGCCATACTATGGACTCTGAAGCAGGAATTAGATTTCCCAAAGAAGACAGGAATAGTAGAGTCAGTGGTGGGAGGGTGAAGTGTCTTTGAAGGACTCAGAAACATAGCCAGTGCTTTGATTCCTGCCACGTTATACAAAGTATCAGTGATATCTATGTGGTCACATTTAACTCCTTTTATATTAAGCTCTTTGACTTGTCTTATTTATTATACTCCAAATATTGTCTCAAAACCCCCCAAAACCAATTTATGCCACAAAAGGAAAATAACATTAATATCAAAACTCAGATCAATGTAATGATCTTGACTCCAGAGGACTGATGATGAAACATATTTCCCCTCACTTAGAGAGGCAGTGGTCTACATGTGAGAAAAAAGGAATGTGCTCTTGGATATAGTCAATGTTCCTGTTTGTTTTCCCATCTATAAAGGTATAATTACATTTCTTTGTTACAAGGCAGGAGTCTGCTTGGGTAAGGAGTATTGAAAAGTGGCTGTATGGGAGAGAGCAGATTGGAGGAAGTGATATCTTGTGGGACTGCTATTCTGGGAGGGTGGGTAGGGGAAAAACGGGGGAAAAATTGTAACTCAAAATCTGGCGGAAATGAATGATGTAAAACAGAAGTTAATAAAGCATTTGTTTAATTAAAAAAAAAGAAAAAAAAGAAAAGTGGCTGTAATGTTGGGGTTTTTGGTTTGAGTTTTTTTCAAGTTGAGGTGGGATTTGTATTCAGCTCTTCCTGACTCTAGGCCTAGTGCTCTATTCACTGAACCACCTAGCTGCCATGCTATACAAATAGTTATACATTAACACATGGCGACCACTAGTCAAGTATACATAATATATACTCTGTATGTAGCTCCAAGTTATGATATTTTGTGTTGCATATCTCCTCAGAGTGTGTTTGGATACTTATGGTTATGTGATGCTTGATATTAAGTACCTGTAATGTGAATTCTGTATCTGAGGTGGTGTATGCATATTTGCAAAGTAATAGATGTTTTATGAGAACCTATAAACATATTCAAATATAAGATGTTTCACTCTACCTCAAGCATTCAAAGAAATGGTCCTGCCTCAGATTTCATGATTATCATGATCTTCTTTTATGATTCTAAACTCTGAAATTCTGCAATTTTGATAATCATTTTGTGTCTGTCTAACTTCTCCTAAGACTTTTTTCTTTTTGGTCTTCAACTTGACCTGTAAAACCTCCATCCCTTCCTGTCCTCCTAGTCTGTAATCTCTGCTCTGGCTTCAGTTTCCTCCTTTGACAATTTGAACACGCTGAGGTATAGTGGAAGGAATGAAGATTGGATTTCACGTTTAAAGAAATGTGGGTTTGAATCCCAACTTTGCTACCAGTAACTCTCCCTTTTTCATCATCAGCAGTTCTACTTGGTTTTGACTCTACAAAATACCATATCCGGGTCCCCTCTCCAGTTTTCAGTTTCCTTTTGTGTGTAATCTCCCTCCCTCAGAGTGTAAATTCCTTGGGGGCAGAGACTATCTTTTTTTTTCTTCTTTTTTGCATTCACTTAGTATGGTATCTAGCACACAATAAGTGCTTGACAAATGTTTACTGAATCGAATTGAACTTACTAAAGCCAACCTCTCCAGCTCTTAGAGCCCCACCTTTAAAGGAAAGGGAATTGCTGGAGGGGGAAGTCTTTGCACCAGTCCATTACAAATTCATGGCATTTAATCTTAATTGGACCTTCACTGTGGCTCAACAAAAATTTTTATTCTGCCTTGATTGATTCTCTATTCGATTTCCCTCAGGAGCTATTCCAAACTTTCTCTTCTCTTGTCAAACTCCTAATACCGCCCCCATTGCCATCTCCTTCAGATGTCCATCCCTTTTACTTTCCTGAGAAAATAAAAATTGGCCCTTCCTTCATTTCTCCTGCAAAATCCTCTCCATTTTCTCCCACCCTGTTCTTCTTTACTCTTGGAAGAGGAGCCATTTTCCTTGCCAAGACGACTATTTTTACTTGTGTACTCAATTCTGCCTCACTGTCTCCTTCAAGAGTTTGCCCCATTAATATTTCCTCTCTGTCTCATCTTCAGTTTCTCCCTCCTGGTTCTTTCTCTTGATGCCACAAATATACTCAGGACTACTATATCCTTGGGGAAAGAAAAATCCTTCACTTCACCCTCCCAAACTGTCAATCTATTATCCAATATCTCTCCTTTTCACTGTCAAGCTCCTAGAAAGACTGTTCTATATTGGATGTCTCTTTATCTCTAATCCCTCAACTCCTTGAAGCATTCTGGCTTCTGATACCACCACTGAACGGAAACTACACTCTTTAAAGTTATAAATGATCTTCTGCTCTTGATACTGTTGAGATACTTGAGACTGCCCCCTCCTTCTGGATCTTCTCAACTATCTTTGCTTATGTGATACCACTCCTGATTTTCCTCTCCCCTGTTTATTTGTTTCTTCTCCATCTTGTTGGATTATCATCCATTTCCTGCCACTTTAGTGAGGAAGTGTCTCAGGGCTCTGTCCTGGGCACCCATTTCCTCTCTCTCTCCTCTTTCTTCCTTGGATAAAATAATAGTATAGAAAAGTTGGGAATAACAACCGTAGCATTACCATTGGCAAAGAACTGGAGAGACAACTGGGAGGGGCTCTTTAAAAGTGAAAGTGACAGTTGGTCATGGTGGCTAAAATTACAAAATAGCAGGGAATCCCATTTGGTGATGGCATCTAGGTGTGGCATTAAGAGCGGAGTCCTGACTGCCACCTCCCTACTCTCCCCACTCTTTGAGAATCTCAGCAATCCTTGGAGAAGGAATTAGTATTATTGTTGATATTGTTAACACAGTACTAACAGATAGTTGGAAGATCCTGTCATTTAGATTCAACCTTTCACATTTCCCCTCATTCTATTAGTTATTTTAAAATAAGTTTTCTCTTATTACTTTAATAGTCACTTCAACATACAAAGAAGCAAGAAGATCATTTAAAAAACTTTGAACTTATTATGTATGGTTTTAACAACATTGCTCTGTTTGGGTCCCCTTCTGTTCTTCCTTTTGTTTATTTCTATGTAATTAAAAGAATGCTCTTTTTAGCATTTCTATCACTATCTATTAGTTCACACTCCCCTAAATAAAAGTCCTCTCTTGTAACAAATGTATAGAATCAAACAAAACAAATCAATCCACTTGCCTCTTAAAAAATTTCACCTCTCTGCACCTCTTGTTTATCACCTCTCTATCAAGAAATTCTGAAATCATGGATGGACACTGTTTTCATCATCTTTCTGAAGTCCCCTGTATTATTGTGGTCATTGTGTACCTTGGGCCCCTACTTGGCCCCTGCTGCACGTCACCACTGCTTCAGTCAAAAGACCACTAGAGTAGGTACTGTCCCCACCATGGTCTGGATCTGAAGCTGCTGTCTGGGGCCTGGAACAACCTAATCACAATGGACAGTCTTCTTCAGGTCATCCAAGAGACAGGGAAGCAGAATGAAGAGGAAGCAGGGAGTTGAAATAAATTTTCAGAAAAGTTTTAACTGAGAATAGTGGAGAGTCTGGTGACCCAGGATTAGGGGAAGAGGTGTGCTCAATATTTGGGGTTTTGTTGAGGGGTTTGGGAGGTGGCATTGTGTTAAGTTCTTCTAGAAACATGTGATGGTAGTGTACCTCTCAAAGTAGATTGCATTACACATCCAACCAAGTGCATTTCTGAGCCAGGGTGTGCACTGAGCCAGATCACTAAGCCAAGTGCTTTTTAATTCCAAAGTGGACCTCAAGGCTGAGAAGGTTTTAAATCACAAGACAAATGCACTGCAGATCATTTTTGTCAAGGAACCACCCTTCTCCAAGACAGTTAATCCCCTGTGTACCCTTTCTGCTTGTGTGCTAAGTGGGAAAGGGCTTCTTGTCCTCCTGTGAACCCACTGGATTGGATTTATGTGACAGTGGCAGTGACTGGATTACTAGCATTCCTGGCTTTTTACAGCATCTTTCTCTCTCATGGTGACTGCCTCTTCTCTCCCAACCTTGGATTCTCCCATTCCCAGAGAGAGGATAGACTAAGGTAGGCATTGTAATGTACAAGTGATCAACACATGATATGCACTGATCAACACGTGACACATACAACAGGCCAATAAATACACTCCTTAGATTTATAATGCTCTGTGATCAATACATGATCTACTTGTAATGTACACCTAACCACAGAGCAACAAATGATGTTCCCATGCCACTCATGTGACATATGATCAACAGGTAAAGGGTATATGATGTACGTGTCACCAAGACTTGATTATACATGATCATGTGATGTGATGAGAGTGGTCAGAAGGGCAATAGTGATCAGCATGCAGTGTACACAGAATGGAGGGTATCTCTGACATGCAATCAATATACCATATACATATGATCAACAGGCAACCCTGCACAAGGTACTTAATCCATCAGTGTCCCATCAGCAGCATAAGATTACCCATTGCAAAGAAGGTGCCAATTTGTATTGAGAAATTGAGTTTCCTCACTTGGGAGTTCTCTATATCAATGGAATCTTAGGAACAGTCCCTATTCCCTAAAGGAATAAAGATTGCATTTATACAGTGCATTAATGTTAACAAGGCACTTTACTCATATCAACCCTGTGTTATAGGATTGTAAATAGCAGTACTCCCACTTTATTGATGAACCCACTTTAGTGATGAACCAACTGAGTCCTTTGGTGGTGAAATGGTTTATCCAAGGTTATATAGCCAGTTCTAGAACTGGGTCTCAAATACAGATCTTCTCTCCAATGCTCTTTTTATTGTGTTATGTTGCAATGAGAGATTTAGTCTAATTAGCATATGTAGTTGTAGTACAAAATCAAATTATATAGGCAGAGTTTAGAGAAGAAAGGAGATTATTTCTGAATTTTATTTTTTATGGATGTTCTTTTTTCAACTAAAAATGTAGAATACTCTTTACTGGGTAGGATGTAGGAAAGGGTCCCCTCCCCTTCAAAATAATTTTTTCTTACCTCTCCATTCCTTCACATTTCTAGAGTTAATGTGATAAGAAATAAATGAAGGTTACTGAGGAAGAGAGTAAAGATAAAGGGAACATTTAAGAAAGAATATCTGTTTAGACATATATAAATACCTTCTTGCAGGTCCTAAGAAGAGATTGTTGTGTTAAAAAAACCCCACAAAAACCAAAACATCTTTGACAGGTTGATGGAGTACTAGAAAAGCTTGTTAATTCATATCCTTTGACCATATATCTTTTGGAGAATAACTCTTGTTCTTATACATTTGTATCTATTCCTTATATATCTTTATTTAAATTCAAGAGACATTTATTAAGCATCTACTGTGTGCAGATCCTTATGCTGGGCACTAATAGTGATGTGAAGTTTAGATGAGACAGAGTCCCTGCCCTCATAAAGCTTACAGTGTAGTATAGAGACAAAACAAATATACATATATATTTTTATTATAAAGTTAATAGCCATTAACAAAGACAAATAACCAAGTGAACATATAGAATAAGGATAAACTTATTTAAGACCTTTAATACTTAATAAAATAAAACCAAATAACAACAGAAAATAAACAAAAATATTTGCTTTGCATCTTTTTCCAAGTTCAACTGAAGTTTCACTATCTTTGTCTTTATTTTTTCCCAAATATAGTTTTAGTTAATGTGTATGCAGTTCTGGTTCTAATAATCTTGCCTTTAATTTTTTCATATTGGTTTGACTTATTTCCATATTTCCTTGTTTGCTTTATAGTAATTTTAATAGCACCATAATATTACATTACATTAATATATGTCTATGAATTTGTGATTTTTGTCAACATGGGTACTCCCTCCAATAGTGCATATAACAAGTTATCCACACCTTCTTTTCCATGTTCTTCCATAAAGCCTACCTAAAAGAATCACCCAACATGCTGGGTGCCACCCTCTAGGTCCTTTGCATTTCTATGGGTACCATTGAAGCCTTTGTGCTTTAGTCATTCTTTATTTTTATTACATGATTGGTCCAACTTCTTTTCAGATTATACTGTGGCAGGATGAATATCCTAACTCCTTTCCTCATGAAAATTAGGCTAATTTTTCCTTAAAAATATTGGTTGGCTCAGGGAACTAAAGACTTAGACCATTACCATTGTTTCCTAACCACGTAAGTATAAATCTCCTACAAAAAGCTCTGTAATGACTAGTTGGTGGATGATGATGGACAACTCAATTGAGGGTATTTCCCTTAGGTAAATCCATTTGTGGCACCTGTCCTTGTTCCATATCCTTCTCCTGCTACGGATAAATGAATATCTTTTGGTTAACTGTTGCATTACCTACAAATGTTTCCTTTTTTTCATTAACAAGGCTTTATTAATAGAGCTCCTTCACCAGGGAACTCACTACACCAATAAAATAATAGGTCTGGTCCCTGTTCTCCTATTATATTTTTAGGATAAAGTCCAATCAATGAGATTGTTGGGCCAAAAATTAGTTTTGTCATTATTGTACATATTCAATTTTACTGTCAAGTTAACTGCGTGGTAAAAGATTCTGAAAGACTTGGCAGTCAACTGCTAAGAGAGTTTGTGTCTCTGAGGGACTTGGAGAATTAACTGTCATCTTTGAGGGGATCTGAAGAGACATTTTTGAGATAACTGAGTTTACTTATTATCCTGTGGAGAAGACATCTCAAGAATTCCTGAGAGATTTTAACTGCTATCCTCAGGGAACTGAATTGTTGGACTGAGATTCCAGTGTTTTGAAGAAGTTAGGAGTTACAGACATTAATAAAAAGGTGACTCTGGCTGTGACCTTTCTCACAGCTGAAACATTTTTGAAATACTTATCTATATCTTAGTATTATTTGTTACTGTTAATAGATCACATAGCTAATAATATTGATGCTTGTCTAAGCCCATGAGACCAGAGTTAGAGATTGAGAGGAAAAAAAGCTTATGCAAAAAGAAGTTTCTTTGTTGTTCCTATAAAATAAGGTGACAGCTTGGAGGTAATTAATTTGTGTGATAAATTTTGCATTTTTGAATACTTTCCAATACAATCTAATAGGTATGAATTCCCATTTAGATTGCCTTTGAACCCAGAGAGAATTAAAAGGTAACAATCAAATAAGCAGGTTAAGGGGTGGGGCTAGGGGATTTTTGTCCTCAAGAGCACCTGAGGAGTATTGCTCACACCCTGTATCACATTCACACCCCACAAAGGTTGCTGTGTGTGGGATCTCCTTCATGGGACAGCTACATGTAAAGTAGTAAAGATTCTTCTACATATAATATTCTCTTCATCTAACCCTTCTAGACTTCTGTGGTTATCTACTCCCAGAAGAGCAACTGATCTTATTTAGCTAACTGAAAGTTAAATATTCATGTATTCATTATGGGAAAAATGCAAAAGGTCATAGAGAGTAAACAAAAAAACAGAACAAAAGAGCCTATCCTATAAACTGCTTCCTTTTTCTCTCTTCAACTAACAAATCAGCATTTACTGAATGACTGCTACTACTGTGTTAGAGGGCCAAGGACAGATCCTTGGGAAACACCCAAAGTTAGGGATGCGAACTAGAGGAACCAACCTAGCAAAGGATGCTAAGCAGGTGTGGTCAGAGAAATAGGAGAAGAGCCAATGTTATGAAATGTTATAAGAACAGAGAAAGGAGAGAGAATGTAGATATAGGTGACAGTTTCAAAAGTAAATTAGACAGACTCAGGATGAGTGAAGCAGTTGGAACTTTAATAAGTCCTGCAGGGCTGGATGAGCTCCCCCACACTCTACAGAATCAAGAGTAAGCCCTTTTGTACCTGTTCTTGGTTCAGTCCCTCCTAGCTGACTGTGACTGGTGAGAGTCAGCATAGTTCACAAACTTCCTCGAAGGCCTATTAAATGTTCCCCTTAATATGTTCTCCCTTCCATCTCAGGTGACACATGTTCACAAAATGGCACTAACACCTCTTTAGGGGCATGTAAGTTAATATGCATAAACCTTATTAAGCAGGCAAGTAAAGATGGCCCTTAACCTTTGTCCTACTTTTATCCTCTGGAACCCTCCCTCTCCCCCTACCCCGATGTTTCTGAAACTCTTTCCCATGAGATACCTTCCTTTTATGATCCTGTATATAAGGAGGATTTTGTTATTCTTCTTAGAGTTAGTTTCTCAGGATCTATGGCCATGGGACTGTCTAGTTTCTAGGTGCTTGATGACTCCCAGAATAGCCCCAAGGATTCTAGATAGAAATTCTCAGAATTGTAGTGACAAACAGTCCTACTGAGGCAGTCTTGTGAGATAAGGGATGACATAATGTGATATTTACTATGCTTGCACAAAATGTTATTGCTAAAGTTAGACTATGAGCTTAATGTTGGCAAGATGCCTTCTTTGTCTGTTGCCCTATAAAGAAAGTGGGCGTGGTCAGTGCATGGGGAAAAAAGCATAGGGAACCCATATAGGAATCTGTGTCTGCCTCAACTGGCCCCCATTGAAGCTTGAGGGGATTTAGGGGAGTGTATAAGCAGTGCCAGTCTCAATTGACCCCATTGAGATGTAGGAGTAGTTGCCCCCCCTTCTTGCCAGACCCTTCCAGAAGGGTGATTAGGGAATGCTGTAGGTGCTGGTTCTCCCAGCAACCATTTGAGAAGACTAGACTAGAATAAAACTAATTATTAACCCCTCAGACAGGTGCTTGCCTGTCTGACCAGATCAAGAGTCAACTAGTTAGAGGCTGAAGACCCAAAATTTCCAGTGCCTCCTGTGTGTTATCTGTGAAAGAGGCCCCATCTCCTAATATGTGAACATAGCCATTAGCCTCACAAGGCATGCTGTCTGCATTCCTTGTTCAGATAAACTTTGTGGAAACAGAACTCATCCTGCTAACTCTTATGGAAGGATGTTAGATTTGTCAACTAAGAGACCATTTTTGGAGAGCAATTTCAGTTGAAGAGTTCAGAAACTATATTGTAGTGGCTTTAGAAGAAAGAGAGGACAGAAAGGACAGGTCTGACATGTCACCCTCACTAATCCAGGAACTTCAGTGGCTCCCTACCATCTCCAGGGTCAGATACAAAATGCTCTAATTGTCATTCATAACCTAACCTAACCCTCTTCTACCTCTTCAGTTTTCTTTTACCTTACTCCCAACCACATATGCTTTGATCCACTGACACTAGCCTTCTGGCTGTTCCACAAACAAGATACTCCATTCTTATCCTCTGGCATTTTCTCTTGATGGTCCCACATGCCTGGAATACTCTCCCTTCTCATCTACACCTACTGCCTTTCCCTGTTTCCCTTAAGTTCCAACTAAAATCTTATCTTCTGGAAGGAAGATTTTCTTAACCCCTCTTAATTCAAGTGCCTATTCTATTATTTTCTATTTATCCCGTATATATGTTGCTTTGTATATATTTGTTTGAATGTTATCCCACCTAGTAAACTGTAAGTTCCTTGAGGGCAGACACAATATCTTTTGCCTCTTTTTGTATCCCTAGCACTCTGTAGGCTCTTAAAAAATGTTTATTGACTGACTGAAGAGTTTACAATGTAGTTGTGAAGACAAAACCTACACACATGAATTAGTTTAAAGAGAGTGCTATACAATTTGGAACTATGCACAAAGGACTATAAAACTGTGCATACCCTTTGATCCAGCAATACCACTGCTAGGTCTCTATCCCAAAGACATCAAAAAAAAAGGGAAAAGGACTTATTTGTACAAAAATATTTATAGCAGCTCTTTTTGTGGTGGCTAAGAAGTGGAAATCAAAGGGATGCCCATATGATTATAATGGAATATTATTGAGATGTAAGAAATGACAAGCAGGATGATTTCAGAAAAACCTGGAAAGACTTACATGAACTGACACATAGTGAACAGAACCAGGAGAATGTTGTACACAACAACAATATTGTTCTTCTATGAAGAACTATGAATGATGCAGCTACTCTCAGGAACACAATAATCCCAAAGGACTAATGAAGCATACTCTCTGTCTCCAGAGAAAGAACTGATATTGATTGAATACAGATGAAGCATGCTATTTTCCACATTATTTCATTTTCTCTTTTATTTGAGTCTTCTTGTACAAAATGACTAATATGGAAATGTTTTACATAATTGTACATGTATAACCTATATCTGATTGCTTACAGTTGGGGGGGAGAGGGAGGGAATGATAGAATTTGGAACTTAAAACTTTAAATAAAAATGTTAAAAAAAATTTTTTTAAAAAGGAGAATGCTATAGTTTGAGCGCGATCCTATTGGAAAATTGGAAATGCCAAAAATTTTCGACATATGGCCTGGTAAATAAAGAATATCACTTTTTGCACAAATCTTTAAAATGCAATTGTTACTCTTGAAATTGAGTGTCCTGGGAAACTCTAGGTGATGGTGGCCATGTCATCGTGCAAACTGGAAGCGACAATGCTGAGAGAATGCACAGGAATCATGAGAGCCGGACGGAGGGGAGGCGAAAGTCCAGACACCTGCTTTTCTGCTCAAGTAGCATCATTATTGCGGGTCTGAAGAATCTAGCCTGGCCCAGTTTCCTCGAGGGCCCAATTTACTGTATTTTTTTTTTCTTATTTGTAGACAATTCTTCCTCTTCATCACGACCACGGGGAGTCGTGAGTTGGTCCGGGAGTCAACGTCCTCCCCATATTAGCTGCCTAAAAAACGAAGAAAACTTTCGACCCTCAGCAGCTGCCAAATCATCCTCCCTGAACCAGAAAGTCCTGAGGCTAGCAGAAAAGGCGGGAAAAGGAAATCAACTACAACTCCCGGCAGGCTCCGCTCCCCAGAGTGACGTCACTAGCCGGCCTCTCTCTCCCTAACCTCCCCCGCACGGAATGCTCCCAGTATAAACTACATTTCCCAGGAGGCCTCACGCCGCCCGACATCCCTCGTCTCCCTTTCCAGCTCAGAGAACGCCATCGGCTGGGCGCGCGCGCGCGCTCGCTCGCTGGCTCAGCCGCCCGAGGGGAGGGAGCGTGTGAAGGAGGGGGAGGACCGGGCTGGGGAGGGGGCGGGGGTACGGCTCGCTCGCTCGCTCGCAAGATGGCGGACGAGGACGGGGAAGGGATTCACCCTTCAGCCCCTCAACGGAACGGCGGCGGCGGCGGCGGCTGCGGGTCCGGGCTCCTGGGCGCCGGGAACGGCGGCGGGGGCGGCCCGCGGGTGGTGCGCATCGTCAAGTCCGAGTCCGGCTATGGCTTCAACGTGCGGGGCCAAGTGAGCGAGGGCGGGCAGCTGCGGAGCATCAACGGGGAGCTGTACGCGCCGCTGCAGCATGTGAGCGCCGTGCTGCCCGGGGGGGCGGCCGACCGGGCCGGGGTGCGCAAGGGGGACCGCATCCTGGAGGTGTGAGTATCCGGGCCCCGGCCCCCGCCCTCGCCCCCGCCCCCCGGGGCTCCGGCGCCCCGAGACCCCGCTCAGCCCCCCGGTGGGGCCCATCCCTCCGAGCCCCGGGGCCGGCGCCCCCTCGGCTTCTGCGTGCTCCCCGCGCCGTGACAGCAGGCTGCCCCGCCGAGCCCCTGCGGGGGCTCCCTTCTCGGAACCCGGCTCTGTCCGCCCTTCGGCCCCGCTGCCGCCTCCCGCTTCCTTTTGTCTGTGTCCGAGCCCTCCTTGGGGGCACTCTCGGGTCCCGCTCGTGCCCGGTGGCGGTGCCCATCCCTTCGCCCTACATCCCACAGCCCCGGGCTAGCAAGTTCGTGCCTCTGCCTCTGCGTGCACTTGGGTCCCTGCCCTCCCCCTCCTGCAGCCCCTCCCCGCAAGTTCGCTACTTGGTCAGGCTCGGGGCAGCCCCGAGCTTTGGGGGGCCGTGGCTTGGGGCGTGTGTGTGTGTGGGGGGGCGTGTGTGTGTGTGTGTGTGTGTGTGTGTGTGTGTGTGTGTGTGTGTGTGTGTTACTCCCACTGCCTCCGTTCCTTCCTCTGTGCCCTTCTCTATTTCTCCTCTTCCTCACTCCTGATTGCCTGCCGTCCTTCCCTTTTAGTAGGATAGTCAGTCTCGGCTCCTCGTCCTTCATAAATTTCCTTTCAATCACAAATGTCCCTCCCTCCCTTCAGGCCTTCCCCTAGTGGAACTGTTGGTTAGGCCGGGGTTTAAGAGGCAGACAGACCGTATCCTGAAGGTGTGTCTGGGGGGGATGGAGTGGCCTCTGCTTCCTCAAACATACCTCAGTGATAGTGACCTACCTAGGAAAGGAGGAGGGTAGGAGTTTAGGGTTAGACACCTTCCTCCTGAATAAATGAATGTTTTCTTCTTTTTTCCTCCACTTTGAACGGCTTTACAAACGGTTCTACTCTTCCCCAGCCTGGTGTGCCAGTATTTTAACCTTATGGGGATCAGGGCACTAAGACCTGTCTTGCAATGGTGATCTTTCTTTTTCCATTACCTGAGCCCAGAATTCTGTTCTTTCTAGGCTATAGAAAATCTATGCCTGTTATCCTCTTCTGTCAGCAGCCTTTGGGAGGTGTCAGTTTCCTTTCCTTGTGGAATTCATGTTAGGTTCAATTGCATTTATTTTTGATTTTCAAAGTACCTGAGCAACATATAGTAGAAGAAAAGTGGCAGTTGCAACACAGAACTGAACAAATTGGGAAACCCTCTTGAAACTTCATCTATCCAACTTCCTTCCCTTGTTCCAAATTCAAATCTTGCCCTTTCTTATACTTTCTTTGGTCATGCTGAGTAAGAGCAATAAATTAATTACTAGGTAGACATGACTTTCCCCCATGCTTTTTGGGAAAAAGTTATTTTTTTTGTTTTTACATCTTCATTTCTGAATATATCTTCCCATCATTCCTTCTAAGCACAGAATTTTAAAAAAAGGAAAAATAAGCAGTTCAGCAAAATTAACCAGCATTTCAATTTGAGTCTGACTATGTATGCAGTCTTCTATATCCACAGCCCCACCTTTACAGAAAGGGAGAAAGGTACATTTTTTTTTTCATCTTTTCTTTGGGCCCAGCTCAGTCCTCACAATCACTTACTGTTCAGTTTTTTTTTTTGTCTTTGTTCTTTCTAGTTACATTGTATTAATCACATATATTGTTTTTTTGATTCTGTTTCCTTCAGTCAGCATCAGTTCATATAAATCCTCCCAAGCTTCTTAGAATTCTTCATGTTTGTCATTTCTCATGGTACAATAATATTCCATTACATTCATGTGCCACAATTTGTTCAACTCTTTTCTAATTCATGGGAATCAACCTTGTTTCCAGTTTATTGCTATCACAGAAAGTGTAGCTATGAATATTTTGGTTTATATTGGTAGATTTGACTTAAGGCTAATGTCTGGTTCCTAGAGGAAGAGGGCATAGCACAGATTTCATTTCTTAGTTTTGATCATGGCTGGTGAAAATACTTATTTTCCTATAAAAATTTATATGCTTATTCTCAGAAGCATTCCAGTTCTTCCTCTGTAAAATATTTAAGAGAGTTCCTCTATCTTTCAGATAGGTTCCTTGACCTATCTTATTTTGCTCAGAAAAGCTTTGCTTCTTGAAATCTCAAGTGGGGTCAGGGCTGAGGATAGGTAATCGTGTAGCTGTAGTTTGGATTGTGCTTACATTTATATCTTGATCCTGTGAATTTCCACATAACTAAGTTTTTAAAAATTTTTTTCCCTGTTCTTTTTTTTTTTTTTCAAAAGAATTACAGTTGTGTTTTTCCACTTTATACAATTGTTTGGACAGTTTATGGTGGTGTGAGTGGGCAGAGGAACTTATAATTTAGGATTAAAAGGTGTGCAAGTTTGGATATAAATGAAATCGTTACTTTAAAAAAAATCTGTTCACAAAGGCCCTTTTTACACTGGGATATGGTATAGTGTTTGGGTAAAATTTAGCCAATGCTTCACTTTCTCCTTCTCTACAAAACATTATCTGATTTAGGAAATTGTTCTGTTGTAGGATTTGGTAATTGCAGTATGAATAGGGCTTCTGGGCTCTAAATCTTGCTTCAGACTCAAAGCCTTCCTGTTTAGCAAACTTAGTTTCCACCTTGTAATCTTTCCCAGTGTAACATATGTTAAGTGTGTCTTTCCTTTGATGTGAATGCATCCACAGTCTAAAGAGTGAAGAGTGCATCCAAAAAATAGAACCAAAATAAATACATCTTTGCACTGTTATAGTATGGGAAAGAACTGTTGACTTTAGGTTAATTTTTGTTGGATTAATTTATTTCTCAGGGTTCTTAACTGATTTCTTGTTGCCTTGAGGAAGGCTTTGGATATGGAATTTGTGGTTTGGATATGGAATTGATATTTTTCCTCCATATTTTTGAGGGCATATCTTTGTCATTTGGTGAGTTTGTCTTTTGGGCATATGTTTTTTTTTTTTTTTTTGTAGATCTGGTCTTTTGGGGATAGAGTTTGAAGCTTTCAGAGTTAATAGGTCTGTTAATATAGTAAGTGAAGGTCATGTTAATGCTTTGTCATGTTGGATTAGGTTGATTGGAGTCCCATTGAGATGGGCAGTTGCCAGTCACCATGGTGTTTGTCTGTGGGAGTACATAGGAAAATGTACCTTTTATCTCAGATCTTTTGCTCCTGAACAAAAGTTAAAACATTAGGAAAATGCCTACTGAAAGTCATTTGATTTTTATAAATTTTTAAAGAGAATTTCCAGGTCAAATGTTTTTGGCTTCATTCTTTAAGAATGTCTGTGGAGGAAAAGATGGCTTTTTGAGAAGTGTCCATTGAAAGTCAGGTTTAAGAACAAAACCTTAACTGATTAAGGCCTCTTAAAAGAGCAGCTTTCTCCAGAGTGTCATGGTTCTGCTCTCCAGTTAATTTTGACAGAAGGAAATATCTGTGTAATATATGACTGGGATTCTGAATTCAGTCCTTATTGTCATTTTCACTGTGGGAAAGAAACCAAGGCTCTGTTTAGAAAATTAGTTTAATTGTTATGTTCCTATAGTCTAATCAGGGTAGAAAAGCAGTTAAATATAGCATAGAATAGGATAGTAAACTGACTGTAATATCAAATTAACTTTACTTTTGTAGCTCTACCTGTATCACTTCCATGATCTAAGATGCTGCACCATCAGCTTATTTTATTTCTTTATTTTGATCTAGACAAAGTTCCTTGACTTTCTAGAAAAATGGTGGCACAGAATTTAGTAGGTTTATTTGGTTCTCCTACTATTCTTTTCAATGACATGCCATTTTGGCCTCTTTGGAATTCAGCTATGTCTTTGTAAACTCAGGTAGGAGGAGAAATTTGGTGGGCAGTCAAATACTGGCAAATAATTTTTTTTTTCCTTTTGGTGGGCAATTGGGGTTAAGTAACTTGCCCAAGGTCACACGGCTAGATTTTTGTTTGTGTGTGCGTTAAGTGTCTGAGGCCAGATCCAAACTCAGGTCCTTCTGACTCCAGGGCCGACGCTCTACTCATTGTGCCACCTAGCCGCCCCCGGCAAATAATTTTAATAGCTTCGTGTTTATATCTTTATCCTCCTAATTATTTTCTAAGTTGTGTGAGACAGATGACTTAAATAGGTATTTTGTGTCCTTGTTATATTCACTCAACTGATTGCTAGTGAAGGAACTATAGCCATCATAATTATAAACCCAGGAAATAACTTAGTTTTGTAGGGAGAATGGAAAACAATAAAACTAAATCCAGAAATAGCCTGTGCTTTCCTTTCAGAAGCAGCTCCCATAGCGGTCTAAGACTAAGAGGAGGCCCTTTGTGAGTATATGCGTATTTGCCTTCGTGTATGGATAAGGTGGTATTCAGGGACTAGTTCTCTTTCCAATCACATTGGCTTGGGACACCTTGCTTTCAGATGGTGTCTATAGTTTGTTTCTGATGTGGACTTGTTAACATGTCCCCTAAGGCCACAAATTACTTCTGAAATGAGTCTCATTGGGAAATCCTATGATCTGACACAGAAGCAAAGTGACATAATTGACACAGTGAATTCATTGTAATGCTTAAAACCTGTGTACATCATTGCTATTTAACTGAACTGGTTCTATCTGTGCCTGTTAAAGCTCATTTGGTTAGAACTTAGTATTAATGAATCTCAGGTTTGATCTGAGTCAATTAGATTCACTTTACTGTACCCTAATGTTGGGTAACTCTCCTGAAAGTAGATACCTTTAGGCAAACAGGAGAAATACCTTAGGTATATAGTCCTATATCCTCACAACCAGAATAATAGCTCAAGGGAGGTACTCTACCAACTTCTTAATGTGAGGTGTGCCCCAAGAGGTTTATCTAATGGCCCTGTTTTCTCTCCATATTCTCTCCCTTAGCATTCTCATTCACTACCATGACTTCAACTACTCTCTCATTGAAGTTGACTCTCATACCTTTTTTTTCGGTCTGTACCTTACTTCTGAGCTCCAGACCCACACCTCCATCTTCTTATAGTATATTTCCACCTAAATGTGCCCTGGCATCTCAAGCTCAATTCCTAAACTAAGCTTGCACCATTTCTCCCTACAGTGGATTGTTTTTCCAACTTCATTATTTCTGACTATTGGGTTTTATCCATCACTTAGTCTCTCATGTTTGAAACCCTGGGGTTATCTTGTACTTTTTTTTCTTCTCTGTTTTCATATCTATTTAGTGACCAAGTCCATTAGATTGCACTTGTTTAGCATATCTCCAATCCCTCCATTATCTTTGACTTCAGGTTTTTGGTGAGTCCATACTGTATACCAGGTAAAGTTTAGACTGTTTTGTCTGGCATTCAGGGCATTCTGCAATTTGGTGCCATTCTGCCATTTTTTTAAAGATGATTTCAGTGAACAAAAATTATATTTTTCTTTCCCTTCCTATTGAGGGGGAAAGATGAAAAACAAAACCTTTGTAACAGATATGCATAGTCAAGCAAAACAAATTCTCACATTGGCCATATTCAGAAGTATGCCTCCTTTTGAATCCAGCACCTTTTCGTCAGGATTTGGCAGCATGGCTGATCACAGCCATGGTGTGGTTTGTCATCCCCCTTCTCCAGCCTTATGATTCTCTTCTTTGTACTTGTTATTTGCCTCAAACGGGATTACTTTGCTCCCAGAACACAGCCTGTAATGTCCTACTCTGTGCCTTTCTTCATGTTATTCTCTGCCTGGAATGTCCTCTCTTCTCTTCCTTCTCCCCCTTATCCCATCTCCCCACTGTGTTAAGCCTGTTGACTTACTATCCATCCTTTTAAGTCCAACTCAAATGTCTCCTCTTCCATAAAGCCCTTCTCTAAGTTGCATCTGGTGATGACCTTACATAATGCTTGATTTTGTAACTCTCTAGTGTAGGTAATATTGTATATTTTAGTCTCTGGGTCTGTGCCTTATTCTTCTACTTGACTGTAAGCTCCTTAAGGACAGGAAATGTGTCTTAATCTGAATTTGTATCTTAGCACCTATCAGTGTTTTCCACAAGGCACTTTAGTAAGTATTTGTTTAAACTAAGGAATCAGTAGTAGCTCACTACCATTTATTTTGTATGTGAATGGCAGAACATGACTCTATGTGCTAAAACCTATGATATCGGGGAAGGAGATTGGTCTCTTTTTTGCCAGAAGGGGAAATAATGGCATAAAGAGGCTGAATAGCTTTCTCAAGGCTGAACCAGATTTGAGAATTCCAGTGTCTTATTTCTTGTATTGTCTCAGGTTTATTTCTCTGACTTTTTTTTTTAAGGTGAAAGAGGAAAAAAATCATAAAAAATAAAAAAAAAAACACTTTGATTTAAGAGGGCATATTTGGTAGAGAGCAGTTTGAGTCTTCTGATATGTTTCAGACCCCAAGGTACTATACTCCTGATTTTTGGATTCCTAAGGGATAGAAGTAAACTGTCAGTTTCATCATTCATCTGCAGATAGGATCAGCTGCCTGCTCCAGTAGTGGCTCTGTCACTTCTCTGCTGACTGCCCTATGCAGCTCTTTCTTTTTTGATCCACTTCTTTAACTCAGAAGTGTTTTCTTTAGTCCTTTTCCTTTTAGCATGTTGCATATTGGTGGGAATTAAAGGAATTAAAGACAGAAAACAATCTATTTTAATACCAAGGGTCACTTCCTCCTCCCATGTTCAATTTTGAAATGAAAGTCAAAGAAAAACACTTCAAACAAATACGAAGATTAATAATGACAATAAAGTTAATTCTCTTTGATTGAAATGTCATCCAGAATACTAAGAAGGTGAAGTTTTCTAGTATGGAATGAGTCAAGTACTAGGTAATATACATACACCTGGAATTCATTGGTAATTACTAATTCTTTTGTTCCCTGACAACTAAATGATATTCTTATAATATTTGAGGAAATAGACTTAATCAGCAGGATATTTAAGGATCTGAGCAAGAAATAAAGAATTCTGTATGAGTACAGCTGTTTTCTTCTCACCTATGAACTTTCACTGTTAGAGAAACATCTTCTAAGTGATTTGTGCTTGTTAAAGCTACCTGAAAACTCTTCAGCCATGATTGTCAGACTTTATGGTAAGACTTCAGAAAGAGGTCTTAATCTTTTGTGGACTTGAGACATGTTATTAGCTTATTCTGCTTTGGAAAAGTACAGAATGACTTACAGGAACATGGTAGCATTTGCTTATGCAGTTATTCTCTCAGCTGGTTGCAAGGAGGGCTGCTTGCCAAAAAGTCACCTTACAGAAATGTGCAATAGCTTAACTTAGATTGACTTTAAAAAAAAATAGTGTTGGGGTATTTTTGGAAGGTACTATGAGGAGTCTGTGTTGAGTTCTGTTGTCTGGTATATTTAAGCAGAGACTTATTAAATGAAAACACTTTGTTCACTATTTAATTTTGAGAATGGAAGTTTTGAAAACATTCGGCTTCTAGCTTCTGCACATCAGCCATTTGATGTGTATTCTCTCACCTTTCCTGCTCTTTTCCCCTAAGCTTCTTGATATCATTACTTTATCTCTCCTCTTTTTTTTTTCCTCTCAGAAGTATACCTACTACATACTAAATTTAGTGCCTCTTGATCCCATTCTTTCCCATTTTCTCCAGGATGTTGCTGTGATAGACCCCTCCCCCCTTCTTTCCTCCTGCCCACTTGTATTTTTTCAATTTCTTTCTCCATTAATTTCTTTCCTGCCTACCTACAAACCTACTTAGGTCACAAACTTTAAAAAAGACTTCCTTTGATCCTTCTGCCCTATACAGCTACAAGTCTATCTCTCTATTAAAGTTAAAATTTGTGTGTTTCAGTGCATCATAGAAACCCTGACAGCTATACAGGTTAGTCCCTCACAATGTAGAATCCTTGAAAACAAGAGAGAACAAAAGAATAATTGCAGTTGATATCACATGAAGCCTGACCCTTGAGTACTTGACTGTTCATTAAGAAAGGAAGGATGTGTAATTTAACTTTAATACCAGTGTCCACAACTTTTAAGAATAATATTAATAGGGCCGTCTAGGTGGTGCAGTGAGTAAGAGCGCCGGCCCTGGAGTCAGGAGGACCTAGGATTGGTTCCAGCCTCAGTACTTAGCACCCACACAAATAACTAGCCTTGTATCCTTGAGCAAGTTACTTAACCCCAATTGCTTTAAAAAAAAAAAAAAGAATAATATTAATAAAAATAGCTAACATTTTAAATAGCTCTTTAAGGTTTACAAAATGCTTTATACATATCATCTCACATAATCTTCATAACAGCCCTGGGAGGTAGGTGCTATTATCCCCATTTTGCAAACGAAGATGCTGAGGCATGCAGAAATTAAGGGACTTGGCCAGGGTCTCACAGCTTGTGTCTGAGTTAGGATTTAAAGTCAGGTCTTTCTGATCACTCTGTTCATTATGTTACAGCATCCAAGTTGTGTTGCTACCTAATGTCTTCATTTATAGAGTTTTGATCATTGTATGTGTTGTCCTGTGGGTTCTGCTTTCTTCAGGATTCAATATCACTTTATATAGATCTTCTCATATTTCTTTGAATTCTTCCTATCTGTGAAGTTCCATATGGCATAATAATATTACATATAGTCATTTACTACCAACTTAGCTATTTTCTAGTTATTGGGTGTACTGTTTGTTTTCAATGTTTTACTCTTAGAGATAGGGCTCCTATCGTTATGTTTGTACAAATAAGTTTTCATGCTTTCAGTAAACTTTTTGTGATGTAAGCCTAGAAAGCCTTTGGATCAAAGGTAGAAAACATAAGGAAGCCGGTGTCACTGGATCTCAGAGTGCATGGAGGGGTGTAAGGTATAAGGACTCTAGGAAGGTAGAGGGGAGGCCATGTTATGAAGTTCTTTGAATGCCAAACAAAGGATTTTATATTTCATCCTGAAGGTGATAGTGAGCCACCCTGTGTGTGTGTGACAGAAACAGTGTGTGTGACAGAGAGACAGATGGTAGAATGGAACCAGATTCTAAAGGGTTTATAAGGACAGGTTGAGGAATTTGTATTGCATTCTAAAAGTAGTAGATAGGCATTGCATTGAAGTTTCTGGAGCAGGGGAATGACTCGGTTACATTTATGCATTAGAAAGATTATTTTGGCAACTATGTTGAGGATAGACATTGGAGTTCCATTTGAGAGGTTGTTGTAATGGTTCAGTGTTATGGGAATGGGAATCTGAAGATCTTCCCTGCCCCTAGGCATTTGATAGGCTTAAGTTACTCTGAGAACTTTCCTTGATTTGAAAATGTACTCTGCCCTCTAATAGTCTGAATGTGGAGAATGGGTTCATGGAGCCTGTGGGGAGGCTTGTTTTTCAGGAATGCTCACACCTTGTTACTTTGTGATTGGGCAGTGGGTCAAGAGGGTTGTTACATTCTCTGAGCCAGGAGGAGGCTATATATACCCTGATGTGAGCTTTTGTTTTGGGGCTCACTTTGGGAAGAGTTGTGTGATTTGACCAGATGAGATTCTGGGCAGCTGTTGAGCCCCCCCACCCTTTGGTGCTTCCCTCTCTGGTAACTGACTAGGTATGGATATAATGGTCAGACAGCTGGAAGCCTGTCTGCTGATGTTCCTCTGTCTATATTTTTTATCTGCTTGTAACTTCTGTCTATATTCTCTGAAGTTCAGGGTGCTGACCTTTTCCCTCTGAACTAGGTAAATAATATATGTTTGATTAAAGCAAGATTGTTAACCCATTTTGAGCTGTTTTCCTTTAGAAAAGCAGATCTAAGAACCTGTGTTGGCAGCCACACTGGGTATGCTAGTGTGCTTGCTGTTATATTCAGGTGAGAGGGAATGAGGTCCTAAATGTCCTGAACTGGAGTGGTGGTGGTAGCTGTGTGAGTGGAGAGAAGAGGATGGATTTGAGAGACATGGTTGTAAAATCAATAAAACTTAGTAGGTGATTGAATATGAAGGGTCAATGTAAGGGCATTGTAAGTAATGTGACTCTGAGATTACAAAACTAAATGACCAAAATGCTTATAACAGAAATATTGAAGTTTAGAAGAAGTTGAGTTTAGGAGGGTATATTGTGTTTTAAAGACGAGTTTGAGATTCTTTTGAAAAATCTGAATGGTGATATCACAATATAAAATTGATAGTTGGTGATGTCAGACTGGATATAAGGAGCAAGATTAGGTTTGGGGATCATCTCTTTAAAGAAGATAATTGAACCTGTGGGAGGTGATGAACTTAACTTGAAGGGATAGTATTGAGAGAGAAAAGGAGAGAACCTAGTTTAGTATCTTGGAAGCCTCCAAACAGATGTTTTCTTCACCATCTTTTCTGTCTTCAGCCCCCTGCACTATAATTTCTGTTCCAGTCATTCTACTGAAACTGCTTTCTCGAAGTTCACCAATGATTTTTCTTCATGATCTTTCTAAACTTCATATTGATCTTCACCTCTTCCTACTGAAGAGTCCTCTTTCCTTGGAGTTCAAAGACACAGCCATCTCTCTTGGTTCTCCTTTGGCCTCTCACTACACATATCTTTTTTGTTAGCCCTTTACACTCTTCCCCTGTATTTCATGTGGGTGTTTCTGAGGTCAGTCTTTGGCCTTC
Source organism: Gymnobelideus leadbeateri (assembly GCA_011680675.1). Classification (NCBI taxonomy): domain Eukaryota; kingdom Metazoa; phylum Chordata; class Mammalia; order Diprotodontia; family Petauridae; genus Gymnobelideus; species Gymnobelideus leadbeateri. The sequence continues at coordinate 212,487 of WOXC01005376.1, read as the reverse complement.
TCTTTCCATTGTTAATCTCATTCATTACATTGGCTTCAACTACCACTTAAATGAAAGGTGCTCAGATATATATCTGTAGCCCTGACCTCTACTGTGCTTCAGTCTCATGTCTCCAGTTGCCTGGACATCTCCACCTTGATGTCCCACAGACAACAGTGTTAAGTTCAACATGTCCAAACCAGAGCTTTATTATAATTTCTTTGAAACGTGTTTCACCTTCTGATCTTACTGTTTGTCAGTGCTAATAGTATCACCATTAGTCCAATTTTCCATTTTCAAAACTAATCTACCCTTTGTACTACTACAACTTTTTACAAGTCTTCCTTATAAAGGTATTTGATTATGTCATTCCTCTTTTCAAAACTCTTTATTAACTTCTTGTTGCCTACCTAGTAAATTTCAGACTTTTTGTCTTAAGTGTGCCATATCTGGGTGCTGCTGTACTTTTCAAGGCTTTTATTGTGCTTTGGCACATATTCTTAGCCTCATTTAAATTGAACTCCCTGCTTTTCTCTAACTTTGCCAGTGGTTTTTTCCCTGGGCCTGGAATACCTTCCCCTCCTTGATTTTCACCCGTTAGATTCCTCTGCCCTTTGAAACCCAACTCAAATGCTACCCTCTCCATGAAATTTTCCTGGTACCCTGTTGATAATGACATGTCCCTTGGGCCTCATATCACCTCATATTTTATCAAATTTAATGCATGTCTATAATATTGTATATGAAGGTTATCTGTATTTGTATTTTTATCCCCTTGCTCTAGACTATAAACTCCCTAAAGAGGAGAGACTCACACACCTCTGCACATAATGGATGCTTAATAAATGTTTGAATGAGTAGCAGTGGAACATTTAGTAATATGCAGATTGTTAGGGCAGTAGGTTTATATGTTGTGTCTTATAAAGACATAATTTTTTTCTCTTACATTTTGGTTACTTTGGGTAACCAAAGAAACTACTTCTTGTTCATTGTACTATCTAAATTTCCTCCTGAGTTCTGTTATTTTCACTTGTATTGGTCTTAGTGAAAATATAAAACTGAATTTCTTTTGTGGAATCACTTGGCTGGTGGGCTATTTTAGCTTAGCTTTTTATGTTCTAATTAACATTTATATATGCCTGTGATATATGTTTTTGTCCCCCATGGTTCTATACCTTAGGCATATTAAGTGTGTGCCTCAGTCCCTCGGAGTGTGGTTATCATCTCAGATCGCTCAATTTAAGATAAATTTGCAATAAAAGAGTTGATAACTGCATCTAAAAGTATAAAATTCTTTTTTTATTTTTAATTTAATTTACAGTTCCAAATTCATTCCCATTACCTTCCCCTCTACTATCTATTGAGAAGGCAAGAAAAACAAAACCCCTTAGAGATATGTATAATCATGGGAAAGAAATTCCTGCATTAGCCATGTCCAAAAAAGTAAATTTGTATTCTTAATTCATCTGCTTTCTATTTGGAGATAGATAGTATATTTTTTATGAGTCCTTTGGAATTGCAGTTGGTCATTGTGTTGATCAGTTATTAATTTTTTCAGAGTTATCTTCACAATATTGCTGTTATTATATAAATTATTTTCCTGGTTCTGCTTACTTCACTTTGCATGAGTTCATACAAGTCTTCCCAAACTTTTCTGGTGTTCCCCTCTTAATCATTTCTTATAATGCAGTTGTAGTCCATCACATGCATATACCATAACTTTTTTAGCTATTCCTCAATTAATGGGTATCCTCTCAATGTCCAATTCTTTGCCAGCACAAAAAAGACTGCTATAAATATTTTTGTACATATGGATACTTTTCCTTTTTCCTTGATCTCTTTGGGAGAGATTCTTTTTTCTTTTTTTGTGCTATGCTATTTTCCAAACATGAAAGCAATGCTGCTGACTTTTACTGGTAGTAGATAATTGTTTGATTTCCAGTGATGTAGATAGATTTGCCCTGATCCCCAATTTGGGAGATGGCTAACTGGGATTAAAGGACTGTGGCTGTAGACTGAATAGAGCAAGCTAAGTGGTTCATGGGAATTGAGTCCATGACCTTGGCTTAATTAGCCACAAAATTTAGTGAAACAGAACTTTTTTTTAAAAAAATCAAGGTTTCTTTCAAACCCCTAAATTAGATTTGTAGCTAGTTTTGTAGAAGATTCAGTAGTTATATTTTTTTAAAGTGGCTTTTTTCATCTTGAGTGATCAGAGTCTCCAGTAGTGATAATGCAACATGAGAAGAAAGTAAGAAGGAAGTAAGGTTGAGAAAACCACTGTGTTGATTTTTGACCTTATTACCCCAGACCATCTTGGATTATTCACCTAATTTTTGGAAGAAATGTCCAGTTTTGCTGGGTTGACTGTAGGAAGTCTTTGGAGACCAGAAAATCTCACCCTGTGGCAGATGTTTGTCAGTTTCATTTTGAAAACCTCTGAAATTCCTGTTTTATTTTGTGTTTTATGTTACATGAAGGGATGAGGGCTTGGGGCTTGAATTTGTTATCTTCGAAAAAGAGCAAGTGATTATTCTTAGAATTCACCTGAAATAAAGGCTTATTTTTTATATCAAAATGATTATTTCTTATTCTTTTCCTTCCTGTTCTATTTTGGCATAAATTTTAGCTGCTTGGGATGCATGTTTGTCCTTTTAAAACCAAATTTAGTTTATTTTTTAATTTTAAGCCCTTTGAATGGAAGAAAACTACTTTATTTTTAATTGTACCCATATTGAATACCATATTCTAATTTTAAACATGTAATTTTGTTGCTTATAATAGAAAGTAAAGTAGTCACCATCATAATACTGTGCTTGAACAATTTAGAGCATTGCATATTAGTACTTTCTCCAAGTAGTAGGACCAGTGTGAGGTTTTCTTTCCTTTTATTTCGTTGTTGTTCAGTTATTTTCAGTTATGTCCCACTTTTTCCGATCCTATTAGGGGTTTTCTTGACAAAGCTATTGGAGTAGTTTGCCATTTCCTTCTCCAGCTCATTTTACAGATGAGGAAACTGAGGCAAACAGGGCAAAGTGACTTGCCCAGGGTCACACCATTAGTAAGTGTCTGAGGCCAAATTTTAACTCAGGAAGATGAGTCTTTCTTACTTCAGGTCCAGTATTTTATGTGCTGTTCAGATCTTAGAAGTCAGTTAGTCTAAACCCCTCATCTTATAGATGAGGAAATTGAAGGCCACTCAGGTGACCTACCCCAAGGTCACATAGGTAATAAATAAATGTAAAGCTCAGATTTGAACTAAAGTGTTTTTTTTTTTTTAACTCCAAACCCATGTTTTCTGTTGTACCATAAAATTTAGTATCATTAAGTCTTTAGATGACCCTAATACTCAGAGATTTAGGATTCTGCCTTTTATATTAAAAGAGACATGGTTGAACTTTCTCAGTTCCCTAGTTTCTTAGCAGTATATATGTATGCACCCATATATACATGTTGCATACATGCCTAGCTCCTTAAAAGCTTAGGTATGTTTTAAAATAAATACTATTTCTCACTCAAATTCTTTGTCTTTGTAGGATTGTAGAATATTTGTAGTTCCTTTCTGCCTTTGTATTAGAAGGTTGTGAGGTTTGGGAATTTTCCTCCCTTCCCATGTTCCTTGGATGAAATGGTAAAGCACGAAAGACTTTCACTTGCTACTCTTTCTTTTAAGTGTATTTTCAGTCTTGCTTATTTATTCTCTTGGAGGGTAAGAAAAAGAGTCTTAACCTTTGGGTCGCTAGTTATTTTTGAGGGTGAGAGAGTTCCATAGAGTGATAAAAATCTACACAATTTGAGGTCAGCTTTTGTTGTATATCAAGAAACAGGCCTAGAATATGTAATTTCTTTTTCAAGAAACTTAACTTCTCAATCTTCTTGTCCCCAACAGGTAGAAACTTGTCAGAAGTGTTACAGTAAAAGAATGTGGCAAAATGATTATTCTATGAGTTATCTAAAATATTCAGTAAGGCAAATTTCTTTCCATTTTGTATGCCATGGATCCCTTTGGCTATCTGGTGAAGCCCTGTAGACCCATTTTTAAGATCATGTTTTTAAAATATATATATAGGATTACAAATGAAACCAAACATATTGGAATGCAATTATCAAAATCTTAAAGAAACAAAACAAAACAAGTTCATAGACTATAGACTAAGACCTCCTGTCATAAGAAGGGGGAAAGACAAAATTACTTCTTACACATTTAGCAATCATTTGATTGTAATTTGGGTTTTTTTTTTGTCATCTTGTAAAAGTTTTCTGCTTCTATCTTGTATTTGGTAAGTTATTTGTATGAAAAATGAACTGAATTTATGTGGGTGAGTGGGAAGAGAGGCAGGGGTAAATGTTGAAATTTTAAAAGTTTTTCTCTGATAATTGGTTGAATAAAAGAGTTATGTTGTAGGAGAAACAACTGATGTTTTTCTGACAAAATTTCTGCTGATTATTTTTTTTTCCTTCGTAGCAGCGATTGGAATAACTCACTATATTTTAGCAATGAATTTTGATAGGCATCTTGAATGTTACCTGATCTTTGGACTTAGAGAGTTTTTATATTTTTAGTGCAGATTGAACCTAACCTTATATTTTTTATTGAGAGCTTTCTCTCATTATAGAATAACATAAGATCTCAGCAGGCACCAGAGAGGTAGACCAAACATGTTAAGTTTGGGTAACTTAGGGGTTTGGGGGAACTTAACATGTTAAGTGGGTAACTTAAGTTTGCAGTTGATCAGAAGGTTTGGAAGTATTTCTGTGACTTAGGGGCCTTCCACATGTAAACTGGATATAAAAAGGCTGGTTTTGGGGAGGATTGAGGACTATTTAGTATTTGCTGAGTGTCCTGAGAGGAGAGAAATGTAGAATATGTGACTGAAACAGTCAAAGCACAGCCTTGAAAGCTAATGTGTTAGAATGCAGAAGAGGTTTTACTAACAAGCTTTCGCTGCGCCTTCTTTGACCACTTTTATTGCTTATACTTGTGTCTCGTGACACAGGAGTGAAATAGTCAGGGGCAAAGTGTAGTAGGATTTTGAGAGAACTACTCATTGAGTGAAAGGGAAAGAACACTGGATTTGGAGTCATAGGCCGTGGGTTCAAGTCCTATCTCTGTTTCCAACTTCTTGGATGATCACAAACAAGTTACAACTGTTCTGGGCCTCAGTTTCCTCATCTGTAAAACGAGATGAGATTGGGGGTGGCTGGGTGGAGCAGTGAATAGAGCGCTGGCCGTGGAGTCAGGAGGACCTGAGTTCAAATCTGGCCTCAGACACTTCACACACCCACACCCACACCCACACCCACACCCACATCCTAGCCGTGTGACCTTGGGCAAGTCACTTAATCCTAATTGCCCTACCTTCCCCCCTCCAAAAAAAGGCAAAAAATAAAATAAAAATTAAAAAAAAATGAGATGAGATTGGACTGGATAGGCCATGATGAGCTCCAAGGTCTCTTCTAATTTTATATCTGTGACTTCATGTTATTCCTTGTATTAGGTATTTGCTTAAATAAGGTGTGATTAATAGGGAACAGTTTGATGGATAAAAGGGAGGCCACCCTTTGTTGGTCAGATGTTGACCTGCAGATTTAAAAAGACAATTCCATGTTAAAGTGATGGAGCAGTTCCCTATTTTAATAGTCTAATCTTCATTCTTAGCTAGCCTCTTCCAGCCTGTCACCAAGCCAATAAACAGGCAGAGGAAATGCTTCCCGATGTGCTGCCAGGGGTCTCTTCTTCCTAACTTGTGAGGTCTTTTCACCCAGTTTGTAGGAAGAGTTGAGCAGGGGGAGCAGTTTACAAAACACTTTTAAAGATTGCCTATCAGAGTATAATGCTTTAAAGTCTTGTGTGCTTAAATCCAAAGTTAGGAATCTAGGCCTTCTGAAAATAGTTTGAATCAGATTTGCTGTTCAGTACAGTTTATTTATATAGAATTTTACAGAGTAGTTTCCTATGTGTTTTGCAGTTTGATCCTCATAACAACCCTGTGAGGTTGGTGGGGGCAGATACAGCACTTTAACAGACAAGGAACTGACTCAGCTCAGAGTGGTTAAGGTCACACCACCAGGAAGTTAGGGGGCAAAGCAAGTCTCCTGACTCCCGGCTCTGGGATGTTTTCTTTCCCCTGTCTCTTTTTGGGGGAGCAAGATGCTGGACTAACTCTGTAGTCAACTTTGTTGTCTTCTTAGCCATTAGAAGGCTTGGATTGTGTCTTTTTTTTTTTTTAATAGGGGGTTGAGACATAAAGCCAGGGACACTAATTCTTAGCCCAGTTACTTTCTATGGAAAATGGTAGGGGAAATGGGAAAAGTTCCCAGATTAGATTGACTTCCTGTGAAGATTTGGGTGTGGATGAAAGAAGTGTGTGGCTTCTCCGGGAGAAGTGTCCTGGTGTCATATTATGCATCACATTTCTGAAGGTCAAAACACCCCCCCCTCCCCCCCCCACCCATCTTCACTCCCTCACCTTCCTGGCACTGAAGAAGCTACTACAAATTTCTCCATTTCTCCTTTTCACAGGATAGATGTTGTGGCGTGGAACTCAGAATGTAGAATAAAAAGTAGGTTGGGGCTGAATCCTACTCTAAAGTGAGTTTGGAATGATTTGAAAAAGTTTCCTATTAGCCAGACTTCCTTCTCCAGGGATCTTTAAAATGACTGCTTTGTGTTTCAGATGTGCTTTAGTCTTTGGGTCTTAATGACAGTGCTTGAATTAAAGTCATTCTCCTTACTAGAAGTTATAGGAATTTCCTGCCCTCATTTTGCACTGTCTCCTGGGCATCAGATAGATAGCCTTTAACGATTTGATGACACGTAGGAGTATGCCTTAGACTCTGTAGTGGCTTCTTGCTGCTATACATATGACTGGGTGATTGTCTTTCCTTTTTCATTCAGAATAATGGTCTCTCTTACTCTTGGCTCTCTAATTTGTTGAATGTAAATTCTTTTGTTATCTCCCTGGAAGGGTTTAAATCTGTTTAGCTATTTGCTCTGCTTTCTAGGCTGACTTCAGTTAGTCTTATTTGAAGCCACTTCTTTTATCCAGCCTAAGTACCATCTCATGGGAAGAGAAAGGAAAGTAATAAGCATTTATATAGCACCTACTGTGTGCCAGGAACTGCACTAAGCCCTTTGCAACTTTGATCTCACTTGAGCCTCGAGATGGCTCTGTGAGGTGGATACTGTGTTATCTCCTTTTTACTGTGAAGGGAACTGAGGCAAACAAAGTTTGTTAAATAACACCTGCCCAGAGTCACACATCTAGTTAAATGTCTTAAGTGCAGATTTGAACTCATTTTCATGACCCCAGACCTAGCACTCTACCCACTTAGCTACCACGGGAGGAGATGTGGGTATGATGGAAGAATGAGAATTTCGCTAATATGATAAAATGTTCTGGTGAAGCTGAGGACACAAACTGAATTTGGCAATAGTCAGTCATCTCAGAGGGTGATATTTTAGGTTTCTTTGTGAGGGAGTTTTTTGGAAGGGAAGGAGGTGAAAGTTTAGGAGATTGTTCCTTTAATGCCAGTTCCTCTTTGTGTAAACACAAATGGTATATTGCAGATTGTCTTTCATTATGTTTTCCTTCTGTTTTGGTTTGGGAAAGTTGTTTCTTTGCTGACTTTAAGAAAAACCATTGTGTCAAAATCTTTTGGTGTGCTACCCCTGCCCCCCAAAACTTTTTTTTTTAAACAAATGCTTTATTAACTTCTGTTTTACATCATTCATTTCCGCCAGATTTTGAGTTACAATCATTTCCCCCCCATTATTCCCCTACCCAACCTCCCAGAATAGCAGTCCCACAAGATATCGCTTCCTCCAATCTGTTCTCTCCCATACCTTCTCCCATACCCCCATCGACTTTTCCATTAGAGGAAGGTGAATCTTTGTGTCCCAATGCCTGCACATCTTATCTCCCAATTATAGGCAAAAGAGTATTAATAATAGTATTTATACATATATTTGAAACATTTAATGTTATGACCTTGAATTTCAGATCCATTTCCTTCCTCCCTTGTCACCCATTCCTTCTTGGGATATAAGTAATTCAGTATATGTTGTACATGTCTAGCTATGCAAAACATTATCATAGTAGATATATTGTACAAGGCTGCTTATAATTCCCTCCCACTCATCCCACCCCTACCTGGTCCATTCCCTACATGATCCTGTCCCTCTTCTATAGTGGGTACTTCCAACCTCCCCTCACCCCAAGGATGCCCTCCCATCCATCATCCCTCCTCTCATCCCCCTTCCCCCTATCCTGCTGCAGGTTGAGATATCCCATTTAGTATGTATATCATTTTCTCCCTGAACCAAATTCAATGTGAATGTGGTTTTGCCTTTTAGCCTTCCTTATTCTCCCCCTCCTTTGCACCCACTTCCCCTACATGAGATAGTTTACCCTACCATGTCTCTCCCCATCTCCTCTTGCCACTTTCCTCTCTCACCTCATAATTTCATCCCTTGAGTATTCTCCCTTCCCAACAAATTCAACCTATGCCCTCTATCCATATATAACTGTAACCATATACACACACATTCACATATGTATTCATATGACCACACCCCTTCTTCCATTATTTTCATAGTGAGAAAGATATCATCAGTCACAGTTATTGCTTTTCCATATAGGAATGTAAATAGTTCAACTTTGATAAGTTCCTTTTGATTTCTTTTCCCTGATTACCTTCTCAGGCATCTCTTACTTCTTGTGTCTGGATGTCAAATTTTCTATTCAACTCTGGTTTTTCTCAAGAATGCTTGAAAGTCCTCTATTCCACTGAATGACCATATTTTCCCCTGAAAAAAATACTCAGTTTTGCTGGGTAGGTGACCCTGTTCATTCCCAGTTCTTTTGCCCTCTGGAATATCATATTCCATGCCCTTCTATCCCTCAGTGTAGAAGCTGCCAGGTCCTGGGCTATTCTGATTGTGTTTCCACAATATTGAAATTGTTTCTTCCTGGCTGCTTGTAGTATTTTCTCCTTGATCTGGGGATTCTGGAACCTGGCTATAATATTCCTGGGAGTTTTCTTTTTGGGATCTTTTTCAGGAGGTGATCAGTGGATTCTTTCAACCTCTATTTTGCCCTCTGGATCTAAAACATCAGGGCAATTTTCCTTGAGAATTTCTTGAAGGGTGATTTCTAGGTTCTTTCTTTGATCATGGCTTTCAGGTAGTCCAATAATTTTTAAATTATCTCTCCTGGATCTATTTTCCAGGTCAGTGGTTTTTCCCATGAGATATTTCACATTGCCTTCTATTCTTTCATTTGTTTGGATCTGTTTAATAGTATCTTGATTTCTCATAAAGTCACTAGCTTCCATTTGCTCCAGTCTAACTCTGAAGGAATGAATCTCCTCAGTGAACTTTTGAGATTCTTTTTCCATCTGGCAAATTCGACTTTTTAAGGCATTCTTCTCCTCATTGCCCTTTTGGGCCTCCTTTGCCATTTGAGTTAGTCTATTTTTTAAGGTGTTGTTTTCCTCAGTCAGGCTGTTGACCCTCATTTCATACTTTTCCCGCATCCTTCTCATTTCTCTTTCCAATTTTTCCTCCACTTCTCTTATTTGATTTTTAAAGTCCTTCTTAAGGTCCTCTATGGCCTGCAACCCGCTCATGTTTTCCCCTGGGGCTTTTGGAGCAGGACTTCTGACCTCACAGTCCTTTTCCCACTCTATGCCCCCAAAATAGGAGTCTAGGGTTGCATTTTTCTGTTTCCTTTGCCTTGGCATGTTGCCACTTAATTGCTTGACTTTTGGGCTTGTTGCCACACTATGGCTTTAAGGCCAGATAGAGGAATTTTCGTCCCGAACGTGTGGGGGGCAACTTCCGTTTCTGGCAAGCTATAAACCCACCCACAACTTCCACCCTAGATCACAATCCAGATCCAGGAGGTTAAAGCAAGAGCGATTACCCCCCAAGACTGATCGCTGGATCTCCCCACCATTTGTAGGCTGGGAGCCGGAAATGCCTATGAAAACTACAAAATGGCGTGTCTCCTCAGCGGCTTCTAGCCCCCAGGGGAGGGAGCTGACGCATTCCCCAAATACAGGTCCCAAAGTCCATAGGACACTAACCTCTTACTTTGTCCTAGGCATGTCTATGTTGATAATTCTGGAGTTGCCATAGCTCCTGGTGTTCTGGGGTTCCTCCAGCTGGCTGCTGGCCCTGCCGCCCTGGGGCTAAAACCTCAGCTCACGCGGACCTGGGTTCGGCTCGGCCGGGCTCCTGCGCTCTGCGCGTTGCCGGCTCCCAGACCGCTGCGCTGGTCCTTCCTGCAGGGCTGCTGGGCTGTCCTCAGCGGGAGGTTAGCTTCTCTGTGTCGTTCTGTGGGTGCTGGGGCTCCAGAAGTTGTTCAGAGTCCTTTTTTACATAGTTTGTGGGGAATCTGGGGGCAGAGAGGCTTGGACGAGCTGTTTCTACTCCGCCATCTTGGCTCCGCCCCCCCCCAAACTTTTAAGTGGAAGCATCCATAACACATATCTAGTAGTTATTACCTGTAGATAGGTGACCTTACAGGATTACAATTTTGATTTATGGGAGTGATTAGGATAGTAGGAAAAATGAGAGATGCTGATGCTAAGAGGGGGCTATGTGAAAATCAGGTAGCACAGTTGAGAGTGAGTATGGATCCTCAAAGTATCTTACTAGTGTTGTAAGGTGCCATATTAAAACACTGTGGGGCTTTTGCAACTATAGTTTTTAATTGTTGTCTTATTACTGTTTCAATATTTCAAAAGATCTGCAAATTCCTCATAGCTCTGCAGTTCACATTAGAATAATGGCCAAGCCATTGGCATACCATAGGCATTTACTAAATATTTGTTGGATGAATGAATACAGAGTCAAACAAGGTAGTATCTCTTGCCTTTAAGGAGTCTACAAACCTAACAGGGAGAGAGTGAAGACACCTTGAACCTTAATAGGCAGAAGGTAATATTAGCTGGAATAGACAATAAAACAGTGATGTCAAGCTTAAAAGAGAGACATCACTTCTCACTTGGAATGGAAAGGAAAATTTGATAGAAAAGATAGTATTTAATTTGGCCATTGGAAAAATGGGTGAGATTGAGAGAATATTGTAAGCAGAGTCATGGAGGTGGGAAGCAAATACTGTGTTTGGAGAATAGTGAATTTTCTAACTTTGTTAGATTGTGGGCTGCATGAAAGGGAAGAAAAGGGGAAAAGTGATTTGGAGCAGGCTTCTGAGGCCCTTGAGTGTCGTGCTAAGGAGGACTTTTGTTCATTAGGGAAATCATTAAAAGTTTTCGAACAAATGAATCAGTTACACTAGCAAGGCAAGCAGAATACTGTCAGATTTCTTTCTTGTGCCCTATTTGTTGAATTTGTTTAACATTATCTAGTCTCCCAAATTTCCTCCAGAATTGGGACAAATGTAGTTTCACTCTAACTATAGAAGTCTTAGAGAGTGTTATGTGAATTCCTGTGACCATAGAGACCTCTTAGTTCTTAAGATGAGAGGACTGTTTATGAAGTCGGCCACCCTAGGTTTGACCTCTTTTTATTCTTTGTAACTGAAGGAATGTCCACTTTTGCATTAAGTTGTAGAATATACAACATTCCTACCGCAGTGGAATCAAGTAAATGTTAGCAGATATGTTTAGAATGTAACAGTTAACTCTTTCTTGTCATTGTTTGACATTTTAGATGGTCAATTTGCCCTTTCTATGTGAAAAGTAAAGATGAACACTGAAGCCTAGGTTAAAGGATCCCAGTGGTCTGATTACAAAGCTTTTCCTGGAGTCTCATTTCTGGGTTTTTCTGACCATTTGTAAGGGCTCATTACCTTGAACCATTCTAGACTTTAATTTGTGAAAGATGTTGTATCTTTTAATTAAGAAAAAAAAAATTAAGTCAGTTGAGAAATGGTGATTGAACAGATTTACATGGTGTTTGTTCCTGAAAATTTCCCACAAAGTAAAATTTTCTTAAATGCCTAGTAAAATTTATTAGTCTTAGTTCAGAAATGTTATTATTTAAATTTCCATTGTTGTATGGAATAGCCTAATCTTTTTCTCATTTCCAGCTCTTTAAACAAAACAAAAACTCCCCAAATTCCTAGCCAGTTTTTCAGATATCTATGTTGATAGGGTCCAAGGGTGGAATGGATGAATAAAATCCATCCTTGATTTGTCTACCTTCAATTTTACCTATCATCTTTTTCTCTTTCCAACTTTACCTTTCCCTAGAGCTGCTACTTGGTACACTACTAAAGTTTTATTTCAGTGCTCTACCTTCAGATGAAGGTGTTGATAGTGACAGGCAGAAAGATAGAGAGAGGCCATGTGGTGCAGTGCAAAGAATTATGTGAACTTAGTATTTTTTGAAATTCAGAATTAAAAAAAAGAAAAAAGTGTTGAATTTTGGAGTCATAGAATCTGGGTCTGAATTCTTTTCTCTATTGCTACTGCCTGTGTGATGAGGGGCTAGTTTCTTAATCTCTGTGAGCCTCCTTGTCTGTCTATAAACTGGAAGAATTGGAATAGAGGAGCACCGAGGTTTTTTCAGCACTAAATTTGTGGTCATATAAAGTGAGAGGAGAAATCCTTAATAATCCAAAAATGGGATTATAAATCATTGAGTATAGAGTTGACTATATTTTTGATTACTGACCCAATATGGGTTTACATCTTCAACTAATCAGAGGTGTAAGAACTTCTCTAATTTCTTCAAGAATTATCTCATCGTAGGGGCGGCTAGTGGCGCAGTGAATAGAACACCGGTGCTGGAGTCAGGAGGACCTGAGTTCAAATGTGGCCTTAGACACTTGACACACCAGCCTGTGACTTTGGGCAAGTCACTTAACCCCAATTGCCCTCCAAAAAAAAGCAAAAAAAAAAAAAAGAATTATTTATTCCTTATGTGATTGCTGCTTGTTTTTGGGATTCTGTATAAAATGCTTGTTTTTGGGATTCTATATAAAATAGACTTGGGTTTGTAAAGTATCAAGAGTAGTGTTTTTACTGACTCTAGTTCATTGCACTCAGACTGATGAACCAGACAGGCTGAGTAATCTCCTGTCCTGTTTATACATATTTTAGCTACCAGATATAATTCCAGTGACTGAAAAGTTTATGGGAGGTTTGTTACTAACCTTAGCACCCTTTCCAGGAAGGAAGAATTGATGATTTGAGTCAGAAATGGAAGAAAGGTCAGTTTTATTTGGTAGATAGGCTCAAATATTAAATCAGTTAAGAGACCAGGTGTATGTGTCCTGACTCTTGTGGGAAATCCATAGGAGGTTCCCATTAGGCCAGATGCCCAGTGCTTTTTGCCGACTGAATCATCCCTCCTCTTAGTAAAGTAGTTAGATTATTGGGTAAATTTTGTCAGGCTTAGCAACTTTCTGTACAAAAACTTTAGACTTCTGGATGTTGTGGTTTATTTCTTTGCCAATTCTCTGTACATACTGACATTGGGGAAGGAATGGGATCACAGGCTTCTTCTGTAGGATACAAGTAAAAGAGTTTTGTATGAGTTCTAGTTCAGACTGACCAGACCAGACTTTGGGTAGAAATAATGTAGGAGAGAGATAAGGTGAATTGGAATATGTGGGGGAAATGAAGCAAGTGGGATAGAAAGTTTCTTTCAAGCTCAGTACCAGATGATACAGAGAAATATGATTTGATATGAAGAAAAGTTCCATTTAATTCCTAAGGAAATTGTTTCCTCTAGAAGAAATTAAGTATTGCAGTGAGAAGGGCAGGCCATTTGGAGAATTTGCGTATAAATCAGAGAGTAATATAAAAGTACATCCATTAAACTGTACTTTGAAAACTAAAGAGATGAATTTGTAAAAAAAAAAAAATCCCATTTAACAAAATTCCCCTGGGGTTACAAAGGACAGTCATTCTGTTCAAATGGCCCCAGTGGCAGGAGACACTTTGTACATAAATAGTTTAGATGAGGAAATTGGATTGTTTAGCCTAAAAAGCTTTGCTTCCCCCTTGACTTCACCCTCTTTCTCATGTACTATACAGTTGGGCATAGGATTGCTTGTTTCTCTTGGATTTTTCATAAGTATGTTTTCATATCAGGATCTTTAAAGACACATTTTTTTTGCACACAAACCAATTTTTAAAGTATCTGTAATGGATTAATTAAATCTATTCCAAGTAACTAGAAAAAGGGTGTATATTTTGTCCATAGCAGAACACATAGAGTTTCCTTCTGTTTCTGTTTCCTTGATTTGGGAGGGACCTGGGAAGGAGTCATGGACTCTTATGCCTCATGGGTTTGTTTTTTCCTCTTTCCACCCCCCCCAGGAATGGCGTGAATGTGGAAGGGGCAACACACAAGCAGGTGGTGGATCTGATCCGAGCTGGTGAAAAGGAATTGATCTTGACAGTGTTATCTGTGCCTCCTCATGAGGCAGATAACCTTGATCCCAGTGATGACTCATTGGGACAGTCCTTTTACGACTATACGGAAAAGCAAGCGGTGCCCATATCAGTCCCCACATATAAACATGTGGAGCAGAATGGCGAGAAGTTTGTGGTAAGTGTCAGCCTGACTTCATCTTCAAGCATCTATACTTCATTTTCCTCCATTTTGTTGTCTTTAATGTTCTTAGAACAACGACAATATGTAATGTCTTATCTTTGACATATGTTGGTTTCCTTCTGTTCCTGCTAAGAAAGTGGTACCTACAGAAGTAATAGACCTTGGGTAGTCAGGTTTGCTATAGTTGGAAATATTTCAGTAGGGAGGGAAAGAGGCTCGCTCTCTCTCTCTCTCTCTCTCTCTCTCTCTCTCTCTCTCTCTCTCTCTCTGTCAGGATGATTCTGATGTTTCCCCTCCCAAATAGCTCTTAGCTTTCTTATGTTCTGGTATTTTGTAAATATTTGTAGGATTTTTAAATGGGCATTTCTATTTACTTTCCCTTCTTGTTTACAAAGGAATAAAGCATGATCAGTTGAAAAAAGGTACTATCTCTAGATTATCAAGGCAGTAAAGCCCTAACCATTTTAGAACTACCATTCTGCTTCTCATCCTTCTAGTTTGAATAACCTCATCAAGTTTTCATTGTCTTCCTTTGTGGCAGTATGGGACTGCTAGTATTTAACACTGGGTTTTCTCAGAGTCCTGATTGCACTGTAAATGTAACACACATGAGTTATTTTACACATTTCCAATCTGTTGCTGTTCTTCCAGAGATGTAGAAAGCTCATCTCAAATCCTGGGTGATGTATTCCAACGCATTTCCTGGTGTCTTTGTTTGCTCTTAAAAATCTCATTGTCAGTGATAGTCTAATCTTCTTGATTTTTCTCTTGACTACAATTATACTTTATTTACCCATGATCAAATGAAGGGTTAGTGTTAATGAGAAGTATTCATTATTCTTTGTGGGAAATGCAATGGGTTATATTATTTGCTGGCAATCAGACCACATATACTTAAGAAGGCCTGATAGCTGTATTTGCATCTCAGCCTGGGAATCAACCATTTTGTGGGAATGAATCTATAGACTTGTGAATTCATTCTGGTGTCAGGGGTGGTAGTTCAAAATACAGTTAGAGGAATTGTAAAGAGATTGCTTCATTCTTGACAGAATTTTGTAGTTCAGTGAAATGTATTAGCATGTGGGTTTCATATTGATATGTTTTCCATGTTTTGGGGGGGCTACATGTCCAAAGCCCAGAATTTTGTTCTTTACATGTACTGCAGTTGTTTCAATCAGGAGATTTGTTACATCCTTATTTTAAGGTTATATTACATAAGAAATCAGATTCTAGGTCAGGAAGATTTGGACAGAAACAGAAACCTCTGAGGATATGCCAAGGATTTGGGGGATCTCTACTCAGAAAAGGTCACAGACTTGACATCTAAAAGCACCCTATTTTTGGTTAGTGGTGCCTGAGCAGTTGGCAGTGCTTAATCCTGATTCACTGTTCCTATTTACTGTAGAAATAATATCGTTTCATTCATTCCCTGTTTTAGGTTAGGGACCCAGGTTCTTGTTCTCATTCTCTTATTCTTTCAAGTTCTCAAGGAGCTTTTAGCAAGATAAGAACTGATTTCATGGAGTTTCCCCCAAACAGCTGATAACATCATCTTGTGTTGTCCTTACAAGCACTTTGTGAATGGTAGCCTGGAGAAGTAGAAGCATCAGTAGGAAGGCCAGTTTTCAGCTCTTAGTAGATTTCGTGACATTTACATTCACATGACATTGGGAATGGTTTTGCTGGTCACTGGGTACATGTAACCATTGTTTAGACCGGCAGAGTATCTATTTGGGTGCCAGATGAAGCTTGGAGGCTGTTGCCATGACAGAGCTACAGCTTCTAGTGATTTCTTTACCTTCTCTGGGTTACTTGGATTTGAGGGGGGGCTTGTCTTCCACTGTGTGTCTAGAATTGTCATTTGCCTTTGGGGAGAGTAAAATATTCTAGCATCCTCCACCTATAAGCTAAGAAAGAAATCTGAAAACAACGCCTTTGGAATTTTTAAGAGCCAGTGTTTGGGATTGGATGAAGAAGCCCAACAGATACTTCTGGGATCTTGTTCCCACCAGTGTTTTGCACTCCTTCTAAGCAGTTATCAGTCACCATCTCCTGGCTTTCATCCTCTAGAACTATGTCATGGGGGTGGGGAAGGGAAATGGCACAGCATGAACCTTCACTATTTAGACATTGAGAAATTCACAAATCATTTTGAAGCTGAAAACTGAAATTCTTGCCTTATAGACTACAGGAAGAAAGATTTAAAAATAGACCCACTGACCAGATCAGTTTTTCCTTTCCTCCACCCATATCTTCCCTTCTCTCTTCTTGGTCTTCCTTACAGCAAGTAGGAAACCAAGAATTCTGAAAGTTTTCAGCCTCAGGCAGTTGCTTCAGTAGCCTGTGTTAGCATGTTGATTCTTGTAGAGAAGGGTAGATGGTCTTAACAAATGAAGGGAAGATGAGCAGTGATCCCTGACTGATTCTATTAGTAATCCTCCCAGGCTGAAGGCTGAGTTGAACTGGGCTGGTCCCAAAAGTATTGCCTGCCTCTCTTCATCTTTTAGTATGTGGTGATGAATTAGCTCATATTAAATCATTTTCCCTCTTCCTGTCCAGAGATGGGAAGTATTTTCCTGTGGAGACTATGACACATAGGCCTATTGTCAGTGGCCCCAAGCAGAGATTTAGTGAATTAGTCATTTTTGTAGATGAGTGTGTTAACATTAAAAGGGAATGATTATGACTGCTCTTTATTAATTTATTTTATTTTATTTTTTTGCTTTTTGGAGGGCAGTTGGAGTTAAGTGACTTGCCCTAGGTCACACGGCTAGTTTTTGTGTTAAGTGTCTGAGGCCATATTTGAACTCAGGTTCTCCTGACTCCACTGCCGGTGCTCTATTCACTTTGTCACCTAGCTGCCCCGTTCTTTATTAATTTTAAGGACTAGAGAAGAAAATAGGCATTGTAATGACTCTCTTGCATATATGTTCTTCTCTTATTAAACAGTTCATTTTAAGGAGCATTAGGTATTTTAAAAAATTGTTTGGTTCTCAGAAGGGAGCCCAACCTACCTGCCATAAAACATTAATGTCAGTTGCCCCTACTTCTGTTGGTGCTTTTGCTCTTAACTTCATTCTCTAAGGTGATTAGAACGTGATGAAATTATTTGATCTGAAACTTCCTACATTTGTAAAGATAACAAACTTACTTCATTTGAGACCTTTTGCTTCACATTGTTTTATGAGTATCCAAAGTTGTAGGTCTTACTTCTTTTGGGAAATGTCTTGTTGGCATTAAAAGACAAGTCTCTGAGTTACCTTTCAGATAATGCTCTTCTACTCTATCCTTGTGTATCTGACCTTAAGGAGGCCCAAAAGAAGAGAATGGAAGAGTTAGATGAAGCTCTAGCTCAGTAGGTGTTCTAGAAGACCTCCTACTTTTAAGGTCATTGAAAAGGCTAAAGATGTGGTCTTTGAGCCAGGAATGTTACTAACTAGCCAGTTTTGATCTCCTTTTCTTCCTCCCATGAGAAACTCTGTCAACAGTGTTAAGTCAATAGAGTTTTTATGGTGGATTTTGAAAGCAGTTGAAGACCTAAGTTACTGAGAATGTTCAGAATGTAGCCTCAGGTTGACAGTATGGAAAGAGAATGGCTAATAACAGAGATTTGATTGGTTGGACCAGATCCCTTCAGAGTCCCTATAAAGAGAACAAATATTACTATCCCAAGGGAAGACCAATCTCCTTTCCTTAACCCACCACTCTTTCCATGATCATTCTTAGAAGACATTAAGAAGTACTTGGTGTCAAGGATATAAATGAACTATATTCTTAACCTGTAGCCCAAAAATATGGGGCACATTACTTTGAACTGTAATTTAGGGCAAAAATAAAAGGAAAAATTTTTATTGTTACCTCTCACAGTTGTCCTTAACAATCTTCTGATAGTGTTGCTTTTTTTTTGAAAGGGAAGTGGATGGATAGATGAATAAAATAAGCATTTATTAAGCACCTACTGTATGCCAGGCTCTTGTGCTAAGCACTTAACAAATATTTTATTTGATCTTCACAACAACTTTACAGATGAGGAAACTGAAGCAAAGTTGAGGTGACTTGCTCAGGATCACATAACTAGTAAGGATCTGACTCCAGGCCTAGC
Source organism: Gymnobelideus leadbeateri (assembly GCA_011680675.1). Taxonomy (NCBI): domain Eukaryota; kingdom Metazoa; phylum Chordata; class Mammalia; order Diprotodontia; family Petauridae; genus Gymnobelideus; species Gymnobelideus leadbeateri. Next base: position 193,870 of record WOXC01005376.1, on the reverse strand, counting down.
ATTCTATCCACTGAGCCACCTGTGTGGTGGAGTGGGGCCTCTAGGTGGCACCATGGATAGAGTGTGGTATTTGGAGTCAGAGGACCTGAGTTTGAATGCTGCCTCCAATACTGATTAACTGTGTGACCCCAGACACACTGTGTTCCAGTTTCTTCCTCTGTAAAATGAGAAAAATAATAATCGCTCCTGCCCCACAGAGATGAGCTGACATGTGTGAAGTGCTTTGTAAACCTTACTTGCTATTGTTAGTGAGGGGGTATGTAGTGGGATGGTTATCTCTGTAGTCAGTGACTGTTTGTTATTTTGAAAGGCAGCGTTGCTTGAAGTCTTCTTTCATCCTCTATGATGTTTTGCAAATCAAAGCAGAGCTTGTACTTGTGCTGTAGAGTTTTTACTCTAAATTGATATGGCCTTGGCTTTCAGGTATTTCTGGTCAGTAAGGCATTAAGTATTTGTTGCCTGGATCTGTTTCTAGGCTCCTCATTTTGGTGACGGTTTGATAGATGCAAAATTTCTTTAAGGAAAATTATAGGGAAAGTCAATGTCTTTTGTCCATTTCCCATTTAAAAAAATTCATAATCAACATCTCATTGAAACTGATTATGGTGGAGGTATCTTTTTCTCATTTATTCATTCTTCTAACTTGGTAATACTTTGCTTTTTATTCTAGCTAGTTATTGAACAAACAGATTGTACATTGACAATTGATACTGAAATGGCTTCTGTGTCTTCCTTATAAGATGGAATAATTTTCATTTTTATGGTCTTATTACTTGGTGCTTTCTAGACTCTTGGAAAAAGTCATTTATTGGGCCAGCGACCAATTCTGCCTCCACAGCATCTTTTCCCTTTGTATCCTCCTCTCTGTGCTACCAGCTTGTTCTTGTTAGCAGGCCTTCCCCTTCTCTAAACAGCCCATTACATAGCTGCTTAAAGAATTCTCCTTTTTACATTTCTTTTTTAAAAGCAGCCTTTTTATTGATAGCTTTGTGTTTTCATCAGCAACATTTTCCATCATATTTTTCTCCTTATCCTTTTTCAGAGAGAGCCATTGCTTATAATGATATATGAGGATAGGAAGAAAGAAGAATTAAACATATCAAAAAAGTCTGACCCTCTGTGCAGTGTCCCTACATCCATGTTCCTCCGTTTCTTTTCAGGTGTGGGGGCAGGTGTCTTCTCTGCCTTTTCTTTAAGGCCATGCTTGGTCCATAGACTTTAAAAGCATTCAGTTTCAGTTGTTTTGTTATTGTTCTTCCTTCTGCTTATGTTCTTGTGGTTGTATATATTGTTTTCCCAGTTTTGCTTACTTCACTTTAGATCAGTTCCTGTCTTTCCATGCATCTATTGGTCGTGCTCATTATTGATTACAGCATTGTAATACTCCACTGCATTGTATTGCAGTTTGTTTAACCATAACCTAATCATTGAGCTACTTTGTCTCTGGTTCTTTGCTGCCACAGAAAGTATTACTATAAATATTTTGATATTTGAATGGGGTTTTTAAAAATTTTGAGTCCTTAACCTTCTTGGAATGGGGTGGTGGTGGTAATAGGCCTAGCAGAAGTATCTCTGGGTTAAAGGGTATGGATATTTTAGTCACTTTCTTTGCATAATGGAAAGCAATCTGCTTTCCAGAACAATTGAAACAGTTAACAGCTCCCATCAACAAATCATTATTGTGCCCATCTTTCCAATATTGACTCCTGTCTTTTTTTCATTTTTACTAATTGTGAATGTGAAGTAAAACCTCAAGGTTGTTTTGATTAACATTTCTCTTATTAGTGATTTGGAGCATTCTGTCATATAGTTTATAATTTGAGAAATATTCTTATCCTTTGATCATTTATCTATTAGGAAATGCTTTTAGTTCTATATTTCTGTTAGTTGGATGTCTATCTTGGAATGAGATTCTTATTGGAGACATTTGGTATAAAGATTTTTTTCCAGGTTGACGAGTTCCCTTCTAATCCTACTTGCATTAATTTTATTTTTACAAAAGCCATTCAATTTCATATAATCAAAATTATCTATTCTGCCTTGATAGTCATCTCAGAATACATGTCTATGGTTCCCTTTCTGCTCTAGCACAAAATATAAATTCCTTAGCCTGATGTTTAAGGCTTTCCATAGTTTGGCCACAACCTACCTTTACGTTACTTCCATTCACAAATTCTGTGTTTCAACCAGACTAGCCTACTCTGCTTAACCCCAATGCCTTCTCCCACCTCTGTGCCATACTCCATTTCTAGAAAATCATGCTTTCTCACTTTTGTCGGTTTTAGAATATATATCTTTCTTCAAGGCTCAGTTCTGGTGCCATTTCTTCACAAATCCCTGAGTCATATCCCCCTGGCTAGAACTTTTACCTCCTCAAATTATCCTAAAACATTTTGTCTTAATTTCCCCTATTATACATCAGCTTCACATTATCCCTATCTGTGAATATACAATATTTCCCTTGTGAAGTTTAAGCTTGTTGATGGCAGGAACTGTTTTTTCCCATCTTTGTGTCCATAGCACCTAACACAGTGCTGTTGCATAAAGAAGATGCTTTATAAAAATCTATTCGCGTGTGGCTTCTGAGTGCTATGCACGTTCTGTCTTCTTTGATTTCATGATCCAGATCCATATTTTCTAGCTTATTTTTTGCCATGTTTCTTTGTATCCATTTTGACATTGAAGTAACCAGTTTATTAATAAATTCTCTGTTTATCCATGGTAGCATATGTTGGCACATAAGCTACGTCTTCCTGGAGTTCTGTTTGTTTATCATAATTTTTCGCACTTTTCAGTGAGATGACCGAGGGTCTCATGAAAGGTACTTCTTTTTACTTTGGGTGTTTGGGAAAATCAATTCTACTGACTCTTTATTTTGTCCTCCAAGAAGGAGCTGTAAACCATCATGCTCCTTAGCCTTGACTTTTGAAAAAATGATTTATTTAAAAACTTGAGATGAATATTATAGAATGAAAAATTAGAAGAACCAGATTAGGGATCTTTTTCACGGCTATGGCCACAGTGAGAATTCTTAACTAATTAGGAATAATAAGAAATAATAAAAGGCACAATAGACAGTTCTGACTACATAAAACTTAAAAAAGTTTTTGTGCTAATGTTTTTACTGAAGATAGAATAAGAGTAAAAACTAAGTACAGAGGAAGTGTTTGTATCAAATATCACTGAGAAGAATTTGATATCCAAGAGCACATAAGGAATTGACAACATACATATCATTCAAACTATTTAACAACAGATAAGTAGTAAAAGGATTTCAGTTTTCAAATGAAAATTTGCAAAGTGTAAATGATTATATGTAACATGCTTCAAATCATTATTATTAATAAATGCACATTTAGCGAGATACTATCTTCCATTCCTTTGTATAGGTGAGAGTTCTGCCGCTATAAAACTTTTCATATATTGTTCAGCCTATTTCAAAGTATTGGTCAGTTTTAATGATTTTTTTTTCCTTTTTTTCCTCTTTAAAAAAAATTTTTTTTTTTTTATTTGGAGGGGGCAAGGCAGGGCAATTGGGGTTAAGTGACTTGCCCAAGGTCACACAACTAGTAAGTGTTAAGTGTCTGAGGTCGCATTTGAACTCAGGTTCTCCTGACTCTAGGGCCAGTGCTCTATTCACTGCTCTACCTGGCTGCCCCTCCAAAAAAAAAAAATTCTTTCTGGGGTACTCGGGTTGGGGAGGACAGAAGGGGAAGAGATACTGGGGAAAAATTTAGATGATATAAATACAAAAGATAAAAGTAAAATAACTTTATGCCATGCAAATTGACAAAGATGACTAAAAAACATGAAATAACTTGTGTTGGGAAGACAAGTTTACTGGTACACTATAGAGGAATCTGAATTGGTTCAGCTGTTCTATATATCAATTCAAATAATACAAGAAATGTGACTAAGCTTTTGACCCGACAATTCCATTCTTAAGTTTGTTTAAAAAACAACAACAACAACAGGAGATTAGCAAGAGAAACAAAGGTTCAAAATCTACCGCTGTAGAGGAGAGCAATATACAGACAGGGGTGCAGTAGACAATGCTGGTCCTGGTGTCAGGAAGACGTGAGTTCAGTTCTATAGCCTCAGACACTTATTAGCTATATGACCTTAGGCAAGACAGTTAACCTCTGTTTGCCTTAGTTTTCTCAACTGTAAAATGGGGATAATGATAGGACCTTCCTCCCAAGGTTGTTGTGAGGATCAAGTGAGATATTTGCAAAGTGTCTGGCACATAATGAGGGCTATGTAAATGTTGGCTATCATATACAATGACAATAATGCAGTAATAGCTTGAATTTATAAAGTGCTTTAAGATTTGCAAAGCACTTTACATATGTCATTTGGTATTTATAATAGCCTTGTGAGGCAGTTACTGTTATTATCTCTATTTTCAAAATGAGGATACTGAGGCCAAGAGAAGTTAAGTGACTTGTCCAGAGTCACATAGCTACTAAGTGTCTGAGGCAGGGCTTAAAATTCAAATCTTCCTGCCTCCAAGTCTAACACTTTATCCACTGTACTTTATTATTTTTTTTTTTTGCTTTTTGGAGGGCAATTGGGGTTAAGTAACTTGCCCAAGGTCACACGGCTAGGTTTTTGTTTGTGTGTGCGTTAAGTGTCTGAGGCCGGATCCGAACTCAGGTCCTTTTGACTCCAGGGCTGATGCTCTACTCACTGCGCCACCTAGCCGCCCCCACTGTACTTTCTTTATGACTCAAAGTGTTTATAGCAGCCCAATGTGATGGCAAAGAACTGGCAGTGAGGTGACTAGCCACAACTGGGGATAGGCTGAAAAAGATGGGACATGAATGTGGTAGAATGTTATTGTGCCATAAGAAAGAAACCGTATTGAAAGGCCCATTGACAAGATTTCTGAAAGCCAGTGAAAAATAAGCAGAGCCCCAGATCAGGTGTTTACCAAGCATTTATTGAGCATCTCCTATCTGTCTCATATTATGCTGGGGATCTATAAACCAAAATGAAAAAGCCCTTGCTGTCAGGGAGTTCACATTCCACAAGTGAACAAGTATTTTTTTACAAGTGCTTACCAACCAACCGTTTTGCTTTTTTCTTTTTTGGAGGGCAATTGGGGTTAAGTGACTTGCCCAAGGTCACAAGCTAGTTTTTGTGTTAAGTGTCTGAGGTCAGATTTGAACTCAGGTCTTCCTGACTCCAGGGCCAGTGCTTTATTCACTGTGCCACCTAGCCGCCCCTCAACAAACCATTTTGGAGAGCAATTTGGAACTATGCCCAAAGGTCTATAAAACTGTACATACTTTGATACCTAGCATCCCACTACTAAGTCTGCATCCCAAAGAGATAAAAGAAAAAGGGAGAAAGACCTATACATACAGAAATACTCTTTTTTGTGGTGGCAAAGAATTTAAAAAGGAGGGGATACTCATCAAGTGGAGAACGGCTGAACAAGTCGTGGTATATGATTGTGTTGGAATACTCCTGTGCTATGAGAAATGATGAGCAGAATGGTTCCAGAAAAACCTGGAAAGACTTACATAAAGCAATGCAGAGTGAAGTGAGCAGAACCAGAAAACATTGTGCACAGTCACAGCAACGTTGTAGGATAATCAACTATGGAAAAACCTGACTGTTCTGAGCAATAGAATAATCTATGGCAGTTCCAAATGACAGATGATAAAAAGTGCTATCCACTTCCAGAGAGAAAACTGATGAGCTCTGAGTGAAGCAGACTTTTTTCACTTTCTTTTTAAAAAAATTTATTTAAAACTTTTAGTTTACAACATTCAGTTCTACAATCCCTTGAGTTCCAAACTTTCTCCCCCTCACTCCCCTCACCCCCATGGTGGCATGCAGTCAAATACAGGATTTACAAATACCTTCACATTAAACAGTAGTCAGGTTGTAAAGATGGGTTATAACCAATGGAATGAACAATGAGAAAGAGGAAACAAAGCAAAACAAAAAAGAGCAAGGAGTTTGCTTCAGTGACATTCAGACTTTTTAGTTTTTTCTCTGGATGTGGATATCTCTTTCCATCATGAATCTTTTGGAGTTGTCTTACAACCTTGCATTGCTGAGAGGAGCCCAGTCTATCAAAGTTGGTCGTCACAATACGTTGTGTATGTAATTGTGTACAAATTTTTCCTGGTTCTGCTCTTCTCACTCAACATCAGTTTATATAAGTCTCTATAAATTATTATGAAGTCTGTCTGCTCTTCATTTCTTAATCGCACAATAGGCTTCCATTACATTCATATACCACAACTTATTTAGCCATTCCCCAATTGATGGGCATCCCCTTGATTTCCAATTCTTTGCCATCACAAAAAAATGTGTCCATAAATATTTTTGTACATACAGGTCTTTCTTCCACTTCTATGATCTCTTTGGGATACAACCCTAGAAGTGGTATTGTTGGGTCAAAGGGTATGCACATTTTTATAGCCTTTTGGGAATTGTTCTAAATTGCTCTCCAGAATGGTTGAATCAGTTCACAACTCTGCCAACAATGCATTAGTGTTCCAATTTTTTCACATCCTCTCCAGCATTTATCATTTTCCTGTTTTGTCATCTTTAGCCAATCTGATTGGTGAGATGTGGTCCCTCAGAGTTGTTTTGATTTGCATTTCTCTAATCAGTAGTGATTTAGAGCATTTTTTAATATACTTATAGATATCTTTAATTTTTTCCTCTGAAAACTGCCTGTTCATATCCTTTGACCATTTATCAATTGGGGAATGACTTGTATTCTTACAGATTTGACTCAGTTCTCTGTATATTCTGGAAATGAGGCCTTTATCAGAGACAACTGGTTGTAAAAATTCTTTCCCAATATTCCATTTCCCTCTTTATCTTGGTTACATTGGCTTTATTTGTACAGAAACTTTTCAATTTAATGTAATCAAAATTATCCATTTTGCATTTCAAAATGCTCTCTAACTGTTGTTTGGTCATAAAATCTTCCCTTCTCCATAAATCTGACAGGTACGCTATTCCTTGCTCTCCCAGATTGCTTACAGTATCAGTATCAATACCTAGGTTGTATACCCATTTAGACTTGATTTTAGTATATGGTATTAATATTGGCCTATGCCTAGTTTCTGCCATACTATATTCCAGTTTTTTCCCAGCAGTTTTTATCAAATAGTGAGTTCTTATCCCCAAAACTGGGGTCTTCGGGCTTATCAAACAGTAGATTACTATAGTCATTGATTGCTGTGTTTCGTGTACCTAATCTATTCCTTTGATCCACTGCTATATTCCTCAGCCAGTACCAAGTAGTTTTGATGACTGCTGCTTTATAATATAGATTAAAATCTGGTATGGCTAGGCCACCTTCCCTAGCATTTCTTTTCATTAATTCCCTTGATATTCTGGACCTTTTGTTCTTCCAAATGAATTTTGTTACTATTTTCTCTAGCTCTATAAAATATTTTTTGGTAGATTGATTGGCATGGCACTAAATATGTAATTTAATTTAGGTAAAATTGTCATTTTTATTATATTAGCTGTATTATCTGGACCTAGCCACAAGCACCTGATATTTTCCCAATTAGATCTGACTTTATTTGTGTGAAAAGTGTTTTGTAATTGTGTTCATATAGGTCCTCGGTTTGTTTTGGCAGGTAGATTCCCAAATATTTTTTAATGTCTACAGTAACTTTAAATGGAATTTCTCTTTCTATCTCTTGCTGTTGGATTTTGTTCGAAATATATAGAAATGCCAAGGATTTATGTGGGTTTATTTTATATCCTTCAACTTTGCCAGATTTATTTATTATCTCTTTTTTCACTTTCTTTATGTTTTTTGCTTTTTATTATTTTTTTTACAACATGACGAATATAGAAATATGTTTTGTATGGCTTCACATGTAAAATTGATAAATTGCTTGTCTTCTCTATGAGTGTGGAAGGGTGGAAGGGAAAAAGAATTTGGGACTCAAAATTCTTATTTTAAAATGTTAAAAATAATTTTTTAAAAATGCTTACCATAATAGGCACTGGGAATACAAGCACAAAGTATGAAAAAAAATCCCTACTTATAGGAGAGACAAGTACATATAAGAAGATATGAAGCATAAATATAAGGTTAGTAAATATAAATATTTTAAAACTAGCTAAATATAGCTTAGTGTATCCAGGAAGGAGAGGTGTGCTAGAGCCAGTTCCATTGAGCCAATTGTAAAATTTTTGGTGTGAGCATTTATACCTTGGAAACAAACTTCAGATCAGGGCTTTATTAATTTTTCTTAATTGTCTAGATTAAGAAAATATTGAAACAAGGATGCCCATTGTCACCATTATTATTCAGTATTGTATTAGCTAGCAATGGTAACAAGAGGGGAAAAAAAAAGAAATTGGAGAAATCAGAGTGGGCATATCTTTTTACAGATGATATACTTGGAAAATCCTAAGGATTCAAATAAAAAGTTAGTGGAAACAATAATTTTAGCAAAGCAGCAAGATATAAAATAAGCCCCCATAACTCATTATCATTTCCATATGTCACCAACAAAACTGTGAAAAAAGAGATAAGATATAGCTTACTTAAGATAATCATGGACAGTATAGAGTGCGCCTACCAGAACAAGCTCAGGAGCAACGCCAGCATCGTTATGGAATGGTCTTTAGTACAGATGAAGTCAGATTTAAATAATTGGAAAAATATTAATTGCTCATGGGTAGAGTGAGTTAAGGTAATAAAAAAGACCATTCTGCCTAAACTAATCTATTTATTCAATGCCATCCCAATTAAGTTACCAAAAAATTATTTTATTGAGCTAGAAAAAATAATAACATTCATTTAGAAGAACAAAAGGTCAAGAATATCAAAAGAATGAATAAAAAAAAAACCCATGAAGGAAGTTTAGCAGTATCAGATTTTAAACTATATTACAAGGCAGTAATTATTAAGATTTATACTGGCTAAGAAATAGAAAGGTAGATCAGTGGAACAGAGCAGACATACATAAACACAGTAGCAGATGATTATAGTTTATACTATATATATGATTATAGTTTGACAAATGTAAAAACTTAAGTTTTTGGGATAAGAACTCATTATTTGGTAAAAATTGTTGGGAAAACAGTCTGACAGAAATTGGGTATAAACCAATTATCTTATACCATTTACCAAGATAGGGTCAAAATGGATACATGATCTAGATTTAAAGAGAGCTATCATAAGAAAATGAGAAGAACGTGGAACATATTACCTTATCAGACTTAGGGGGAGGAGAACAATTTATGAATAAACAAGAGATAGAGAACACTGTGGGGTATAAAATGGATAATTTCAATTACATTAAACTAAAAAGGTTTTGTAGAAATAAAAGCAGTGTAGCCAAGATTAGAGGGAAATAAGAAAATTGGGGGGAGAATTTTTTTTGGAGGGGGAAGGCAAAGCAATTAGGGTTAAGTGATTTGCCCAAGGTCATACAGATAGTGTTAAGTGTCTGATGTCGGATTTGAACTCTGGTCCTCTTGATTCCAGGGCCAGTGTGCCACCTAGCTGTCCCGGGAGAAAAATGTTAAGACAGTTTCTCAGATAAGGGTCTCATATCTCAGTATATAAAAAACTTTATCAAATTTATAAGAATGAGTCATTCCCCAGTTGACAAGGAAATGAACAGTCAGGTTTTTGTTGAAGAAATCAAAACTATATATAGTCATATGAAAATATGCTCTAAATCACTATTGATTAGAGAAATGCAAATTAAAACAACTTTGAAATATCATCTTACACGTTTCAGATTGGCTAAAATGATAGAAGGGGGAAAGCAAGAAATGTCAGAGGAGATGTGGAAAAATTGGGACACTAATTGAGAGGGATCAGGAAGACTTCATGCTGAAGATGGTGCCTTTAAAGGAAGAGAAAAATTGCATAAAGATAAGATTAGAAGGGAGTGCACTACCGGCAAGGAGGATGGCTAGGTCAAAGGCAGGAGACAGGAGATAGAGTGTATGAGTTACAGAGAGGCCATTTTGTCTGAAGCACAGATTGAGGGACAAGGAGTAATAGCCAATGGAACAGGAAAAATAGGTGGAAGTCTGGTTGTGTAGGGCTTTAAAAGCTAAATAGAAGAGTTTATATTTTATCTTAGTGGAGGAAACCTTTGGAGTTGGTTGAATAGGGGAGACATATAGTCAGACCTGTGCCCAAGGAAAGTTACTTTAATAGCAGTGTGTAGTATAAACTGGGGTGGTGACAGACTTTTAGGAGAGGGAACAGTTAGGGGGTTATTGCCTGTTGGAGGATGAATGTACATATATAAGTAGATATGTAAAAAAATTCCAAATAAATGCAGAGTAATCGAGGAATGGTACTAGCAGTTCTAGGGCAGATTAGGTAAATTTTTTTTGGTAGAAAATGGTTCTTGAGTTGTCTTAAAGGAAGTAAGGAACTCTATGGAGGAGGTGAGAAAAAAGAATGTATTCCAGGCATGGAGGATGGAGTGCTGTGTCTGACAAACAACAGTGAGGCTGGATTGCAGAATTCAGCAGGGGAAATCATGTATAACAAGGTTGTTATAGATAGTGTAGAAAGATTTATAAGAGTGATACAAAGTGAAATCAATAGAACCAGGAAATCAGTATCCTCAAAGCCTACAGTGATGTGAGTGGGAAGGACAACCAATATAAAATGAGCAGAATGGAATTTTTTTTTTTGGAGGGCAATTGGGGTTAAGTGACTTGCCCAAGGTCACACAGCTAGTTTTTGTGTTAAGTGTCTGAGGCCGGATTTGAATTCAGGTCCTCCTGACTCCAGGGCCAGTGCTCTATTCACTGTGCCACCTAGCTGCCCCAAGGAGAATGGAATTTTATGAAACAGGGAACCACTGGTCATTTGAGCAACAAGCTGTAATACTAGACATTTTCTCTGATCCCCAACACCTCTCAGACCTTTCCAGAACAGAATTATGTGCCAAAGATAAACAACTTTAGTTGTCTTCATAGTCTAAGACACCCAGAATGCCCCCTCTCCCCTGCCCAAAAGCACGAACTGATACCTAATCTCAGCTCACTTAGCACCAAGGCTGCAGTAGCAGACATAAAGACCCAACACATGGTCTTGTAGCAAAACCTAACTCCCCACTCTGGTCTCCTTACTCTACAGTACTGTGGAGATCTTAACTCCCAGTGAAATAATTTTTTTCTTAATAGTATTTTATTTTTTTCCACATGTAAAAATAGTTAACATTCATTTTTGTAAAATTTTGAGTGCCAAAATTTTTTTCCCTTCCTCTCTTCCTTCCCCCTCCCCAAGACAGTAAGCAGTCTGATATAGGTTATACATGTACAATCATGTTAAACCTTTCTACATTAGTCATGTTGTGAAAGAAGAATCAGAACAAAAGAGAAGAACCTTCAAGTGGAAGAAATTGTTCAGGTTGTGACAGCTAGGTATTTTGGCAGACCTTCAGGAGCAGAAGCCTGCTGGAGGTAGTAATAGTCAGCACTGCTGCAAAGCTCTGGACTGCTAGTGCTGGGGCAGACAACCCCATAGTGCCAGGGCAGCAACTTTCTCAACTGTCAGGGGCACAGAACTGAGAAGGGGAGGGAGTGGGTGTATGGATACATGGTATTGGAGCAAGGGGGCTTGTTTGTTCAGCATTCCACTAAGCCTGAGGGAAAGAGCTCAGCATCCAACTAGGGCCACTTCTTTTCTAAGTCACTTGTGATAGAGACCTAGGTTGGTGAACTGTGAATTGCCAAACATGGGAGGAGGCTGAGATGCTTTGATATCCAGCCTTTGAGATCCACCATTGAAAGGGAGAGAGTTAGAAAGTGAGCAATAAGGGAAAAAATTGAAATTACCAAAGATTTCAGGAAGAAGAAAACTTGAAGACTTTGAATGTATGCAGATGGACCAACAAGGAAAATATTGACAGCAGAAGGAAATGTGACCTTCAGATCCAATCAAGAAGTTCAGGTATCAGTGAATAAATACTGTGAAGGAAGTACAAAGGAAAATGATCCAGTGCTTGATAAAAACAGAAGACCCTGTGGAATGTGAGAACGTGGAGCCATAACATACACAAACACAACTGAGTGGTTCTAAAGAGAAACAAGAATCCTGAAAACAGAATTTATAACCTGCATAGCAAAAATAATGGTCAGAAGAGAAAAATATGTGATGTCGAGTGTCAGTATATTGGGAATGTAAATATAGAAAAAAGAAGAACAAGTTTAGAAGAAGGGAAGCAGAAAATACCATTAAAAGAAAATGTGCTTGCTATGCAAGGAAAACATACAAATCTTGAAGACAGGATGGACAGAGACAACCTAATGATCTCCCAGAAGAACACAACATTAACACATAATGCAGAAAATAATAGAGGATAATTGCCCAGAATTTTTGAACATAAAAATGAAATACCAAAATAGATCACATCCAGGAAAAAAACCAAGACTTTGTGCAAACTCCAAGATACAGAGTGGTTAAATTTAACAAATCAATTCAGAAACAAGTTCTGCAAGCAAATTGGGAGAAAGACCTTCAAATGTGAAGGAAAAGAAATTGAGGTAACACAAAACTATTCTGCTTCCACTAGAAAACATGGCAGGGAATGAAACGATGTGTTCTGAAGAACAGTGGAGCTCAGGATACAGCTAAATGTTGCCTATCTTGCTAACCTGAACTTGACTATAAATGAAAAACATGGATGCTCAGTAATAAAGAGCTGAATAAATTATTTGCCTCTTGTACCACCCTATCAACAGAAATGCAGGAGTAAGTAAATGCAGCAGGCAAGGATAGCAGCAGCCACAGAATGACAGCAGAGAGACCAGTAAGAGACTTCTTTCTAAATGTGTACAAGGAGAGAGGGGTGAAGGCAGAAGTCTGGTGGAGGTAAGAGTGAAGAGGTGGGCCTGGGTCTTTAAGGACAGAACATGGTGATATTCTGCCTACAGGTAAATTAATATGTTTTTTTTTCTTTTGTGGGACTATGTTACAACATTGGAGGAGATCAGGGGAATAGAAAGGAATGTATAATGTGCTGAGGTCAAATTGAATGCTAAAAGTGAGGGGGACTTGACCCCTGTGGTCTCAGTAAGAGAAAGAGCTTGCAGAGGAATTTGAGGAGGAAGGGAGAAGGATTGAAAAGGTGTGGAGGTAAGAAAGGAGGCCTTACCTGGATGGTGGGATAGAGTTTCACTGATGAATGCTCCTATAGGTGAAGAGAAAAGGTATGTGAAGGGAGATTGGAACCTTGTGCCCTGTGTGGTGAGTGTCAATTGGTGCCTGAAAAATTCGCTTTACCTACCTTGAGAGGAGGAGAGTGGTAATTCTTGGGGACAGCTGACGACTAAGAGGATGGGAGGGCATGCCCTGAAGGAGATTTTCAGGCAGATGGGGAAAAAAGGCAACTAGGGGAGAGAATAGATCAAGGGTGGAATACCTAATTAGAGACTTAATTATAGGAATCATAAATCAGAGAATATTTCCATCTAGAATAGGTGGAAAGGATGGATAATAGAGTGAAAGAAATTCTTTTTGAAAAGGGACTAAAAAATGAAATTAAAAAAACTAATGAAATGAGTAGCTCAAGGGGAAAAGAGGAAGGGGGAATCTACTTGATTGAGAGGAAAAGAATTATGTAACCAGATAAAATCAAGAGAGGAAAAGGAACTAATAATCAAAACCCCAAAGGGAGAAGGGGTAACATAGGAGGAGGGGATCAGGAATAGGGAGAAGAGAATCGTGGGAATACAGCCGCCTTAAAAGAGATTAAGGTAAAGTAACTGAAACAACATAGTGCTGTGTTTATAGGAGAAGAGGGGGAAAACTATCATAAACTTGAGAAAACTCCAATGTTAGAGAAAGATGGTGGAAAATATAAACCAAACTCTCATGACTTTAAGTAAGAGTGAATGAAACAATTCAATAAAAAGAAAAAGAGTGATATTGGATGAGAAAACACAGTTCCATGATCTGTTGCTTATAACAAGCATTCAAAAAACAAAGATATACACAAAATAAAACAGAATGGAAAAAAACTTTCCTATGCATCAAGTGAATCCAAAAAAGCAACAGTTGCCATCATGCTGTCTGATAAAGCAGGAGCAAACATTAAAAAAAACAAAAAAACAAAAACAAAACCAAGGAAACTACTGAAAAGAGCTGTGGATAACAAATTGTCGGTTTTAAACTTAGACCCTTGAAATGCCTTAGTATCCAAATTCATAAAGGAAGCACTATCTGAGCTACAAGAAGACATAGACAGTGACATAATAGTGACAGAAGACTTCAATCTCTCTCAGTTTTAGGTAAATCTAACTGAAATATAACAAAAGGAGAATATGGAACTGAACAAATTGTGGTGGAAGCTAGAGCTAAAGATTTACGATGTCTTCTAAATGGGACTACAAAAACTACACATGTTTTTAGTACAACATGAACTTTTACAAAAATTGGCCATGTACTTAGGGGACAACTATATTGCAAACAAGTGTAAAAAGGTAGAAATAGCTAATAAATCCTTTAGAAACAATAATATAATAAAAATGTTAATAGGTTCAGGGACCACAAGCCAAAGATAGAGCCAAACAGAGACTTAACAACGAAATTTTAAATAATGAGTGGGCCAAAGAACAAATCATAGAAACAATAACTATGTAAAAGAAAATTATAATGATTAAGTAACACACCAGAATTTCTGGGATATAGCTAAAGCAACCCTCGGGAAAAATCATATTCCTGCAAACATATATTAATAGAGCAGAAAAAGAGAGGATTGATGAACTGAATAGGCATTTTAAAAAAAATTAGCCAACAAACAAGCAAATCTAAAATAAGCACAAAAGAGGAGATTCAAAGTTAGAGGCAAATTAGATAAAGTGGAAGCAAAAAACCCCATGGAAACAATAAAACAAAGCTGGTTCTTTAAAAAGACTGATAAAATTGATAAACACTTAGTTAATCTGATTAAAGGAGCAAAAAAAAATCTGTAAAATAGCAAATGAGCAGTAAAATCACAACAAAATCAGAAGACAGAATAATCAAAACATATTATAAGCGTTATATGCTAACAAAACTAAGAACACTAAAGAAATTAGGTTTAAATCAATACTTTCACTGCTACAGTGCATTCTGAGTAGATATGTGATCTGAATATCATTCCATAAAAAAAAATTAAAAGAGAAACATCATAATACTTCCCACATTTGGAGGAAGGAGATGTATTATTAATCAAACAAGAGTTAGAGGCAATTACAAAAGATAAAATAGATATTGGCTTACATGAAAATAAAAAAGATTACAAATAGACAAAATTAATATACCTCAGATAAGAAGGGAGGTGGTTGAATGGGGAAAACAAATCTGTGTCAAAGCTCTCTGATAAGGAGTTGGTATCCAAGATACACAAAACAAAAAAATAAATGAATAAATAATTGAGTCTAATAGCCATTTCCCATTCTATAAGTGCTTAAGCAAGGGATATGAACACATTTCTCAAAAGAATTTCAAAGTATTCACAACCATGTAAAAGAATACTCCAAATCTGGGGCGGCTAGGTGGCGCAGTGAGTAGAGCGTCAGCCTTGGAGTCAGAAAGACCTGAGTTCGGATCCAGCCTCAGACACTTAACGCACACACACACAAACAAACAAACAAAAAAAACCTAGCCATGTGACCTTGGGCAAATTACTTAACCCAAATTGCCCTCCAAAAAGAAAAAGAAAAAAAAGAATACTCCAAATTGTTAATAATAAGAAAAATGGAAATTAAAACAACCCTCAGGTTTCACCTTACACCTTGCAAATTTGCAAAGATGACAAATGGTTGTGCATTGTAGAGGAGTTGTGGAAAGATAAGCACACTAACACATTGTTGTATTAGGATTCATTACATTGTTGGTGGAGCTATGAAATAATACAACCAATTTGGAAAGCAATTTGAAATTATGCAAATAAATTGACTAAATATCCATGTTCTTTGAATCAGAGACCTTTATTCAGCTTATACCACAAGGAAGCCATTGATATAAAGAAAGTCCCCATATACACTAAAATATTCATAGCAGTATTTTTTGGAACAGTTGGAAACAAAGTAGATAACCATTCGTTGGGGAATGGCTAAATAAATGTAATTTGTTTAGTCATTGTAATTCCAATATATTGAATGTAATGGAATATTACTTTACTATAAGAAATGACCTGTGTGATGAATACAGAGAGATATAGAAAGATCTGTATGAACTGATGCAGAGTGAAGTAATTGGAGCCAAGAAAACAGAATACACAGTGACTATAACAACATAAGTGAAAATATTGACACACCAAAAAGTCAGTGTTGCAAAATTATAAAGATCAAGGCAAGTGTTGAATGAAGAGATATGAGAGGATACCTCTAACCTACCCACTTTTTGGAGGTGGGAGGTCCACGGGTGTTATACAATGGATATGTTTTTGGACTTTTTCCATGTATCAGTCAGTTCTACAGACGTTTTTTCCTCTCTAAAAATACTGTTTGTCATGTGGAAAATGTTTTTTTTGGGAGGGGTAGGGGGAAAGAGAAAGATACTTGGGAAACTATGATAATGAAAGAAGCAGAAGACATAAATAAAAACTTTTTGAAAAGAGAAATTCTGAAGAACAGATTTTACCCCAAAGAAAAGAAAGGAAAAGACACCACTGGTTGCTCCTTTGTAGAGGCAGATTGCGTGTGAAATATTGCATATGACATCAGATTATTTTGATATTTCAATTGGTTTTCCTGAATTTATTCATTTTTTCTTTTCTCTTTTAATTATTTGTTTATAAGGGATAGTTCTTAGGTGGGGGGAAAGGAAGGGCATAAGGGGAAACCTATATGATGTAAAAACAGGAGATCAGTAACATCTATTTAAGAAAGAAAAAAGATGGAACAAATATTCCCAAACCAGAATGAGAATCTGGCAGCCTTAGAGCATCACAGAAGAACAGGGAACTATAGTGTCAAGTAGCCGGCCTAACAGATTATCTATCATACCAGCAGAAGGAAGTAGAGCTGACACCATAGGGACAGGTCTTGGGCCTGCACAACTGATTGATCCTCCTGTGGAGGGTGAAAGTGAGGAAGAAGATGGAATCATGACATTGAGCAGCTATTGACTCAGAAAATGTGGAGCTGGTGAAGTGAGCAATAGCCGAATGGCCCAGCTTGGGCCAAGGGTATTTCAGATGCCTGATGAGAGGATGTGATACAGAAGACTATGACCTTGCCAGGCAACTTTTATATGGAGGTGACTGTCACCATTGGGAGCAGCCTTCTCTCCCCTCTTTCCAAATTCAGTCTGGGACATAATAAATGCTTAAATAACATTTGCTGGTAGATGGACTGTTCTTGTTATCTTATATTGCAGCAAACACACACACACACACATATATATGTATATATACACACGCATATATTTCCACATATTAATGCTACTATGAATTTTTAAAAATAGAAACCCTCCCTTTTTTTGCTTTTGATAGCACAATCAAGCTAAATTTCCAACCTGTTTATTGGGTAAAGGGGTATGTTTCTTTTTGTAACTATTTGTACTGCCAGGTTTTCTCCAAAAGGATCCAATAAATTTCTAATTTCACCAACGAATGAATATACCTATTTTCTACAACCCCACTAGTATTGTTGCATTACTTTTAATTATTTTTGTCAATTAGGTGGGTGGGAGGTGGTACCACAAAATTGTTTGAATTTACATCTCTTTGATTATTAGTGAAGGTGAGCATTTTTAGGTAATTTATTAATAATGTTTTCCCTTGAAAATTATATGTCCATATCATCTGACAATTTATACATCATTGCTAATTTACTACTGTGATTTTTTTTAACAGATACTGTATGTTTTAGATACCAAATTTACATGTCTTATTTGCTATAAATATCCCCAATTTATCATTTTTTTTCTTTTGTTTTTGTTCAGAAATTTTTTACTTTTATTGTCATTAATCTTTCCCTAATGATTGTTGAATTGAAAAAACTTATTCCCCTCCACAGTTAGAGCAATATTTTATTGTTTTATTCTCTGTTTTTTTGTAACTTCCTTTTTATATGTTTGTCCATCATCCAGCTGCAATTCATTGGGATTATGTAGTGTAACGTGGAGGTCTAAATCTATTTCCCACCAATTTACTGAACAATTTTCCCAAGTATATTGATTAGATAGAAGCTGGAGAAAGGATTCATTACTTTGTCTAATCTTTTTTTTTTTTGGAAATTCAGCAGGATGAGGTAGTGAATAGAAAGCCCGTTGTGAGCCGATTAAAGGTCCTCCTTCTGGCACACATTGGTTGTGAGCAAGAATCCTGTAACTTCTCAGTGGCACTAGGGGATGTCATAGTGCACAGAGCACTGGCTTGGAGTCAAAAGATCTGAGATCAGATCCTGCAGCAGACATTGACCAGATAGATGACCCTGTGCAAGTCACCTAACTTCTGCCTTAGTATCTTTAATGCTTATATGGGGATAACAGCCCATTTATCACGAGATTATTGTGAGGATCAAATCAGATGGAATTTGTAAATCATGTAGTACAGTGGCTAGTGCCCAGTGTGTAGGTGCATGCTAAATGTTTGCCCTCTGCCCCTTTCCCACAAATCTCTGAGACTCTTATAGAAGTTGCCCATCAGCATTGATTGAAAGACTTTCCTTTGGGAATTATCTGTACCAATAACAAGGGGTTCCAACCAAGCTTTTGTATCTCTTTGGTTGGATTTGTCCTGGTCCATGTATCCATTTCTCTATATTTTTTGACACAGAAAAAAACAGTTTTGATCAGTGTTGTGAAATTCAAATAGAAATAGGGGCCACCCAACTGTGCATAAGGATCCCTGTGGGCTACTGATTGACCTAGAGAATCACATATCCATATAATCTATGTTTTATTGTATTTTTATTTATTTTGTTAAATATTTCCCAGTTATATTATAATCTGGTTGAGCAACCTTAGGGAGTGTGGTGGGCTGTGTTTGATACTTCTGGTTCTGATAATCCCTTTCGTAGTATGTTTCGAAATCTGGAGAACACAAGATCATTTCTATCAACTATTTGCTTAATTTTGTCCATGATTTTCTTTTAATTTTTTTTGCTTTTTTTGGGGGGGGGGGCGGAGGGATTAAGTGACTTACCAAATGTCACATGGCTAGAAAGTGTTAAATGTTTGAGGCAAGATATGAACTCAGGTCCTCCTGACTCTAGGGCCAGTGCTCTATTCACTGAGCCACCAAGCCACCCCCATAATTTTCTTTTCTACTTGTTTTTCCATATACATTTCAGTATGTTTTAGTTTAGTGGTATAAAAAAGCCATTCGGTGTTTTGATTGATGTTACATTAAAAACAAATTTATTTAGGAAATATTGTCATTTTTACTATATTAATCTGACCTATTCATGAACATTGAGTTTATTTGTCTTTCCTTTTTGGTCATTGTAGTTTTGGAATTGTCCTTACAAAGGTAATTTTTATTTCTAGATAGGTTAATTCCCAAACATGTGATGGTATTTGTTGTTCTAAATGGGGTTTCTTTTCATTATTATTATTATTATTATTATTTTGCTTTTTGGAGGGGGGAGGACAGGGCAATTGGGGCTAAATGAGTTGCCCAAGGTCACACAGCTAGTAAGTATTAAGTGTCTGAGGCCGAATTTGGACTCAAGTCCTCCTGACTCCAGGGCTGGTGCTCTATTCACTGTGCCACCTAGCCGCCCCTCACTATTATTTTTTAATCATTATGAAGGGATGCAGATGATTTTGTGGGCTAATTTGATATCCTCTGATTTTGCTGGACTCATCACTTTGAACATTTTTTTGGTTGAAGCAGTTGATTTGCTATTTTTACCTCTTTATTTCTATATTAATTTCTCTAATATTTTTTCCTGTCTTGTTGCAATTGCTGCAATTTCCAATACTACAAAAGTGGTGCAAGTGGAGATCACATAGAGCTGTTAACTAGACTTTATTTTAATTTTGAAAGTGGAAACAAAGAAGGGTGACTTGAGGAATGAATCAGTAAGCATTTATTAATTGGTGTTGCAGTGGATAGAGCACTGGTCTTAGAGTGTGACTGACTGTGACTCTGGGCAAGTCACTTAGCCCCTCTTTGCTCCAGTTCCTCATCTGTACAATGGGGACACACTGGAGAAGGAAATGGCAAACCACTCCCAATATCTTTGCCAAGAAAACCCCATGAAAAAAGTCTGCCCGGTCATGACTGAACAACAACTACAACCACCACCACCACAACAATCTATTGTATGTCATATACTGTGCTAAGTACTATGCATACAAAGGGGGAAAAAGGGAAGGCTCTTAAAAAATGGTTCACTTGATAACATAAAGGCCTCAATTTGCATCTTCATTTTTTAGAACTAAGTTAAGACAGGAAAAAAAATGTGCAAAGGGGAGAGCCCTGGATTTGGAGTCAGAGGCCCTGGTCCATGTTAGTCAGCAAACCTTTATTAAATGCTGGGCACTGGGCTGTGTGCTGAGGATACAGACCAAAGGGAGACAGATTTCCCTCCTTCCAGGTCTTGTATTTTAAGAGGTAAGCCCACCTCCCCATGTGTAGGTGCATGGTGCGTAAAGAACAGCCAACAGCTAACTGGTGGGGCTGGTCCTAGCAGCTGGAGGGATCCATCCTATGCAGAAAGTGATTTGAGTTGCCTTCTGTGGTTAGTTAGCTTGTGTAGAAAGCTAATATAAGGATCAGGCTTTAGATGTGGTCCTCAGCTCTGTCTGACTGTGTGTGCTCATTACTTCGTGGAGGATAGATCATCCCCTCTTTTGGTGACTTAGTTGGTAATCCTTAAACTGAGGAACATGCTTGTCTGAAAGTCTGTCATCAGAATTCTTGAGTGAGTACCTTTTAGGCTGCAGATAAAACTTGTAGGCTTGCTTTGCTTTTTGAATTTGACTAAAAGATGTCCATAATCTCTTGGGGAACAGGTAATTTTAGGAATTAAGCATTCTTGAATATCAATAACTTAACAACTGCCATCCTTATCATCTGTTAATGTGGAACAGTGACATTTTACTAAGCATATAAGGATTTGATTATCAGACAAAATTAGCTATAGATCCTTCCTGCATTGGAGTAGTTCATAGTTAAAAGTTGGGATTTTGGGGATGGATAGGTGGCACAGTGAGTCAGCCCTGGAGTCAGGAGGACCTGAGTTCAAATTTGTTCTCAGACACTTAACACTTACTAGCCCTGTGACCTTGAGCAAGTCATTTAACCCCAATTGTCCTGTCCTCCCCCCTCCAAAAAAGTTGGGATTGTAGAATTCTGGAATAGTCTTCTCCAAAGGAGTTTGTATAATCTTTTGAGATTTTCAAGAATTGACTAGGTAATTGAATTAGGTTGTAGAACTAGATATTCTTACATGATCTTTAAGGTAAAACTGTATCAAGCCTGTTTACCAAGTTCTTGCTCATTACATGAAGTGTGACCATCAAGTAATGGGCCTGGCTTTTTGTGGAACATACCAGAAATTTAATGCCCAAATGAACTATGTCTTTCAAAGTAAGTCATTTTGGGAGGTAATATACTTAACCATATTACCACTACTCAAAACTTTTTAAACTTACAGAATTGTTTCCAGGGCTATTTTACAAGCCATGCAAGAAAATAATTCTTATTATGTCATTTAAAGTCAAGCATCTGTTGAATGACTGCTGCATAGCAGGCACTGAGTAGATCAGTGAAGTCTTGGAATTGGCACTTGAGCTTGAGGGAAAGGGATTTCAACAGGTCTTGAGGTGTCAGGAAGTCCATTCCAAGCACAAGAAATGAATGACCTTTGCAAATGCAGAGAACTGAGAGAGGACAAGACTAAATCAGAGAATGACTAGTAATTATATGGAATAATTATCATTAATAGGGTGGAATAGGGAGAGACTGGGGAGACTGGAACAGAACTGGGTTTTGGAGAACCTTAAATGACTGAAAACATCTGCATGGTTTTTGGGGCAGCCACTGAAGGCCTGTGAGCCAGAGACATGACTCAATTGGACCTGGATCATAAGGAGATTCCTTTGGTAGTAGAATGAAGGGTGAATGGGAGAGACTGGAGGCAGGGAAACCAATTAGGAGGCCTTCGTAATTGTACAGACAAGAGATGAAGGTCTGCATTAAGAGGTGGTCTGTGGAGTAGAAAGGAGAGAAGAGGCTTTGAGAGAGATTTCAGGATCAGAATTAATAGAACTTGGCAACTGCTTGGGTGTGAGGAGTGAGGGAGAAGGAAGAGTCAAAGAGGATTCCAATTTCAAGCATCAGTAACCTGGAAAGTAGTGGTATTATCAAGAGTCTACAGAGAAGGTAAAAGGAGCAAACATGGGGGGGATGTGATGAATTCAGTTTTGTGTGCGTTGAGTTTGAGCTGCCAGCATGACACATTCTCGTGGAGATGTCCAGCATAGTGTTGGGAATGTAGGAGTATATCTCTCATGGGAGATTTTGAAGGTCATATGCATGGAGGTGATAATTGAAGCTATAGAAGTAAAGACAATCAGGAGATTAGGGGAAGAACATAGACCCAAGGGCAAACCAGTGTGAGTTGCCTTAATATTTATATATGAGTTTCCATGAATATTCATTAAGATAATAGGAGGGGAAGGAAGGGATCGAAATGGGACAATCAGAAGTAGAAAAAGAACCTTGAAAAAGCACAAGTGTGACTAGTATGGGAAAGGTTGGACCACATGGTCTTTGAAGATGGTTCTGGCCCACTCCCCTAAGATTCTGTGAAACCAAGAGATGAAAAAGAAAGTGGTCAAGCAGTATCAAATGTTGGAAAATGAAGACTGAGAAAAAGATCACTGACATTGGTTTTATTGTTGTGATTGGGACTGATCCCACCTTGTAAAGGAATCAAAAGCCTACCCTTCATATAGAAAACACCGTCAGTGACTAGCACTAGGCAGGGTGGATGTAGCCAACACCAAACCAACCCTGACATGACTGCTTTTTGCTTTTATAATAAATGCATTTTATTTTGCTTTCTTCTTACCAGGTGTACAATGTTTACATGGCAGGAAGGCAGCTGTGCTCTAAGCGGTACCGGGAATTTGCAATTCTGCACCAGAACCTTAAACGAGAGTTTGCCAACTTTACTTTTCCTCGCCTGCCAGGGAAGTGGCCGTTCTCATTATCAGAGCAGCAATTGGATGCCCGACGTCGTGGGTTGGAGGAGTACCTGGAGAAAGGTAAGTTGGTTCTCAGGACACATGTCCAGAGCTTCTACATAGATTACTTAGGGTCACCTTGGTGCTGCCACGTATCCCAGATGAGCTTTCTATAGCTAGCTCCCTAGTCTGTGGGAAGTGGCCTCCAGGGAAAATGAGCTTGTAGCACATTTTTAAAAATAGTATTTAATTTTTTCTAATTATACATAAAGACAGTTTTTAGCATTCCAGATTTTTCTCCTTCCCCTCCCCTCTTTCTAAAACAGTAAGCAATTTGATATAGGTTATTTATATATAATTTATATGTGCTGTAGCGTATTTCTAAACTGGATTTAACGATGGAAGCCTTGAAGTATGACAGAGATGCCTGCTCGGTGTTGTGATTAATAGTGTGCTTTTATTAGCTTGCCAATACTTAACAACAAACACAATTTGTTTTTAATGCACGAAGGACCTTTGTTTACATTATTTGCCAACAAACACACATATGTACGCAATCAGATACACAGTTTGGTTCTGCAAGGGAAAAGTGCTATCTCTGAGACACTGTTCGTCTCTGTTAGAGTAGCTCTTACATGCCCTCATTCAACATTCCCTGTTAAGCTTCTGCCCTGTCCTGTGTCCCAGGCTGCTTCGCCCCCCCCCCCCCCACACACACACACACACACTGTGGTAGATAGAATTGCAGAGTGTGCAAGCTGTGTGCTGGATTTTCCTTTTAAGCTTTAGTTAAAGAATGGCTAGAATAATGGTCTTATTCAGTAAATGGTAGTTTTTTTATCCTTGTATAAGGACTGACCTAGCTCGGATTTTTCTTTCAGGGTTTTCTTTTTCACTTCTACAGTGAATTGTTATCCTAGAGGAAAAATCTCTGTAGAAGGTGGTAAACCCCTTCTGTCACCGTTGTCATTTTTCTGAAATGGAAAAGCTTCCGATTGGGGCTCTTGGGAAACATGAAAAGGTTAAAATGAGGAGTAGAATGAGGCCTTAGAATTGATAGAAAAGCCTCACAAATTCAGTTTCCTAATCGAATTGGAGTAAATCATCAGGGTAATTTACCAGCCACATGAGAGTGAGTCAGGAAATTATCTTCTTTAGATCAAGGAGTGATTTTCTTTCTGCTTTGAAGAGAAAGTCAGGTGCAAGGATGTGCTCAACAACACACTTAATTGGCCGGCATGCTTGTACAGAGCAGCTTTGAATGCCTGTGGTTCTCTGACCGCAGCCTTGCTTGTGGCTGAAATTGACTTTTACTCCTTTTTTCAATTTTGTCTTGGATTAGTTTTTCCCATTCTCAGAGCCCTCTTGTTTTAGCTCACTAATAGCTAACAAAGGATAGAAAAGTTAGACTTACCTAATTTCAGTTTCTTTCTGTTCAGAACTTCTCTAAGCCATATATAGATAGGCCCACATTCTGCCAACTGAGAGCTCCATATTCATCCCTAATGTTCCCTGTGCCAGGGTGGGGCTCCCACCTCACAGCCTCACCTGCTAAAGCTGCCTCATAACAAAACCCTTCTTGGTTGTTTTTACCATTGGAATTCTTTGTGTCCTGTAGTGTGTTCGATACGAGTCATTGGTGAGAGTGACATCATGCAAGAGTTCCTCTCGGAGTCAGATGAGGTAGGTTGACAGCCTCCCCAGCGACTATCTGTTCTTTTAAAAAATTCATGATGACAGTTTTGGATGATAATAATTGCTATAAAAATACCCAAGACTACTCCAGCTTCCTGCTCCTGCTTGCTCTTCCAGGCCCCCCTCCAGCCCCACACCCATGGAGCCTTCCTTGACAACTGTGCATGTGTCTAGTACTTGACAGACCCGTCATTCTCTTGGGGGGGCTATTCAGCCAATCATCAGGCGGCCTGTCTTCTGGCGACCTGCTTCTCTGCACCGCGCTGTGCTGGTCTTGGAATGACCTGGCTCCTATGGGAACCTTTTCCACTTGGGTCATAGCTGCCACTCACAAAATGTGATTGAGGCCAAAAAGGAATATCACAGAGAAAAAGAAAGATGCTCTGCCAGCATTACCTTCAAGACATGGAAATCAGCATCATCCCTTTGTCATAATGAAGTTTGAGAGGAGAATACATATTACACATTTTCTGATTATTTTATTAAGAGGCAGCTGTGGCATAGTAGATAGAGAGTTGGTCTTGGAATCAGGAAGACCTGAGATTCAAGTCCAGTCTCCAACACACGCTGGCTGTGTGACCCTGGGTAAGTCCCTTAACCTCTCCATGTCCCCAGGTGTATCTGAGGCTCCCATGTGTAGAGCAGGTACTGACAGATCGGGGGGGGGGGGGGGGTTTCCTCACTGAGACTTCCTTACAGTCACTCATCTCGTGCTCCTCCCCAGCCCTCTAAAAGTCCAGCTGTGTCTCATGTTTCCACCAAGATTGTTAACTCTTGTTGGTGAGTGTGGGCTGTACCTTGCGATTCCCTCTGGCGCCTCGCATAAGACTAGGCACACAGTCATGCACCATACTTTGTGACTCACTACTGCCCTGCTAGCCATCACTCTGTTGGTACAACTCCCCAGGGGGTTAGGTATACCTTCTTACTGAGGTAGAAGGCAAGTGACTTGGGTGGGTTTGAGTCCAGAAGCTCCAAGGCCAGAGCTCTTCCTGCTACGCCGTGATACCTTTCATGTAATAATCACTACATTGTCAGGTTGACAAAGTGCTTGATGCTACAGGAGTGTGTTAGGCAGATTCAGTCCTTTCTTCTATCTTTATAGAGAGGTCACATAGTATGGTGAGGGCTTCCCATCCTTAGTAAGTGACCTGGCTTAGAATGCTGAGGAAGGTACTCATTAAATGTGATGGAAGCCAGAACCTAAAAGGAATACAAAGGAAAAATGATTCCCAGCTGTTCCATAGTTTTCCCTAGCCAGAGGTTCCACTTTTGGGGCCTGTGCCCCAATTCTAAGGTGGGCATAGGGTCTTCATCTTTCTCTCTCCTGTGACTTCTCCCTTCCATGTATTAACTTTAGTAAGACTCAGACTTTCCTTAGTAAAAATAAACAAGAATAGGGGCACAACAGGGACCTTCCTGGGACAATTTGAGAAGATCAGAAGAAAAATTCCAGGATGAGGTTCAGGCCCTGTGAAGAGTAACACCTCCAGGCTAGGGTCTGCTTTCACAAGGAACAACAAGCGGCAAGCCCTAGGGTTAGCTGGGTTGGGAGGCTGCCTCAGCCCTAGCCACAGGAACTTTTACCCACCACATAATGAGGGGAGTTGGTCGATTGAGCCCTGGAAGATGGAAGGGACCTCTGCTGAGAAGGAACACCAGAGCCAGTTGTGCAGTGAAGAGTGGTGGGGGTGAGAAGGAACCAGCACATGCTCAGTGAATACAGAAGCAGTGGGGCAGAAAGCCCCTGGCTGTAGGCACTTAGAGGAGGTTGGAGGTTTGGCTTTGGTTCCAGGCTACAGGGGAGAACTGCAGATCTGGGGCAAGAGGCACCATCCCCCACACCCCAGGGCAAGAGGTGATTACAGAAATTAAGCTATTACCACAAAAGTGCACAGGCAAAGGAGAAAGAATCCAACCATAGAGAGGTATTATGGGAACAGAGAAGACCAGGGTTCACTTTCAGAGGATATTGAAGCAAAGAAATCATTCCCCTTTTACTCCAGAGAGTAATGTCAAATGGTCATCTGCCTAAAAAGAATTCATAGACGATCTTAACAAAAGACTTTAAAAATCAAATGACAGAGATGGAGGAAAAACTAAAAAAAAAAAAAAAAAAGGGAAGGCAAAAGGTATGCAGAATGCAGAAATCTGAATGCAGAGATACAGAAACTTTTGAATTTAAAGGTTTTAGTCTAATTTTACCTGTAGATTAGTTTCTTTGGAATAGCTTAAAGAGCTTCCTACCCCTGTTCCTTACTTGATCTGAAATCTAGTGTTTTTTGCTTCTCTATATCAGTTTTATTTTTCCATGTTTGGAAGGCTTTTACCATTTGTATTTTGAAAGCCCAAATTAATGAGCATAGTGAGCTGTTATTGAAGTCGCTAGTTTCACCCTAAGTGACACCATCTTACTTTTTATTCTAAGTACTCTGTGGGTTCCTTAACCCACCTTCTTTTCCTTTTATAGTGACTTGGGACAGCCCTTGTTGATATGCTAATCACATTGACAGGAAAGGGTAAGGGGCATCAGTGCATGGGGTTCACCGACCCAGTGGGTGGATCCAGCAAAGGAGATTACAGTGTAAGTAAATCATATCAGTCCCTCTGCTTAAGTCTGGCTGTCTACTGTCCACTGGCAGCCATGACATCTTCTTGTACCCAAATTTATCTATAGCCTTGCAAACCATTAGCTTCCAAGAGCTGCCTGATCACTTTACTGGGCTTCCTGGTGTCTTTGGGCTGGTAGGTTCTTTTTGGCCAGTCATTGATGGGCTTCTCCTTTTCCCCTAAAGGCCTGGTATTCCCCATGGTGTGCTTGTGGGCCTCAGCATATTCTACTTCTTGCTACTTCAAGCATTTTCTAGAAAGGGCTGGCCAACTTGCAGAGCTGGGAGTTATGGACGGCATCATTACTTTTGTTAGGGGAAGAGGCCCAGAGAAGGATGAATCCTTTTGAGTGCTTTGGGAGAAGAGACTGGGATTTCCTGCCCACTCTCTACTGCCTCCTTCTAGCTCTCAGTGATCTTCCATCTTCCTCCCTGCTTCCTTACCCCTCCTCCCCTCTCCTGTGTCTGGTACTCCTGCCCCTCCCATTGGTTTTGTATCCTCTTCCCCATGTTCTTCCTTTGCGGGGAAGAGTGAGACAGTGTGAATTCTGTCTAATCTACCTCTAGCATTATGATAGTAGACAAATATGGAGTTAATAGTTAATGAATCTTACTGGCCAACCTTAGGAAAATTAAGTGCTACAGAAAGCACTGAGGAACTCCTACCTTCTTTTTTTCCAAAAACAAACAAACAAAAAACAAGAGGATGGAGTTGTGGAATAATTTGTTGATTATCATTAAAAGCTATAGTAGAGAAAGGCCCCTTTTGAATTTAGGAGGGTAAGAGAGCACACTTTGTCAGAACAAATGAATGTGAGGGCTTGGGTCTTTGAGTGTTCATTCACCTTTTTGAAGCAATATGGAATAGTAGATAGTGTTCTGCTTGGAGTTGGAATGACCTGGGTTCAGAACCTGCCTTTGACCTTTATTTACTGGATGTCTGTGCATAAGTCACTTAGTCTCTTTAGTTTCTTCAAATTGAGATAACAATATTTATAGTGCCCATCCATCTCACAGGGCTGTTTGTGAGTCTTAAATGGGATGATGTGTGCAAGAATGGTTTGGGAACTGTACAGTAATTTGTGATGTACAAAGATCAGTTCTTAGTTCTTCAAAGGAACCACTGTTTAATGGTAAAGCACCGTCATGAGGATAGCTCTTCATCATTAGTCTTTGAAGCAACTCCTTCTGGAGGTTTTCTTATGTTAGTATTGGGCTCTAAACTGATTGGAAAAAGGACACAGAGATCATCCTCACCCCTACCCCACCCCGGGAGGGCTGTGTTGTCCTGGGGGGAGGAGGGCATGCTGTCTTACCTCATTAAGGTCCCCTCCTCCAAGGACCTTTGAGATTGAATTTGGCCATAGTTTGAAGGGGACTTCTTCATGACCGGTCAGGTTACTGATTTGTAGCATGTCTTTGTTTCTTCTCTTTACAGCTTCCTTTATTTCTATATAGCAGGATGGTGATTTACTTTTTCTCATGTGTTCAGGTTATTGTTGAGCTTATGTGCTCCAGGCTGAGAGAGAGTTACAAGTTTAGCCCATGAGTTATGCTGCCACACATTCTTTGTCTGTTTTCCCCCAGAACTACAACGGTGTGTCTGATGTTGAACTAAGAGTGGCTTTGCCAGACGCCACCACAGTGACTGTCCGAGTTAAAAAGAACAGCACCACAGACCAGGTGTATCAGGTAAATGGAGCTCACGCTGTTACCAATATCAGTGCAGAGGCACCTGCCACCATCCTCGGAGAAGTATGAATGGGGGCTGTTGTGCAGGACCTACCTAATTAGTGGCAGGGGCTTTACCTCTGACACTGCCTGGGGGACCACACCTAGGACAAGGAATGGCAACAAACTGTCTTATGCTTTCTTTTACTGTTTCTCCTGAAAGGACCTTGTTTTCTGAGACCCCTTGCTTAGAGTCAGCCTTGGAAAAGACGGGGAGGTGATACACATTCATAAAGTACCTGATCTGTTCTGATGCTGAACACTTCACTTACACTATCCAATCTGATCTGTGAACACACAACAACCCTGGGAGGGAGACACTGCTGATAACTGAGGCAGACAGAGATGAGGGGGCGTTCCCAGGGCCGAACAGCTGGTGGTCTGGAGTCCGCAGGCCAGTGCTCTGTGCACTGTCGCCCCTGCCCTTTGTCCTGGAGTCCTGGATGTGAACAGTGTGAATGAATGTTGA
Organism: Gymnobelideus leadbeateri; assembly: GCA_011680675.1. Classification (NCBI taxonomy): domain Eukaryota; kingdom Metazoa; phylum Chordata; class Mammalia; order Diprotodontia; family Petauridae; genus Gymnobelideus; species Gymnobelideus leadbeateri. The sequence continues at coordinate 164,259 of WOXC01005376.1, read as the reverse complement.
AGCAAGTGGGGAGAGGCAGTGTGTGTGACTGTCATGTCATTGGGGAGGCCGTGAGGTTCAGCGTCCTCCCATTTAGTTTTCTACTTACATGTAGGTGGCCTGAGGAGGAGGCCTGCCCCTAGCATTTCACTGTTTTCACGAGGGTGTTTGGTGATGATTTCTTAGGGAACTTTACTACCCAGTGACTTTGGCCAGGACAGGCAGATAAGGGAACTAGGGGACTCTGGGACACCTGGAAAACCAAGAAAGCTATTTAAGCAGCACAGTCCCAATTGCCAAAAGGCCCTTTGTGTTGAGTGGCTAAAAATTTGTGCTTGTGTTCACACAAAGCTTAACTATGTGACCTCAGTGTTTAGGAATTAATTTTTTCCAGCTGTGAATTTTTGTATTGTTCAGGGGCCTTCCCCATCCCCACTCTAAGCCTTGTCAGGTTGAATTTCCCTCATATTAACCTGGCCTTCCACTTGTGCTTTAGGCTATAGCAGCAAAGGTTGGCATGGACAGCACGACCGTGAATTACTTTGCCTTATTCGAGGTGATTAATCACTCCTTTGGTAAGTGCCAGCAACTGATTTGAAGTGTTTTACTTTGAGATTTAAAACTTAGTAAATTGTCAGGTTGGAATAGCCCATCCAAGGAGGGGTACCCCAAAGTAAAGGGAATCCCATCATTTGGAATCCCCTTTGTCAGGCAGAATGGATAGCCCTGGAGGCCTAGTCATTCCCCAGCCACTCCACAGGTGTTAGGCCACTTCCCGCTTTCAAAATAGATTATTCTTGAGGGTTTCAGGGCAGATGAGTGATTTCTTTCTGGCACAGTGGCATGTTGTCTGCTATTCCTGAGTGTATTAGCCACAGTTTTGGAGATTGTATCTCCTTTTTTTTCCCCCAGACTAAAATTTAAATATTTGTTCTTCTAGGGGAATAGTCCTGAGAGGAGGAAGTAGGTTTTAAAATTTAATTGGGGCTCTAAATGCTTTTTCCACAAAGTTTAATTGGGATGGGGGGGCACGGAGAAACTCTTTTCTTTCAGCAGTGGAGGGGAAAGTTGGCTTAAAACACTCTTTATTTTGTTACACATGTGCATATTCCTAAACTCCCTCCTAAGAATCTCTGCATGGTGGCATGAGAAGTTTCAAAAACATTGAATTGAAAGGGGGAAAAAAGACTCCCAAAGTGGGCACCAGGATACTTCTGTTCTAAGCCCAACCTTGCCCATCCTGTAGGCAAATCACTTTTCTTCTCCAGATTTCAGTTTTTTATTTTGTCAGATGGAAAGGGTTAACTTCATTCTTCACCTTTTGATGAAGGCAAGTCAAGAGGAGGAAGTTTTCTGGGCTATTCTTTAGAGAGGTATTGTAGACATTAAAAGTGATTTTTGTAGTGCCTGCTTACATTCAGTCAGGCATGGGAAGTAGCATTCCTCGGAAAATATGTAATTTTTAAGAGTGCCTTTTGGGATCCACATTGGTGAAAGAACCTCTCACTCATCAATAGTGAAAATAACTTGTTGAGAATTGAAACCTGAGAGTCTGAAAATGCCTTAGCTGTATAAAAGGAAGGCTTTCTTTAAACATGTTTTGTAGGTAGCAGCTGGATGTAATTTACCAAAGAGTCGGCCAGATATTTTAACTGGAGAGGACTTGGAAGCAGTTATTGCTATTAGCATGTTAACTATAGGTCCTATTGCTCAGGTGACAGAGAAAGGAATGCCAGTTAGTTTGTGAAAAGTTGAAAGGGTGGGAGAAACAGTTTTGTCAAGGCAAATGGATATTTATGCTACTGAAGTGCCTCTTAATGGAGCTGAGCTGGTCCCCTAATCTCATTTGGGTAAGAGCTTGCTATCCCCAGTTTGGCCTGTGCAGTCTGAATCAGGAAAATTTGTATCTTTTCCCCCTGGTTCTATAAGCTTTATGTCTTCTCTAACTTGTAGTACGTAAGTTGGCTCCCAATGAATTCCCCCACAAGCTGTATGTCCAGAACTACACATCAGCTGTGCCAGGCACCTGCCTGACTGTCCGCAAATGGCTCTTTACTACAGAAGAGGAGGTTCTTCTGAATGACAATGACCTTGCAGTCACCTACTTCTTCCATCAGGTGGGTACACTGGCCTTCTTGACTAGCTCTTACTTTCTTTTCATTTGCAGTTGGTAGAAAATAATCCCAATCTTTTGACAAGTTGACAGCCTATTTATCACAATTGCAGATGACAAAGCTGAGAAGAATGTCTAATAACTAGGCTCTAAGTTCAGAGGGCCAGAACCATAGCTTATCTAAATTTTGGGTCTCCTCTATCAGCTAACATTGTGCTTTGGTATTTAATAAATGTTGTGAATTGAGTGAATTTATTTAGTAACACTTTGCATGATAGAATAGGATTTCAGGTCAGTCTCAGAAGGTTAGAAAAATTGGCTGTATGAGAAAAGAATGGATGGAAACATCACTAGATGGCAGTTCATGTGGAAAAAAGACTTTTAGGCTTGGTTGACTACAAGTTCATTGAGTCAGCAGTGTGATGCTGCAGAAGCAAAACCAAACCAAACTCTGATTTTTGGCTATATTATTAGACTTTTAATGACTAGAATCCATTCCAGTAAATATTTGTTAAGCACCTACTATGTGCCAAGGACTAGGCTCAGCACTAGGGATACAATTAATTAAAAAAAGACAGTCTCTGCCCTCAAGGAGCTTAAAATCCAATGGGGAAGACAATGCACAAAAGGGGGCATGAAAGGTTATGTATTGGAGGACCAGGGACATCTTGTTCTATGGAGTTGAGACCAAGCAGAGCATCAGGTGCGGAGTGGGAATTTTCTGCCATCTCTGAAGGAAGACATTGGGAGGAGTTTGGCATTCTGCCTTCCAAACCCTCTAATCAAAGGAGAGAAGAGGCTGAGGGAGGGAGTTAGCAGCATAGTGGTGAGATTAGGAGTGGGAGGGACATCTTGTTTGTGGAGTTGAGACCAGCTTCAGGCAGGGCCACAGACACAAAAAGATTCCAGTGATCACCTATATTTTGGGAGCCTCATTTAAGACTGTCTAGGATATCTGGTCTGCAATATCCAATAGACAATTGGTAATAAAGACTGAAGCTTGGCATCTATGCTTTTATTAAAATGTTTGATAAAAGTGTTAAAGAGTACAGGGCTAAACATAGGTAGTGTAGAATCCTGAATGCCAGGCAAAATATTTGAAGTCTCCTTGATAAGCATTTGGAGGATGTTAAACAAAAGTGTGACGTAACCATATTTGTTCATAAGGAAGATTATTTTGGCAGCAGCAAGAAGGTAGGTGGGGAAATAAGTTTTCTGTTGAAAGAATTTTTTACAAGGCTATTATAGGAGCAGAGAGGGGGAAGCAAGATAGTAGGTAGAGATAGTGTGATTTGATAAAACCTAGTAGCTGATAGTTTATCACTAATGAGGGAGAGAAAAGAGTTGAAGCTATAATCCCCAGGTCTCAAATGCGGTGACTAAATGGGATGTAGTGCAGTTGACATTGATATAATGAATGAAGTTATGAAGAGTAGATTTGTGGGGGGAGGTTAACAAAGCACCTTTTTGGACATGTTGAATTTTACTCAAGATGCTGGTGGGTAGGTAGGAATCTGGATGCCTTCTGGATTTGGATCTGGAGCACAAAAGAGAGATCAGAGATGGACGCATAGTTGCCTACATAGATGCTTCTGTGGTTGATGCCATAGAACAAGATTAGTAAGGAATGGAATAGAACAAGAAAAGAGAAAGCAGGTAATGACAGGCCCTTAGAGAACACTTTAGTTAAAGATTCAGGGGACAGGATGAAAAAGGAACAGTTCAGAGGGAAAGATTCGAGCTAGAGGAATGGTGACTCAGCTTCCTCAAATGTAAAATGAGGGAGATAGGTTAAGATGGTCTCTATGGTCCTTTCTAGCTCTCTCTGTTATTCAGTGATCCTATGACTGGTACCCAGCAAGTATGGACTATCTAGTAGGGAGGTTGTGGTCACCAATGTAGCCAGCTACAGAGAGGTCAAGGAGAATGAGAGCTGATGAAGGTTTTTTGATTTCTAACTGTGAGGCTACTGTTAATTTTAGAGCAGTTTCAGAACAGTAGCAGAATTGGAACCAGATTTCTTGAAGTTGACAAAGTGGGTAGAGGAAAAGTGGGGGAAACTTTTCTGAGAAGTTGAACAATGAAAGGGAGGAGAGATGGGATGGCAGTGGAGTAGACTATCTGGATTGTCATAGGAAGACTTGAAAAATATTTGGGAGACCCTGATTATGTGTGAAGGCAATTGGAAAAGAGTCAGGGAAAACAAATTCTGAAGGCACATGTGAGAAAAAGGTGGCTGCCAGACTAGGTTCTTGAAGGAGGATGGAGATAATAGACTTGCAGATGGAGGTCTTAAGGGTTAGTCTTATACAGAGAATACCTTTTCCTTTTTTGATTGGTGATGATATGAAGACCATTTAAGAAATGAAGAAAGAGAGCTAAGAGACTTTTTGGTTGTTTTTTTTTTCTAATAAAGTAGGAGTGCAGATACTTGCAATAAGAGAGGAAAAAGATCTGGGACATTCACTCTGGGGAATGAGATGAGTTGATAGGATAGAATAAAAGTATTGTGCATCAGCAAGTCCCCAGGTGAGGTTATACACCATTGCTTTTTAGTGCGTGAAATCAGCTTAATTTTGCAACTTTCTACTGCTAAGCCCTGGAGAATTAGCAGAGAAATTATATAGTGGGGGTTACCTAGGGATATATGGATTCACAAGTTTAAAACAGTAGAAGGTCAGTGGGGATAAGATAATTAGCTAGGAAACCAGTGGCAAAGCATAGGGTCGAGACTGACTATATTGACAAGTGAAACTAGATTAGAGAAGGTAGATTAGATGAATGATAGGTCAATGAATTGAAGGTACTTGCAGATCAACTTTCAAGATATCTGTGATAAGAATAGAAAAGATAGTTACTAATGGTATTAATACCAAAATAAAGTTAAAATGAGAAGACATTTGTAGCCACTGACCCATGTGACTACTTTCTCATCTATATAAACTTTGTGAGAATGGTCTATTCACATATTGAGGGTATCCTTAATGAAGATATAAGGCAGAAGAAGCAGGCTTTCATAGCCAGTTTTCTACAGTAGACCGATTTTCATTCTCACAGTTGACTAAGTAGTGTAGGGATATAACAACTATAGTGTAGGGATACTACTATAACTATTGTTTCATTACAGAAAAGTATTTGATTCGGTAAATCTAAAACACAGTATTAAAGGCTATTCTCCACCAAGATGTCCTTCATATATATGTTAAGACAATATAAGATATAATTTTAAAGATCACTTAGTTATCAGTATTAAATGAGGTATAAACCAGGGAGAAACAGGCTTGGTAAGAGTGTTTTTCAGTGCTGTTGGGGATATCTTGAACAGTGTCTAAAAGGAAGAGGAATTCATTCTCTGTGAATGACAGAGTACTAGAATACTACAAGTCTCTAACAAAATGCACAACCATGCCGTTTCAGTGATCCCAAGCTCTTCTCTGATGTAGATGCCCCTGTTTTCAGCATTAGTATTTGCTCAGTAATGCAGTCTGGTTGTGCAACACTATGGTTGTGAAATTGCAGGTGACTAAGAAATAAGAGAAGAAGATGTAGCACTTGTTAGCAGACTGCAGCATGTCACCACCGATGGTTGTGTCAGAACATGACTGGAGAAGCAGTTGGGTAACACAGCAAGAGATAACGCCACAGATAATCCTGGCTGCTGCATCCACAGCCATTTGTACCAACAAAATACTAAAAAGAGCCTTGGTCCTGTATTGAAGATTTGTAGCAGGACCATAATTCTGGCTCTTGTGTCCGCTGAAGTAGAAGAGCAGAGCCCTTTGCAGCTGGGGACTGGGAGGGAGATAGATCCAGTATTCAAGTTCCTGCACTTAATGAGTTTACAGTCTCTAAAGGCAGCATGATGGAGCAGAGAGCCAGATTCTCAGTCAGGGGCCCTGGGTCCAGGTTTGGCCTCTGCCGTCCTGGCTCTGTAAGTGAAGGCACAGAGAACATGCTGGTCTGCTTGGTAGAGGAAGTACCTACATTGGTCTTTCAGAGGCCAGGCATGTTTGTTTTTAAAGCTCTTATAGAAGTGCATTTATATATTAAGAGGTAGCCGTGATATCATGGACAGAAGATTGGACTTAGAGTCATAAGACTTGAATTTGGATCCTGGCTCTAGTACTTCGTACCAGTAAAACCAGAGGTATATGATTTGTGGGCTTCAGTTTCCTCCATCTATGAGATGAAGGAAGTAAAGCTTTTACCACCTACCTTGTACATTTGTTTTGGAAGAAGAAACTTGGTAAGATTGGAGAAGTGTGGAAGTGTGAAGATTGGAAATGTGTCTGTTTTGCACGTGGTTATCTACAGGCAAGTTGTTTTTCCCAGTAGATTGTTAAGTTCCTTGAAGACAAAGGTTGTTTCATTCTTGTCTTGGCATTCCCATCAGCTAATAGGGTACCTTGCATTTTAATAGGTTCTTAATAATATATGTTTGCTGAATTTAATTATTATTTCACACACAGATAAATGAAATGCAGATTAGAATATGACAAATATGTCAGTAGCAGAGAGTTGTAGGAAAGCATATCATGAAGAGATCACTGGTAGGTGAGGGGATTGGGGAAGATTAAACATTGGGAGAGGGGCACTGAAGAACGGGTATGAGGGAGGTGAGGAGTAGCTCAGTTTGCCCAAAGCTTATATAATACGGTGGATGGTGGGGTGAGATAAAGCTGGACAAGTGGCCTGGGGTCAGATTAGGGATGGGCTTGAATGTTGAGAGTTTTGAATCAGGGGCCCTAGCAGCTAAGCAAATAGTGATGATCACAATGGTGACAATGGTCAGAATGAATAGAACGAATAACTGGAAATTCCTCTGTTCCTCCTTTTTTTTAAAGACATGATGTTACAATCATTTTTTCCTTTCCTCTCTTCTTTGCTTTTATTTGCATATTAGGCAGTCGATGATGTGAAAAAAGGTTATATCAAAGCAGAAGAAAAATCATACCAGTTACAGAAGCTGTGTGAACAAAGGAAGATGGTTATGGTAGGTTTGTGTTCCCCTTAATTCTGGGATTGAACTTCCCTCATGGCAAAACCCCTCATACCAGTGCATTTGCAGAGGAGTAATGCAGTCCTGGTGATACAGCTCAGACAAGGGAGTTGGAAGTTGGACTTTTGCCTTCACCCCACTGCTAATTCATTGTAAGATTTGGAGTGGTTCATTGACTCCGTAGGTGTGCTTGCTTTTTCTCTCTGCACAGTGGAGATATTCAGATTGCCAGGAAAAAATAAACTTTGTGTAAGTGATGCTTCCTGTTCCAAAAAAATCTCTTCTTAGGTGTTGTAATGGGGGCCTTCCAGTCAGAGGTGTGGTTTTGAAACACTTTCCTAAAACTTATTGCATAAGGGGATCTTCAGAAACATAGAGAGGACTGCTCACATTCCTCCCAGGGTTTGCGTAAAATACACATTTGCTTTCTTGTCCCCTTCCAGTTCTCTGAGTTGGATGAAATTTCAGTTTCTGTTGAAGGGAGAATGTAGGATAGTGCTCTGATTCCTGACTTGTACTCAGAGATTGAAATCAAGTCTAAATGCTATCTTTTCATGTCAGGGCTCTCCACAACCTACTGTGCTTTTGCAGAGCTGACAGATGAGAGATGTCCATGTAAGTCTCAAAAAGTTAGATGGGGGAACGCGCTTAGTGGGTACTTTTAATACCTGGTTTGACCCTTGGCAGGTTGTTTTGGGCATTTAAATTCCTCCAAAGTGGACCTTGACCTGCTCACTAGAAGTGTTCTGCTCTGTTAAGCCCAGAGTCCCTGCTTTAATAATTCCTCTAATTCTGTATTTGCCTACCTTGATGAATATTGAACACTTTTAAAAGGACCCTCACTATACTTTTCACCTTGAGAAAAGTGCTTTGTAAACTGTAAAAGTAACATACACATGAGTTGCTATTCTTATTTGGTTTGATATGGGCACCTATTTAGATAGTGTTTAAGGCAAAGAATGTCACTCTCAGTGCCTTAGGCTGCAGCTTATTTCATAACACCTAAGAGGAAGGTCATGTGTTGTAAATGTACGTCCATGACCCTTGCCCTCATAGAGTTATAAACAAAGTCCCACTTTTGTCCTGTGGGAACTTTGAGTTTGTCTCATATCCTTTGACCAAACCCACATCCCTTCCCTCTCTAGCTTTTATGAAAAATTCTATGCCATCGATCTCAGGTCACTCTCTCCTTTCCCTCAAACATATATACAACCCATACAAACAGAGATTTGGCTCAATGTGGTTGGACATGCTGGCCTTAGACTGACCCTCTGAGATTTCCCCTTGCCTCCTCACTGAAGCCCAGGCTGTTCTTGGTTTTCTTCTAGGTTATGGTCTAAAATGTCTTCCTAAGCCCTATTACTTCCCAAAGGGATGTTAATGGTTATAACTCACCTTTCAATGAGCACTTTGAGGTTGAACAATCGTTTTCCTAATAACAGCCCTCTGAGGTAGGGAGTACAAGGATTAATTAACTTCACCCTTTTTAAGATGAGGAAATTGAAGTTGAGAGAGGTTATGGGACCTCCTGTGTTCACACAAGTAGGACATGTCCAAAGGGACTTTGGCCTCCGGTCTTTCCGGACTCTAGGGCTGTCCCTGTTTCTACTGTATTGCATTGTTTTTCAGTGACAAAAGAACACCGGAAGAACCAGCTTTAAGGCTCCAAAAATGCTCTGAGAATTGTAGAAGTCTTACCAAAGCATTTTTCTAGCTGAATCTGCTTTTTATTCAGCCCATAGAGAGCTTCCGATGAGCATGCTGAGAAGCTGAATCTCTTTCTCCCAAGATTCAAGGCTAAGCTGTGTCTGTGGGTACCAGAGGAGGGAGAGGGGCAGGGAAGAGAGTGACAACAAGAGCCAATACTGTAGCTTGGGTCCTCTTGGAGCCCTTTACTTTGGGAGCTTCTTTTGCCTCTGAGGCTGCCTTTATGGTTAATACTTGCTTTTTCTTTTTTTTTATCTGGAAATGTTAAGTGAGGAAGGGAACACATTAGATGATTTACCTAGGGCCCTCTGATTCCTCAGGAAAACCCTGGTGGCATCTGTTGTTGCCTCAGGTACTAGTCATTGGCCTCAAAGTCCAGGAGTTTCCTTCTCCCATTCTAGAAGTTGTGGCCCTTTTTGTTGTTGCTCCCTCCTTTCCTTCGCAGGGCTTTCCACTCTTGTCAGTCTAGTGAAGTGAGAAGGGGTCTGTATGTGAGGGGTGCTTTTATCTTTGGCCCTCTGTTACCATTCCAATATTCCCTGTCTCCTTGATGACACATAATTGAGGGTGTGAAGGCTTAAGGCGAGGCCTCTCATGGAGTTTATAAGTCTTTCTTCAGGGGTTTCACCCAGTGCTCCTTACCTTTCTCTGCAAACTCAAAGGACATTTAATTGGAAATACACCTGAGGTGAGGATCCTGAGCCATACTTAACTGGAGGAGACCTTCCCTCCATTGGTGGCACCATGTGTGAATCTTGAGAAGCAGGATGGTAGACAATGAGGGCTTTGTCCTGTGTGAACTTTGAGTGCTGTCTAAATGTCAGTGATCATTATTGTCTGTAGACATCCCTTAAACTCTAATCCAAGCATTTTTAGGAAATTCTTGTAGGAAAACCATAACTGCCTACATCCTTAGGATGAGATCATTATCATAATTGAGATTACTAACTTCCCAGCAGTGGAAAGAAAAGAGAGGGAGGTGGCAAAGCCCTCTTTGCTGGATGTCCTTAATAAGGAAGTTGCAGATTCCAGTTAGTCCAGGCTCCATGAAAGGAAGGAGTGAAATTCAGTGAGTTGAATAGTCCTCTTTGAGCCCTAAGATTTTTGACAAGAGGCCTTCTGCCGTCTTCCCCGGCAGCCTTCAAGGCCTCTCACTGAGCCATGGAAGAGGGGCTCATTTCTCCCCACCTTTAAGAGATGGAGATTCAGAAGTAGGATTTGATGGCCTCCAGGTGCTGAGGGTAGAGCATTCTTTCCCCCTAGAACCTTCTTTCCTCCTTGCTTCTCTGTAGGAAGTTGACTTCCAAATGTTTCAGCTTTTCTCCTTCCTCTCCCCAGTACCTCAACATGCTTAGGACCTGTGAGGGCTACAACGAGATTATCTTCCCCCATTGTTCCTGTGACTCTAGACGGAAGGGACATGTCATCACAGCCATCAGCATCACGCACTTTAAGCTACATGCCTGCACAGAAGAGGGACAGCTTGAGGTGAGAGCCGTGCAGAAGGCCGGGGGGGGGGGGGCGGGAAGTGCGGGGAGACATCCCTAGTGAGACGTCATTGAGAGTGAGGGCTCGTGGTGTGGACTTGCCAGAGTCACTAGCTGTGCTTGGAGCCCCGTCCAGCCTCTGCCCTGCTCTGTCCCCTTTCTGCATCCCCTCTCCCGTCGTGGCCAGCTCAGAATCACCAGCCTTCCTCTGATTGCTTTCCTCCCTGATATTCAGAACCAGGTAATAGCATTTGAGTGGGATGAGATGCAGCGGTGGGACACGGACGAAGAGGGAATGGCTTTCTGTTTTGAATACGCACGAGGAGAAAAGAAGCCTCGATGGGTTAAAATCTTCACACCATATGTGAGTGGTCAGAGGGGTTGCATGTTTTGGAAAAGCTAGATGGACATAAAGTGGAGAATCACCTAGCTGAGGAGGGAATAGTCTTGCCCTCGGTACCTGTCTGGGTCTCAGAACCCAGGCTTGCCCTGCAGAGTCCAACTCCCTTTGCCCCTCTAGCCCAGAAAAGATGGTAGATGGAGGCTGTGTCCTCTTCTCGGTCAGCCACAAGGAGGAGCCAGAGAGCCAGGGATGAGCTGGCAGTGGGCCTCCCGTCATGCCCAACGGGTGCTCTCCACTGGCTTGCCCCCTCTTTGTCCTTCATCCTGAGACAGTTGGGGGGAGGGTGTGGGCACGGGCTCAGGGGGCTGGCAGTGAGGGGGTGGTGAATGCCGCTGCTTCTCTTTCAGTTCAATTACATGCACGAGTGCTTCGAGAGGGTCTTCTGCGAACTCAAGTGGAGGAAAGAGGTAACTCAGAGCTCTTCTCACTGGTCTTTGCTGCTTTGAACAGTGGATGGTTGGGGCAGTAGCCTGGCTCCCGGCACTTGCTCGCTCCTTTTCTTCCCACTGATCCCCATGAGTTTACACTGCAGACAACACACAGCCCAGGGCAGCATTCCAAGAGACACTTCGGTATATGTTGGGCAGGAATCAGGCTAAGCCAGTGATGCCCCAACCCAGCAAGCAGTGGAAATCAAGACCCGATACTGTCCTGTCTTTTTCTGATCTCTTCTCTCCTCCCTCTGCCCCACTGCCTTCCAGTGTGGCCCGTGCTCCCAAGAGCTGCCCTCAAGGGAGAGGGCTCTGATGAGGAGCAGAGTTTCAGTTAGTATTTTCTGCCTGCAGGAGCATGCAGGTGTTTTGTTGCCCTTTTGGCCGTCCTTGTCAGAGCTAGTGCTGGGCAGCCACTCTGGTTTCTGCTGGCCATGCACTCTCCAGAAAGAACTTAAAGGGTTTAGGAAGGACAGCTCAGCCTGTGAAATAAAAAGAGGCCATGTGGAGATGCCAGCCCTAGCCTTGGGTCTGACCATTTATGCGGATGGCATGGGGAGGAGACATACTCTGTCTGTCCCCCCCACCCCAAATGTTACCTACACAGTTTCTGTGTCTTGGGTTTTCCACACTGGAAATGAGTGTGGGGCTCCCAAGGCTCCCTCATAACCAGGCTTTTGTTTTTTTCTCTTTTTTCCTTTCAGAACATTTTCCAGATGGCCAGGTCACAGCAGAGGGATATGGCCACCTAGCCCCCCCCCCCCCCACTTCCTCCCCCTTCATATGTTCTTTCTCCCCCCCTTCCACTCCCTATGTCAGAGTAACCATTAACACTTACAAAAGAGGAGAAAAGGAAAAAAAAGGAAAGTCATTGTATTAAAAAGCCCTAAACTGAATATTAATAATCCCCTTTGTGAATTTCATGTCTATGGAATTGAGCTGGTAGAAAACATAGGATGGTCAGCACCAGAAGCCAACCAAGTGGTCATATGGAAAGCCAGTACACCCTCCCCAAGCCGCCAGAGGGGTCTTTGTCTTTTGCCCAGGCCTCCCACCAACAGACTCTCCTTGGACTCTATTTTTAAAACTGGAACTACGGACTCCATCCATTTGCACTGTTCAAACGTATATATGTATGTATGTAAAAAAAATTATATATATATATATACACAAATTAGCTGCACGTATATACATATATATTTCTTTTTAAATTTCATATTGACGGCAGTACCTTTTTTAGCTTGCATTTTTACACACCTTTCACCAGGTTTCATTACTCTTGTCTCTCTCTCTTGTTCTTTTTTCCTTTGAAACAAACTTAAAAAAAAAAAAAAGAAAAAATTTACAGGGAAAATACCTCTCCTCATGAAGGACTTGAAAAGTTTACAACCTGCTTGGGTTTTTTTTCTTCCTTTATTTGTGTTGGGTATGGATTCTGACTAGAGGTTTGCCATGGAGTCTCAAAGTCAAGAAGCATGGTTCCTTTTGCCTTCCAAGAAGATGGAGGGCAGAGATGTTGGGGAGAAGAAAAGGAGATAGCCATCTGACTAGTAGAGAAGATTGTTGTCTGGCAGGGATAGTGTGCTTACTCAGAAGACTTGATCAAGGCTGCTCTAGGGTTCTGAGAAAACTGCCCTAGCTTCCATGTCATTTTTCCTCACCTTCCCCCAGCCATGTTCCATTTCACTTCTCTGAGGAACTTTCCTAGGCTTCAGTGGGGTCCTGGGTTATAAGCAGTACAGACATGGTGGGCACTAGAGATTGTTCTGTGTGGCCTATTTCCTCCAGAAAACCTAGACGTGCCTTGCAGTGGTCAGGTTCCTCTATCCACCTCTCAGAATCATTTTTCACAGGAGCAGTAATAAGGAGTAGTTCTAGACTTGACAGCTTTGGACATGAAACTTGGCTTTGTATGGAGGAAGAAAAGGGAATTAATACCCTGTATATATAAGCACTTCACCCAAGCAGAATGCCGGCACCCTCTCCAAGTCACGAATTTTAAAATAGCTTCCCGGGACAGCAGTGTTAGGGAGGGATATGCTTATGGTTTTATGAATTATTGATACCCCCAACCCTTTGCTCTGCCAACTGACCCGAATCTCCACCATCAAGATCAGTTGAGATCCAAGGCAGGAGCTTCATCAGAGACATGGTGGATGACTGAAATTGAGAGATACAATGAAAGGGGGCACTTTTTCCACCCCGAGGGCCTGTTCTGACTTGTTAGACCTTTGAGACAAACTAGCTGCTTTTGAAGGGGCTCTGTGTGGGCTGCATTAAAAACACTAGGGTAGCATGGAATGCTGCAGTTAACACTTCTCATAGTCTCTCCTCCTCCCTAAAAAAAACAGACTCTAAAGTCATGAGGGGGACTTGGTCAGCTTTATGGAAAGTAGGTCTAACTTGAGGCTATTAGTCTCTCTTGAGCAGGACTTGCCAAGAGTTTGAAATATATTTTTATGATCTGTATCTTAGAACCGGAAATGTATTTACAGAAAGTTGTGAGTCTGCTTTTCTTCCTCTCTTTCCTACCTTGTCTTCCTGGCATCTGCCCACCTGGTGATTTGGGTCTGCATAGAACGCCTCTCCATCTCTGCTAACTCAGGTGAACTTGGAATCACACTTTGCAGAGCTCAAGAATGTGCTGAAAGTTTAAAGTTGCGGGAAGTGACTCCACATTTGAAGGCTTTGACACAAGATTGACTTTTTCATTTTGGTTTTTAACCAATTTAGGACTGAGCCAAAAGCTTTGGAAATAGAATATGCTGGTTTCCTCCTCCAAGCTGCTAGGAGGTTTTTGGCCAGTTTTGTTCACATTTCAAGATGATTGAAATCTGTCCCATGAGGTGTGGGGGGGGGGGGACAGACCAACCAGAGAGTCCTCGAATAGCAAAATTGCTGGCCTCAGAATAGTGAGAGAGAGCTAGTTAATGTCATTTGGATTTGTCTGCCCTCTTTGCATGGTGATAGAAAGACCAGCACTGGGGAGGAAGAGTTGAGGGTGCAATGCCTTCCAGATAATGTCCTCTTGATGTTCTTTTCTGGTTCCCCTCTTGTGAGTTCCCCTCCCCCCAATCTCTATAGTATGCTGCAGCTACCATAGGCCTTTCCTGACACTGTATGTCCCTTTATGCTTGGGCATTCAGGGGATGGAGCCCTATGGAAAGATGCCCAGAAGGCTGGATGTGATGGTGTGTGGGCAACCCCCTCTTGAAACTACATCATGAACAAAGCACCCCATTTGTAGCGGAGAGGAAGAAACCCTCCCACCTTGCCCTCTTCTCCCTCTTCCTCCCATACCTCAGGCTTCTGGTGGCAGAGGTCAACGTGGCCCCAGAGTCTTGCAGGTTAGGAAAATGAGCCCATCTCTCCATGAGCCAGTGTTAGGTGTGACGTGCTTCTCCCCCTTATTTGTAGTTCCCTCTACTCCTTTCCATCCTGGGGTTGGCACAACCTAAACATTTTCCCCTAGTAGAGCCAGTAGGCTCTTCCTGGCCTCTCCTCCTTCCTCCCATTGCCTTTGGCTCAGCTTTGTTTTTGTTCTCTGAGGCAAGAGCTGAGAGCTCTGGGGTCTGAGGGGGAGAGCAGACCTGAGCATACGCCTGTATTTTGGGGAGGTGCCCTTTGGCCAGGTCTCCCATCCCCCAAGGCCCATAATCTCCAGCTAGTCTCCCTGACTACCCTTTGCCTAAGCATTTGATAACTTTTTAATGGTCTTATGCTTTTCTTGTCTATACTCCTAAATCCCATAGGGAATCAGCTCAGCTACGGTACAGATCTAAGGGTGCCCATGGAGAAATTAGAATCAAAGGTCCAAAGTCACAAGCCTGGCCTACTTAAGTAACTCTTCTGTTGACTGGTCCAGGTGAGCCCCTTCCAGGCTTACCCCATCCTCCTTTTAGATCCAATTCAGCATCTGGAACAGCAGGCTGGGGCCCCCAGGAGGGCTTTCTTTTTCTGTTCCATTCCCTGAATCCATCAGTTTTGGGGCCTGGATCCTGGGCAGCAGTTTCCCCCAGGGGTTCCTTGTCCTGGGTGTTTTATAGACCTTTGGGAATTTTGCTGTGGCCACTCTTCTGTTAAGGAGATTGTCCCACCTAAGGCTGTGAGCTAGGTTGATTGTTAGTATTTGAGGGCCCCCCTAGTATACCTTTCCATATTCAGTGGCACTTTATCTTGGGGGATGAGGAAGGTGTGGTTTGCGTAGGGGAAGAGGACATTTTTTACTTTAGCAGTGTGTGTTGGGGGATATACTGAGCTCCCCTTTTCCCCCAGTCTTCCTCTACCACTTCCTCTCTCTCCACACCATCCTCCCCCAGATCCAAGTCTGTCATTGCAGGCCTCATTCATCCTAGGACAGCATTGTCTTGTTCTCCACAGTAATAATTTGGAATGCATGGACAGTTTAGAACTATGGAAAGGAACCCTAAAAGGAGAGAAGGAGAATGTAGGGTAGGAGGTTTAGGCCAACTGCTAACATGGAAACCAATGTTGTATCATGTTCCCCTTTTTGAACTTAGGATCTGGTTTCAGCTCTCCCCAGGCCATGCACTCTTTTAATTTATTTGAGAGAAACTCTAATTGTATTTTCACTGCAGTATCTTGTATTTTTTATTTGTGATTTAAGAAATGTGAAGAGAAAACACACAATGGCTAACAGTGTTTCTTTCATTCCTTGTTCTAGAGCTAACCACTCTAAAATTGTTTGGTAATGTCACTTAGTGTAATTAATTGTAACATATTCTTTTAAATAAATTGATTTATTGATGAAAGTGCTCAGCTTGCTGCTGCTCCTTGGAGTTGGAATATGGGCTAAAGAACCTCAGAGCTAAAGGAATGAGTGGAGACCCTTTGTGACTCTCACGTGCCCCTGATCAGGACTGACAGGACACCATTTTGAATACTGTGGGCCATCTAACGTGCCTGACATGTCTCCAGGGGAATTCCCTTTTGAGAATTCATTTTTCTCCATTGGAATTTACTAGGGCTAGTAGGGGAACTTATCTTTTTCAGGTTCCTGCCTATAGGCAGATCTACATGGAAGTCATGCCAGAAATTTAGTTTGAGATATACAAAGATGGAAACAGATAAGAGAAGAAAGGGGAGGAGATTTAAGTGGGGAAGGCTTAGGGTTTGCTTAGGGTTCAGTCTCACAATTTGGACCTAGGAGTGGCCCACAGAGAAGCAGTGGCAACTCCCCTCTCATCATTACCCCTAGTTCCCAACCCCTCGGGAATCCTGAGGCCTTTTCTCTAAGGGTGTCTTTTAATGCCAAGGGCCCTAGAGTTCAGTGGGGACCTGCCCAGGGTGACAGCCTCAGTGACAGCTCAAGGTCATCCCCAGCCCAAAGGGCTTATGAGCAAAACAACCTTCCAGGGGGCCTCCCTCTCTCTGCCCCCCCGCCCCAATTTGCTTTTGCTGTTTAATGGGGAAAGGGATACTAGTTTTGTGTTTTGTTCATGCATGTGAAGGAGTGATTTCTATATAGAAGAGAAATTCATTCAGACATCAGCATCATTTGTTTGAAATCTGAAGAGTATTGTCATTCTGGGGAAGTGGGGTAGGGAGATTTTATTTCAAAGATGGCTTCAGCCAGAAGAGGAACACCATGGAGGAATATCAAGGCTGTAATTCCAGAGAGCTATGATTGGACACAAAGTAGTCTCTGATAAGACAATTAGGATTGTTAAAGCCAGGGGAAGTCCCTTAGTCCAAAATTCAAGTGATGTGAGTCCCAGTGATCTAGGAAAAAGAATCTTAGGGCAACTAGGTGGTGTAGTGGATGGAGCACTGGCCCTGGAGTCAGGAAGACCTGAGTTCAAATCCATCTTCAGACGCTAGTTGTGTGACCCTGGGCAAGTCACTTAATCCCCATTGTCTCAAAAAGAAATTTTAAAATCATTTTAGAGCTGGATGGGATCTGAGTAGCCTTTGTAGTCTAGTCCTTCTCCAAAAAGAGATCCATATAACAGCCTGGAAATGTCCAGTGAGAGAGGAATCCGTTATGTCCTGAAGCCTGCCATTTTTCAGCAGCTCTAAATGCTGGGTTATTCCTGACATCAAGACTAAATTTGTCTCTCTACAACATCGGCTTTGCTCCTACTTATTCCCTCCAGGGGCAGATGAGAACAATCCCTCTCACAACATCCCTTCAAATACTTGAAGACAGTTACACTGTCCCCTGAGCCTTTTCTTCACCTGGTTAAACATCTCCAGTTACTTATTAAACATGGATCATGCTGAGGTCTGCTACCAGGAGCCTGAATTGGGATGGAAAGGTGCAAGGTTCTCTCTTCTTCTGGACACTCTCCAGCCTTTCAGTGCCTTTTCCTAAACTGTGGCCCTCAGGGCTGAACACAAGACACCAGATATGGTTTGATGAGAGCACAGGAAGTCTATCAAGACTGTTGGCTAATTCCCAGAAGCTTTGCTTCTCAATGTGGCTTGGTCACACTGTTGACTCATAGTTATATTATAGTCTGTTAAAGTCGAGATTTTTGGTCTAATTACGTCTTCTCCGTTGTGGACTCCTGAAAGCAATGTTTTTGAAGCCAAGAGTGAGAGTTGATATTTATTCCTATTCTAGTTCATCTTAACTGGATTTAGCTGAGTGCTCAAACCTGTGGAGATTTTTTTTGGGTTCATTCACCCTGGATTCATCCTACGTGTGAGCTATCCCTCCCAGCTTTGTGTGTATGATCAATATGCCATTTTTTTCTTTATCTAAGACTGATAAATGTAATTCAGCAGAAAGCCATGCACAGATGGGTACCTCATTCCAAATCGACATCAAATCATTAATAACTACTATTTGAGACCAACCATTCAACCAATTCCAAATCATCTAATTGTGTTTACTCCGCATTTCTCCTTTTGCACAAGAAAATCATAAGATACTTTGCTAAAATCTAGGGAAACTATAGCTGCAATATTTTCCTGATATACCAGGTTTATAACCCTGTCCAAAAAAGGAAATAAAGTTCAGCATTACCTGTCCCCCCTTCCCCCCTTTCTGGGAGACAGTTGGAGTTAGGTGACTTGCCCAAGGTCACACAGCTAGAATCTGAGGTCAAGATTTGAACTCAGCTTCTCCTGCCTCCAAGGGTTAGTGCTCTATACCACCTAGCTACCCCTAGCATGACCTGTTCTTGATGAAGCCTCACTTGCTCTGTGATCATTGCTTCCTTTTCTAGATTTTTATTGGTAATCTGTTTAATAATCTGTTCTGGAATCTTACCAGGAATCAAAGACAAGCTCATTGGCCTATAAGGTACAGATTCTCTTCTCTTATTTTTAAGTTGGGAAACGTTTTCCTTTTTCCAGACCTGCAGTATTTCTCCCATTCTCTGAAGTCTTTTCAAATATCAGATACTAAGACCCAGAAATAACATCCTCCAGCTACCTAAGGATGCAGTTCATATAGGGGCATTGACTTGCACTTATCAAGGGTGGCTAAGTGCTCTCTTCCCATTCCTGTGTTTTGATTATCATTAGTTCCATAGGAAAACAATTACACGTGATCATATTCAAAAACACCTGAAACCACACAATTTTACCAGTAGGTGCCAAAAAAGCCTTTAACAAAGCACAACACTCATTTGTGCTAAAAACAGACAAAGAACAGGACTAGAAGAACTGTTCTTAAAAAACAATGAAAAAATAAAAAACTTCTAGAAACACTAGAAGTTTTCCTAATAAATTCAGAGTAAAGCAGGATTATACTTCCTTTCCCTGCAGTTATTTGACAGTGTTCTAGAAATGCTGATAAAGAAATCAAAGGCATAGAAATAAAGAAGAGGCAAAATAATTCCCATTTGCTGGTAATGTGATGGTTCGCCTAGAAAATCCGAAAAGAAACTAAGAAAATTCCTTCAGTAAAGCAGAACACAAAATTAACTCACAAAAAGCAACAGAATGTTTATATATCAGTAACATAGTAAAGAGGAAATAATAGAAAGTTTCAGACAAAATAACTACAAAATGCATAAAGCACCTAGGAGTTAGTCTATCAAGATACATTCACAAAGAGCAATTTAAATAACTGGACACATATTCAGAGTACATGGGCTAGGCTGCACCAATGTAAATAAAAATGATTATGTTACTTGATTTATTGATATACAAATCTACCCAGGATTCATCCATACCTCTCCACCCTGGAGAACTCATTCATGCCTTCTTGCTGATTTGCTACATTGGATTCACCCCCCATATGGTGACTGTCCTCAATTTCCCCAAATATTACAAAGACATTGGCTGTCTTATTCTTGCCTTGTGACCAACCCATCTTTTATAGTCTTCCACTCCCGTATTTCCTTCTTATTTGCTTCAGCCTTCCCTCATGTGCCTCTCCAATACCCTCTGACACAGCCACATAGCACCATGGGTACATTATTGGTATTAAAAACATGGGCTTTTGTTTCTGTGAGAAGTTTGGGTCATTAAAGGAGCTTTGCAATTTCTTCATGTATTCTGCCAAACTTTTTCCTCCTGTTTAACGGTCCATTTGTAGTGTTGGTCATTTTATATGTGTATGTATATATGTTGGTCATTATATATACATATATGTGTGTATGCATATACACACATATGTTGGTATAGTTGTTGCTGTTATTTTCAGTCATGTCTGACTTTTCATGACCCCATTTGGGGTTTTCTTGGCAAAGATACTGGAGTGGTTTGCCATTTCCTTCTCTGGCTGATTTTACAGATGAGCAAACTGAGGCAAATAGGGGTAAGTGACTTGCGCAGGGTCACACAGTATCTGAGGCCAAATTTGAACTTCCAAAAGTCCTCCTGACTCCAGGCTCAGCACTTTATCCACTATGATACCTAGTGTGTTCTCTCTCTCTCTCTCTCTCTCTCTCTCTCTCTCTCTCTCTCTCTCTCTCTCCATACATATATACACACATGCATACATACATATGCATAAACATACACATATGCGTGTATATACAGAGAAGCAGGTGAACAATGGATGGAGCTTATTCATCAATATATTATCTGTTAATGTACTCGGAAGCAAGCTCTCTAGTGTCGTCCTGCTTGAATGTCACAGTCTGCACAAGTTTTTCATCCAATTGGTTTTCCTGTTTGGTTAGTCCAAACTCTTTTGAATTGTTATGAGTTTCACCTAGAAAGTTCTTCAATGTTTTGAAGTGATGCACTAGCCCAGCATCATCCACAGACAGGAGGATCTGGAGCCCTTACTAGATTCTGTAGAGAACCTCTCTTCAATGTGGACTCTGCCCTGATTCTCCTCAATAATAGTGATGAACTGCCTTGGTTTCTTCACCAATAAAATGGACATAACACTTGTACCATGCACTTTTTAGGGCTGTCAGCAAAGTGCTTTGCAAAATGTAAAAGGCTCTATATAAAGGCGATTATTATCTCCAATTACACAAGTATCTATCTGATCATCTCAATTTATAAAGCCCTTTAACTTGGCAAAGTACTCTTCACTCCGAAATCCCAGGAGGTCGGTAGTACTGTTGTTAGGAAATTTATGTTAGTAACAGCAATATTGTTCCAAGAACAACTGTGAACAACTAAGTCATTTTGAGTATTATAAATACTCAAATTAACTACTAAGGACCTATGAAGAAAAATGCTATAGGTCTGTCTCCAGACAAAGAATTGATGCATACAAGCACATGTAGTATGGTTTTACATTTATATACATATTTGTGTCTAGTGGTAGCCTTCTCTAGGGCAGGGTGCTGAGGGAGGGAGAAAAAAAAAGTGCACAGTAGAGAACAACAACAACAAAAAAAACCAAACAGAAAGAAACACAGAAAAGTAGGGTAGCTTTGAAAACAATGTGTAGTATTTAGTACATAGTTTCCCCCCAAAAGTAAACAGTGTGAAATGGAAATTCATGGTTTTATATTGAATCCTCTTATGCTGTGCTGTGTACATGGAAAAGTTCCTCTTTTTTTTTTGTCTTTTTGTATTTAAGTTTGAAATGAATAAAATTTTTTAAAGAAATTTACCATGTAAACAGGGAAAAGAAATCAAAAGGAACTTCTCAAAGTTGAACTATTTACATTCCTACATGGAAAAACAATAACTGTGACTGATGAAACCTTTCTCAGTATGAAAATAATTGAAGGGTATATGGGCATATGAATACATATGTGAATGTGTGTATATATGTTTACAGGTATACATGGATAGAGGGCACAGGTCGAATTTGGTGGGAAGGGATGATACTTAAGGGGTGAAGTTAAGAGGTGAGAGAGGAATGTGGCAAGAGGAGATGAGGAGAGACAGGGTAGGGTAAACTATCTCATGTAGAAGAGGCAAGGGGAAGTGGTTGCAGGAGGAGGGAAGAACAGGAAGGCAAAAAGGCAAAACCATATTCTCATTGAATTTGGCTCAGGGAGAGAATGACATACATACTAAATGGGATATCTCACCCTGCAGGAAAGTAGGGGGAAGGGGGATGAGAGGGGGAATGATGGAGGGGAGGGCATTCTGGGGGGAGGGGAGGTTGGAAGTACCCACTTTTGATAAGGGACAGGATCAAAGTAGGGAATGGACCAGGTGTGGGGTAGGATGGGTGGGAGGGAAATATAAGCAGTCTTACAATATATCTACTATGGTAATGTTTGGCATAGCTTTATAAGTACAACACATACTGAATTGCTTATCTTCCCAGTGGGAGTGGGTGACAAGGGAGGAAGGGAATAGATCTGAAATTAGAAGTTTTAAAATTAAATGTTTCAAATATATATAAATACTATTATTAATACTATTTTGCATGTAACTGAGAGATAAGATGTGCAGTCACTGGGGCACAGAGATCCACCTTGACCTAATTGTAAAGTTGAAGGGGGTATGGGAGAAGATATGGGAGAGACAGATCGGATGAAGGGATATCTTGTGGGACTGCTATTCTGGGGTGGTGGGTAGGGGGAAAATGGGGATAAAATTGTAACTCAAAATCTGGCGGAAATGAATGATGTAAACCAGAAGTTAATAAAGCATTTGTTTAAAAAAAAATTTACCATGATGAAAAATGCTGTCCACTCTCAGAGAAAGAACCCATTAACTGAGTGCAAATTGAAGCATATTTTTTCACTATATATATATTTGCAACATGGCTAATATGGAAATGCTTTGCAGAACTTCATATATATAATAATTGTTATGTTGCCTTCTCGATGGGTGAGGGTAGGGACAGAGAGAATTTAGAACTCAATTTAAAAAAAAAGAATGTTAAAAATAAATAATTAAAAATTTTAGTTTAGGTAAGGAGACATCTAGGTGGCTCAGTGTTGTGCCTGGAGTCAAGAAGACCTGAGCTCAAATCCAGCCTCAGACACTTACTAACTGTGTGACCCTGGGCAAGTCACTTAACCCTGTTGGCCTCAGTTTCCTCACCTACCAAATGAGCTGGAGAAGGAAATGGCCAAACACTCCAGTAGCTTTGCTAAGGAAACCTCACAGATAGTATTAGCGTGGTCCACGGGGTTGCAAAGATTTGGGAATTACTGAACAATTGGTCACACACACTAAGTCTTTCAGGGAGGACCAAAGCAAGGTTTCCTAAGGGGGTTGGATTTTATGACCTTGATGGTCCCTTCCAGCACCAAGTTTGTGATTCTAAGTCCTGTTCTCTTTTACTGAAAAGCTTCTGTGAATTATCCATTCAGTAACCTTAGTTCCAAGGAAGCTTCTCTTCCTATCCATCTACATCTACTACCATTGGTATTTACATTGTGTTAACTGGGCATTTCTCAGGTGATGGTATTCATTTTGAGCTCTCATTGGACAAGGGCTACACAATGTTTTTTCCTAGTGTACCCTTCCCACCCCCATTTCTTGACATCTTTTATGCTGCTGGATGCAATGGGTGTTAACAGTGACACTGGGGCAGCTAAAAATAAATAAATAAAAAAGAATAAAAAGCAAGATAATAGCCGCTAGGTGGCGCCATAGTGCACAGAGCGGCTGGAGCTGGAATCCTGAAGATCCCTGTTGAAATCTAACCTCAGATACTGGCAGTGTGACCCTAAGCAAGTCACTTAATGTCTTTCTGCCTCAATTTCCTACTAAGATCGTTGTGAGGATAAATTGAGATATTTATAAAAAGACTTTGTAGACCTTAAGGTGCTATATAAATGCTAGTTATAATTTTTGATAAATGGATGTTTATAAATAAAAATTAATTTAAAAATCTAAAAAATTTAATTTTTAAATAAAGTATTTATTTAAAAATTTTAAAAGTTAAATTTTAAAATGGATATTTATAAATGAAAAAATGATTTAATCCCTTTCTATCAAGCTTCCCTTCTCTAGCCAAGGCTCTAGGTCCTCTAGAGTTAGAGGGACCATAGATCCTAGGATCACAGGTCCAGAGCTGAAAGGTCTGGAAGGAGCACCACTTCTCTAGATGCCCCCATCTCTCCTCCGCACTGCCACTGCTCATCACCTTTAGTCTGGATTATTGTAATTGTGTGTGTGTGGGGGTTGGGTCTCTCCTTCCAAGACGTTCTCCACTTAGCTGCCAAAGTGATTTTCCTAAGTAAAGGTACCTCTTCAGTAATCGCTGGTAATTCCCTATCATCTCCAGAATCAAATACACAGCCCTCCATTTGATGTTCAAAGTCCCTCCTAACCCAGCCCGGCCCTCTCATTTTCCTTCTTCCATCTAACCTCCCCCTTCCATCCAGAGACACTGGCTTTCTGGCTGCTCCATATGCCAACTCCAGGCCTATTCTCTGGCTCTCCCCCATACCCAGAATGTTCTCCTTCCTTGACTCGGTCTCCTGGCTTCTCCAATTTTCACCGGATCTTTAGCTAAAATTCTGCCTTACACACGCAGTCTGTCCCAATCCTTCCAAATCCAGGCACTTTTCCCCTGTTGTCCCATAGGTAGCTTGCTTGTACAAATTTGTTTGCATGTTGTGTCTCCGTTAGACTGTGGGCTCCCGGTGAGCAGGGACTGTCTTTGATCTTTGAATTCCTAATTCTTAGCCCACAGTAGGTGTTTAATATTAATTTTTTTTTTTTTTTTGCTTTTTGGAGGGGGGAAGGTAGAGCATTTGAGGTTAAGTGACTTGCCCAAGGTCGCAGGCCAGTTTTATGTTGTGTCTGAGGTCGGATTTGAACTCAGGTCCTCCTGACTCCAGAGCCAGCGCACTATTCACTGTACCACCTAGCTGCCATAATACTCATTTATTGACTGATCTCCACGGCCAGGTTCTTTCCCCAACAAATTGCCCTGTTCCTCTCCCACATCATAGCCCACTCAGAGGAAAAGGTATGGTGTCTTGGCATCGTTTGCTGCCTAGCAGAAAAGCCTGACATGTTGTCAGTGCTCAGCAAATAACCAAGCAGAAGCAACAATGGCTTCCCTTGCATGCATCATCTCAGCTGGTGTGAGGCAGGGACTTAGAGGGATTTTACATACATTGTTGAATGAATGATGAATCTCTCCAACCCATTCTTTCCTTGGGTAAGTTCTCCCTTTGGCTACAAGATGTGATGATGCAGAGAAAACAGCAGTGGGTGATGGGATGAAAAATCTCACTTTATCTGGTTGTAGGGACCAAGTGTTAGAAAGGGGTGTCTGATTCTTGTTGGAGCAAGGGCTTTAAGCCTGGGGTGGGGAACCCACAGCCTTGAGGCCACCTGTGGCCCTCTACGTCCTCAAGTTTGGCCCTTTGACTGAATCCAAACTTCACAGAACAAATCCCCTTATTAAAAGGATCTGCTCTATAAAACTTGGACTGAATCAAGGGCCACACTCAAGGATCTAGAAAGATGTTCCTGTGTTATTGGGATGGGCAATATTGGAGAAGGGGATTCTCCCTTCTTTCCTGTCCCATTCCATCCCCAGTGAAGAACTCATCAGTCACTGATTCATCCCAACAAATGCCTTTTGCCTCTAAAGCCAACATGTGCCTAGCTATCCATCCCTAGCTGGGGTGGGGCAGGGATGGACTGAGGGGGATGCTTTGTGATCTTAATGAGGCCATATAGCCAGATGCTCTATTTGATCATGTCTGACTCTATGACCCCACTTGGGGTTTTCTTGGCAAAGATACTGGAATGGTTTGCCACTTCCTTTTCCAGCTCATTTGACAGATGAGGAAACTGAAGCAAACAGGATTAAATGACTTGCTCAAGGTCACACAACTAGTAAGTATCTTGAGGCTGGATTGGAATTCAACTCTTCCTGAGTCCAAGCCTGGTACTTTAAGCACTATGGTGCCACCTAGTCATCTTAAGAGCCTTAGGACTCCCTGATCAGTTCCAGCTTCCGGTGGCCGCTGGCTCCTCAGGGAGGACTTGCTTTTGGCCACAGAGCTTTCACTACTGTCTGAACCCTCTCTGGCCAGTGAACTCCAATTCAAGGTCCTCAGCCTTCTACATTTCCATGGCCCCCTGAACCAGCATGACTCCTTGGGTTTTGAATCTGCTCCACTTTGTGCCTAATTTGGTACTATGGACAGAGCACAGGGAGTCAGGAAGACCCAAGTTCAAATCTGAACTTAGACATCTAATATCTGTGTGATCCTGGCTAAGTCACTTAACTGATGTCTGCCTCAGTTTCCCAATCTGTAAAATGAGGATAATAGGAGCACCTCCCTCTCAGAGTTGTAAGGAACAAATGAGATAATTGTAGAGTGCTTAGCACAGTTCCTGGCCATAGTAAGTGCTATATAAATGTTAGCTATTATTACTGATGGCTTTTATGATAATAGCTGGTTTCCTCATTCTGGCATCAATAAATTTTCTCTTTCCCTTTTAATTCTTGTCATAAGAAGATCATAGATTTAGAGCCAGAAGAGACTGTAAAAACTAGATCCAGCCCTTTTACATTTGAGAAAACTGAGGCCCACAGATGTTATGTGACTTGCCTTGAGTCACCCAGGGATTGACTGCCTGGGATGGGATTGAAACATGTCTTTCTAATTCCAAGACAAGCATTCTACCCACTAAGACATCATGCTGCCTGCTTCCTAGGGTTTATTTATAAGGGAAAGGAGGACATATAAGTTCAGAGAGAATTAAAAAATATTTATCCAATATGATAGCCATTCTTTTTGTAATAGCAAAGAACTGGAAGCTAAAGGGGGTGCCAATTGATTGGGGATTGACTGAACAAATTATGGTGTATGAATCTAATGGAGGAGCATTGTGATGCTCTAAGAAATGACAGTAGGGAAGGTTTCAGAGAAGACTGGGAAGACTTAAATGAACTGATGCAGAGTGAAGTGAATAGCAACCAAGAGAACAATTTATACCAGGACAGTAAAGGCAAATAACTTTGAAAAACTGAACTCTGATTACTGTGATAACCAACCATAAACTCCCAGGACAGATAAAGAAACATTCTATCCACCTCCTGATAGATGATGGATACAAGATGTCATTCTGACACAAACATTTTGGGACATGGCCAAAGGGGAACCTTATTTTGACTAAATTTACATATTTGTTACAATTGTTTTCCTTCTTTTCTTTTTTCACCCCATAGGGTGAGAGGGAGAGAAAATAAATGTAATTTTTAAAAAAAGTTTAAAGCAATACAAAGTTTCTAATATGTAGGACAAGGTAATAAGAACTCCATGTGGGAGAAAATTACCCAGTCCATAGTAAATGACTAAGCCATTTTATCTAGATCATTTCCTAGCCTCAGTTTGGAGACAGAGAAAATGCTTTTCTCATGGCCTCCAGATAGACAGGTACCTTCTTGCTCTGTATTTTAGGATTCACCCACAAGGCCTCTCTAGAATGAACTGCCCCTTCATGTCTAAACTCTAAGGCTCCTTCTCAGCTAATGACAAAGCTGCCTTCTTGTGGGGAGGCCAGACCTGCTGGCTTGACTGACCCTCTCCCTACCGACACCCCCCCCCCCACATCATACACATCACCACGGAAGATGCCAGGAGATGCAAAGAGGTGTTATCCCCATTACCTCAGAACACCAGAGGGTCTCTGGTCTCAAATATTATTGGATGTTTCACTCTAAAGAACTTAGAGATCATTTAGTCCACATGAGAAAACTGAAACCCAGAGAAATGAGTTACTCAGGATGACTTAAGTGATTCGCATACAGGACTAAGAGTCTAGTCCAGTTTTCCCCCATTCTAATTGGGCGCATTCTCCATGACACCATTGTTGAATACAACTGCTCTGCCGTTCATTCACACAGTATACTTTCCTTCCCCAGGGAACAAGGTTCTGGCTGAACACCAACATGACCCATCTTTTCTTGGGACATATCTGCATTTCCAAGAAGGGATGCTCAAACAGGGAACCTCTCTGCATGCTTCTCAGGCTGCTGCCTCCCTGCAGCTTCATGCATGCTTGGGGACCTCTGGTGCGAGCAGCTGACAAAGCCTGTGGCTGTGCCAAGTCATACCTCACTGTTTCTTATTCCTACTTCTCGGGTTAAGACAGACGTAATTAAGGCCCGGGGTAGTTCTTGTCCCATCCCCTCTCTCTTCCCTGCCCCAGCCACAAGGTCACTGCCCACATAGCTCATATCCCACATGACCAGCCATCACTACACCCACCCACGTACTTACCCACGAGTCTTGAGTCTCACACACCACAAAAATTCAGCAGATACCTCATACACCTACATACACACTCATGTAGGTCAAACCCAGTCCAGACTCTAGGGTAGGCAGCTTTACATCTCTGAATTTTCCCCTTGTCTAGCTCCTACCCCTCCCATCTTGTCCTGCTCCTCCTCCCCTCAAAAACAAACAAAAGACCCCTTCCCTCTCATTTTGGAGTGTATCTAGAGTGGGGGAGATGGAGATTGTCCCCTCTGGGGCCTAAAGAATGACTCCCTTTGGACCCTGCTATATCTACCAAGCCATATCCATGAACAAGTCCAGGGAAAAGAGGTTAGAGGCTTAACCAGGCAAGGCCAGGAAGGTGGCTACCTTGGGACTGGGTCTGTGCACTGGGGGGAGGAGGACAGTGACGCTAGGTCTGGAGGCTTTCCTACCCTGATGTCCCGGGTTATCCTTGGAACTCGGCCATCCTGACTCCCACCCTCCTTCTGGCCCCAAACGCTAATGCCATAATAGAAAGGAAACAGAACTGCTCCTCTGTTGAAAGGATTCAACAGCATTTCCAGCATCATTCTTAGAATGAAGCAGGGACAATTCATCCATCTGAAGGCAGGAAACAGAAGTCCAGAAAGGCCAAGGCCCCTAAGAGTCCATTACAGTAGAAATGAAATCACTAATATTTCTGGAGCCATTTTAAAGGTTGCAAAGTGTTTCTGTATAGCATCTCATCTGGTCCTCACAACAACCTTGTGGGCTAGCTGCTGCTATTACCCCCTTTACAGATGGGAAAACTGAGGCTGTCAGGCTAAGTAACTTACCTAAGGTCACACAGCTAACAAGGGTCTAAGGCAGGATTTGAACTCATGTCTCCATGACTCCCAATCTCCAAGTGGATGGGAGTCTATTCACTCCGCATACTTCTCCCTTCTTTCAGCTCTATAGAGAACTCCAGCCTGGAACCCTGACGAGAGGGGAATAGGGGAAAGGGAATAAAAGTGGAAGAAGAGGCTAGAGGAGTCTTGAAGGATCTAGAAGTCCCCAGAAGTAGGGGATTCCTGGGTCTGGGAGGCCTCCATTGACACTCCTCAATCTCCCTCATCTCCCCCCACAGCTGACCTGCCAAGCACTACTCTTTTTTGACACTTTTAAAGTTTTTTTCTTTATTTAGACCGAAAAAAATCAACTTATTAAAAGCAAAATGCAATAAATAAATAAGTTAAGCATTGAGAACTGTTTGAAATTTAGACTCCCCCGGCTCCCCTTCCCATCCCCTCCCCAATCCAACCCATCCCTTCCCCTAAAACCTTTTCCTAAAGAAAATGACCAGGTAATAAACCCCTCCAGCCCTCCCGCTTTTCCCACCCACACCCCTTCCCACCCCTAACCTTCAAACCAAAGAGAAAAAATTAAGAAAGAAAAAAATCCACGGGGAACATTGTCTAAACTCCCAGAAAGAGAGATGGCAGCGTCTGGGCCTGGCTGGCTACCGCACCAATGTGGTATTTACAGGAAAGGGATCAGCAGAGACTGTAAACATTATTTGTGGGAGGGGTGGTCTTTTCTCTTGGGGAAAGGTCTCTGTGGCTGAGCAGGAGATGGGCAGCCCCAGAGGGGGACTTGGGGAGGCAGTGAGCTTTAGGGCCTGACAGCCCAAGTACAGGAATGTCCTAGCTCTAGTAGGGGCAGAGGAGTGAGGAGAGAGCTGCTGGAAGACCCCCAGAGTGGAGGAGAGGCTAGGAATGGGGGGGATTGGAGTCCCTTGATCCCCTCCTGGGGGTCTGCACAGTTCAAGAGATAGAAGTCCCCTAATGGGGAGAGATGGGGGGGAGAAGGCTGGGCATTGAGGCTCCGGGCACAAGTACCACTCCTTGGTACGAAAAAGATGCCCTACAACACTCGGAAATGTGCCCCTTTGTTCCCACTCTGCAGCCTTTGTGAGGTCCAACAGGTGCCGGAGAGGAGGTGAGCACCCAAGTGAACTACAGGGGCTCAGTCATGTCATTCCCCTCAAGACTGTGGTGGACATTGGGGGAGAAGAAAGTTGGGTTTTGAGGAGGGGTGAGGCTAAGTGGAGGTGTCTGTCCTGCTTCCCCAGGACTCATGAAGCAGCTGTCCCCAGGGGGCCCAGCCAAGGGCCAGAGCAGATGTGCAGAGAGGGCTGGGGGTGGTCAATGGGGGAGGAGGGGATGGGGGAGTATCCCCTTCCTCTGGCATCTCCAGACCTGTGAATGAAGGAAACATCGGTGAGGGGGAAGAAACCTGGTGAGGGGATGAAGGGGGAGTGGTGAGGGGAGAGGCATATGGGAGTGGATGAAGGGAGCTCAAAATCTGTAGTACCCAAGGGAGGAAGGGAACTCTCAGTCCAAAGGGGTCTAGACTCAAGGAGAGGGCTTAGGTGGGGTGGGGGAAGGAGCCAAATGAAGGAAGAGAAGCTACAAGAAACCACAAGAGGTTAGTGAGAACACATTCAAACAGCAAATGGGGAAGACTGAGAGTCTGGGGCACAGAGAGACAGAGAGAGAGAGACAGAGAGAGAGAGAGAGACAGAGAGACAGAGAGAAAGAGAGAGAGAGACAGAGACAGAGACAGAGACAGAGACAGAGACAGAGAGAGACAGAGACAGAGAGAGACAGAGAGAGAGACAGAGACAGAGAGAGACAGAGAGACAGAGACAGAGAAAGACAGAGACAGAGAGACAGAGACAGAGAGAGAGAGAGAGAGAGAGAGAGAGAGAGAGAGAGAGAGAGAGAGAGAGAGGGAGAGAGGATCGGAGGGAAAGAAAGAACCAAAGGGACAGGAAAATAGAGACAGCAACCAATGTGGGGGGGTGTGGAGTGCAAGAGACAAAGGATTGTGGCTCTGGGGCAGTAATGAGAGTCCAAGACACAGAGGGAGAGGAGCCCGCTGTCAGGAGGAGCAGGAGGAGGCCAGGTTGGGGGGTCCTGGGTAACTGGGCTGGGGGCAGGGGTTTCCAGGGGAGAAACCACTCCTGACCTAGCTCCCCGGCTTGTTTCCTTGGTTTTTACAAAAGGAAGTCACAGGGCGAGAGAAATGAACAGAACACAGACCACGATCACCACTGTCTGATCAAACACGGCCCGCGTGCTGCCCCCCAGCCCTCACACTGGGTTGGGGGGGCATCCTCCCCCCACTTCCGCGGCCCCTCCCCAAAATAACAAACATTCGGCTCCAAAGACAACACGCTCGTTCCATGCGACTTACAGGGGCCCGGAGCAGGGGTCCGGGATGGGGGCGTCGGCCGACTTTGGACACGGGCCCTGGGCTTGGGGCCCCCAGGGTGGGGGGGAAGTTAAGCAGCCGGGAGTGGGGGGAAAGGGGGAAAAACAGAAAGTGTGGGTATCGTTCTTGGGTTGTTCATTTTAGGGGATTTTGTCCAAGAGAGATAAACAATAAAAAATACCACCAAGTCTCATGTCCCTGTGACCCTAAGGTCAGGCTGATAGCTGCTGACAGGATAACAGAGACCCTGGGATAATGGAATCCACGGCAATCCAAGCTGTGGACCTCCTCTATCTAAACCAGGACTGCTCCCAAAGATGCCAAGAGCTGGGGCTCTGCCTCCTCTCTCTGCACTGCTCCCTTCAGATTCCCCACTTCCCCCTCTGACCCAGACCCCCACCCTTCACCACCCCCAGGCTCCTGCTGACTAGGGAAAAGGGGAGATGTTGAAGGGGAAAGGCAGGGGATGTCCTGGAGCCCGCCTGGAGTGCTACTAGACAGCCCCTCTACCCCCAAGTCCTGACCCCCTTACTCCTCTCTAATCCGAAGTAGAACCAGGAGAGAGGTACACAGACACATGGACACACAGACACCAGACACCAGGGGGGCCAAGGTAGGACACAGACAAGGACAGATACAGCTCTGGAGGCCACAGCCCCAGGAGCAATTTATTTGTGTGAGGGAAGAAGGGCGTGTGTGGGGGGACACTGTGCTAAGAGGTGGGGGGGAGATGGAAGGAAGACAAGGAGATGAAGGGGAGTTGCCCCATATTGCTCTCCCGGGAGTCTGGAGCATAGGGACACAGAGGATAAATGGAGGAGGGGAAGAAGGTGATGGCCAATGGGCCATGGTAGGGAATGGCCCTGGAACTGGAGGGCATGATAATGAAGAGAAGGGTGGAGAAGGGAGAAGAACCCACCTGCTGCCACTCAGTATGGTCGGTTGGCATCCTTGGGCCGTTTAAGCTGGACTTTGAGGCGCTTCATGCCAATCTGGAAGCCATTCATGGCCTGAATGGCAGCCTGGGCGCTGGCTGGATTGTCGAAACTCACGAAGCCTAAAGGGAGGTATGGGGATGGTTGAGGCCCTTCAGACTCAGCCCAAAATCCCACTCGACAAATACACCTACTATGTGAGTGTGCAAGCAGTTGTGGACAGAAACACGGCCTCCATTAAGCAGTCTTGGTCACAAGTCTTGCTTCTGAGACGTCCTAGCTGTGTCTTTCTCAGGAACCTCTCTAAGCCTAGAGGTTACACAACGATTGCTAAGACCTTGGTCCAGAGAGTTTCTCTCCACCAAGGAAGTCACAGATCTGGACCAAGAGACTGGGTCAAACCCCAGGGAGACAAAGACAAGAGGCAGAATCGTTCCTGCCCTCTGCACTTCCAGTGTAAGGAGGGGGGTAAGATGCAGACACTCCCAAGTCTAACTGTGCCTTCCTTCTGGTGTGGGCCCTCAAATAGCTTCCTAACTAGCCCTCCTGCCAAGTCTCTACCCTCTCTGCTCCAGTTCCAGTGTAACTGCCCAAGTGATGTTCCTGGAGTAGCATCTGGCCAAGTCTTCTCAATTTACTCCTGTGACTGCCAATTACTCCTAGGACAAAACACAAACTCCTCTGTCTGGCATCCTGGTCCTCATAGACCTCTCCCATCTGTCTTTTTTACAAGTCACTCCTTCATGCACCCCCTGTCCGGCCAAACTGAGCCTCCTGTGTCCATGACCGGCTGTCCCCCGAATCTGGAGAGAGCTCTGCACACGCTGGCCTCAGCCTTCTGAGCTGTCTGCACACTCAGCTCATATCTCCCTTCTTTCAGGAGGCCTATCCTGACCCTCCCCCATGAATTCTGTGGGTTTATTTTGAATATATGTGGTATGCAATTCCATGCCTATGGGTCATCTCTTCTGATAGAATGGAAGCTGAGGGCAGGGACAGGGTCATTTTGTTTTAGCAATCCCAGTGCCTAAGCACAGTAATTGCCCCCAGTGGTTACTTAATACATGTTTGTTGACTGACTATGGCTAGGCTGGTCCTCAGATCTTGAGACCTACTGGAAGCCTGTCCTACCTGAGACAGGACCTGTCCTACCTGGGGGGACCCCCAGGGACATAGCCACAGCAGACACTAGACTAAGATTTAGGCACTGGGGAGAACCTAAAGACTCTGGAGTACTTTAAGAAAATCTGGGGAAGGAAGAGAGCACTTTGGGTTGGAGCCCTCAGGGAAGGAGGCCACGCTGCTGGCTAGCTCCCTTTTCTCTAGCCAGATTGCCTCCTCCAGGGAATCCTCCTGGATTTTAAAGGAAAGGAAAGGCCAAGTTCCTCTGCACTACTAGCCCTACCCCCCACAGGCAAATTCATAACTGAAAGGAAGCTGGGACTTTATCTAGGCCAGCTTATGACATGGTACAGGCAAATCCCCTCTACAGTAACCCCCGAGAGATCATTCACCCAACTGCCTCTGAGAGCACCGGGTTCACAGTCCCCAGCTGGTCCATTCCACTACTGGTTACTATTTTTAAAATAAACCTCCTTTTATAGAATACCTACAAAGTGTGCAGAACGCTTTCCACACAACATCTATCAAGTATGTGCTGAATACAGTATCTTTCCCATGCTTGGATGAGACAGACGCCGGGCAGGCTGAAGAGAAGGGATCTGGCCCAGGTGCTGAGCTCCGACCAGAAGCTGAATCTGCTATCTCCACCATATGATGCTGCTATTAGAAATGGATTTCCCATTCTCTACCAACACTGCACCTTCCTCCAGCACAACAGGAAGAGAGGCCCCTCTCGTGTTCAGTGCATTCCATCCAACAGCACAGTCTACTGGGGGGCCATAGTAAGCCTCAGAGGCTGCTGTCACCGCCCTCGCTGGCTCTGCTTCAGGCCTGACACAGGCTCTTCTTTCAGCTCTTCTCCTGTGCTCAACTTCTGGGCTCCCCAACCCCCAGCAGGATTGCTCAGCCCCTACCTGAACCAGGCCCGGCCCCTACATGGGAAGGAGGAGACAGAGCCAGGAAGATCTGTGGGGTGGACGGGCTTGAGGGAGAGTGGTCCTTACCAAAACATTTACTCTGATTAGTGGCCCGGTCGACAAAGACCTTGGCAGATATGACATGGCCAAAGGGAACAAACATCTGTAGGATCTCAGAGTCAGTGAACTCCTGGGGCAGGTGATAGATGAAGATGTTGCAGCCATCAGGGCCTGGGGAGTTGGAGAGAGGGAGACAGTGACAGAGCAATGGAGAGAGTGACAGAGAGAAAGAGACAGAGAAAGAGAGACAGAGACAGAGCAATGGAGAGAGACAGAGATAGAGAGAGACAGAGAGGGAGAGAGAGAGAGAGAGAGAGAGAGAGAGAGAGAGAGAGAGAGAGAGAGAAGAGAGAGAAAGAGGGGAGAGAGACAGAGACAGAGACAGGGAGAGACGGAGAGAGGGAGACAGAGACAGAGAGAGATGGAGAGAGAGGGAGGGGGGGTGGGGAGAGAGAGAGGGACAGAGACAGAGACAGAGACATAAACACAGAGACAGACAGAGACACAAGACACAGAGACAGAGAGATGTGAGAGGTAGAAATGACAGAGATGGCTGAAGCAGGCCAGAGCCTAGAGGTAACCCCTTCCCCCCAACTTGATGCAGGTCAGGGTCTCAGTGGCACTTTTGCCCACTCTCCTCCTCATTTCCAGACATCTGGGCCCCACAATCCCCAGCAGTCAGATCCTAGACCTGAAGCTTCCCCTACCCAGGCCCCCCACGCTCCTATCCCCCACATACCCAACCCAAAGATACCTTCTCGCTGCTGCTGCTGCTGCTGTTGCTGGGGGGGTGGAGGGGGCTGCTGGGCGACCAGGGCTGGAGGCTGAGGGAAGGCGGGCGTGACCAGGCTGTAGGCTGCTGGGTAGGCTGCTGGGGGGAGGCGGGAGGGGAGGGGAGAGAGAGCCAATGGGGCTCTCCCTGACCCATGGCCAGCCTCTCCCCCCGCCCAGTGTCTCTAGACTGAAAGATGTGGGAAGGAGCCGGCCTTCAGTCTCCCTGTCCAACACCCCAGCTAGATAGCTATCTAGCCTCAGTTCTAGCCTGCTGAGACTTCTGTTTTTCAGTGGAAAGAGATAATAATGTCCCCAGCTCTCACCAAACTTGAAGCTGCTTTTGCTGGGTCCCTTCCCTTGGGCTCCCACCCTTTCCCACAGGACTCGTCAGTGCCCTTGGCCCGGAGCTCACCTGTGTAGTGCTGCATTCCTGCATAGGCCTGCTGAAGAGGGTCCACTGGGGCTGCCGGGCTCTGAGCTGGGGAGAATAGCAGAGGGGCTATGAGAGCCTGGACTGAAAGGCCCAAAGGCAGAGCTCAATCAGGCATGTCTCTGACCTAGCCCACCTGGATAGGGGTGGACACCATTGGGATAGAGGGTGTCGGGGGCTGGCTGCCCGGTGGGCTGGGTGGGCACAGGGCTGTAGCCGTTGACACCCAGGGCGGCAGGGATGGCAGAGACAGGCGTGGCAGCGATGGCAGGAGGGGTGCTGGTTCCTAAGGAGGAGAAAGGGACAGAGACAGAGACAGACACAGAGACAGAGAAGTAAAGAGACAGATGCAGACACACGTATATACACATGCGCATGCACACATACAAGGAGAGATAGATGGAAAGTCTTAGGAGGAATGTTGTGGGGTCTGACTATGAAGGATGAGGAGGCAAATGTCCCTCCCCTCTTGTTCCCCGAGCATTTCCAGGATCACCCAGGCCCCCCTAAGGTCCCCACATCCCTTTCTACCCCCTGCTCTTAGGAGGTCTGGCCTCATACACCCCCTGTTAGTGCTGACTGTCCCCTTGCTTGCCATGCCTGGCCCTCCCTGACCCTCCTGTGGCTCTTCCATCCCCCAGCCCCTCCCTACCTGAGGAAGGGGTGATGGGAGTGGCAATCAGCCCGTTGGCATTGATGGCAGCTATGTGCTGCATCTGCACGGCCGCCATAGTGGCCATGGGGTTGAGGTAGGCACTGTGAGCTGCTACCAGGGCTGCCTGCTGCTGCATCAGCTGGGGGGAGGGGAGAGGACACGAGTGGGGCTGGGCCCCTGGATGTCCCCCCCAGCGCCCCCCACCCACCTCACCAGGCCTGCGTTTGGTCTCTTCCGGGGTGGAGGGCTGAGTGGGGGAAGCGTAAAAGAGTGGAGGAAGGAAGGTAGACAGGGTAGAAAGGAAGGCTTAGGGATGAGGGCCTAGGGGCCAGGAAGGGCAGGACTGCAGAGGAGAGTGGGGGTCCAGAAGGAGGAGAGTGGGAGATACATGAGGGAGCACAGAAGCTCGAGGCGGGGGTTGAAGCTGCTGCTCACGGCCTGAGTGTAGGCGCTGTAGGCTCCAAACTGGAGGGCGATGGGGCTGAACATGCCCAGTTGGGTGGCCACTTGCTGCATGCGTCTAAGGCCTCGTTCCTTCTCTGTGTCAGCAAATTTTACCACAAGGCTGGATGAGGCACCCTGGGGAGAAAGACCCAGCTGTGGTCATATGACAAGAGTCAAAGGGCCTTCCTCTGTTACTGCAAAGGCCTCCAGCTGCCCACCCTGAGCCTTCTCTCACCAGTGTCCATAGCAGGAGGGCAGTGCCAGAACTGAGGGGTAGCATCCTGCTCCCTATTACTAGGAGTGAGGACACCCCAGGGTCAGGAGAAGTTCCACTAACAATTTGCTTAATGGCTCTTGGAATTAACCAACCAAAAAGTAAATCTCTTTGGGACCCCAAGAGGTGCCCAAATAGGGAAAATTGTCTCCAAATGGTGGAATTTCAAAGTTGGATGAGACCTCAGCAGCCATAGGCCAGAGTGGAAAGAATCTCCCCTGCCCCCACTGCCTCGAGGGTTAGACCACTGCTGGACCCTCAATTGTTAGAATATCTCCTGGCATCAAGCCTCTGCAGCTTCCACATGCTGTTCCTGGTTCTGCCTCTGGAGCCAGACCGACCATTGACCTCTCTTCAAACACTTGGAACACCATGTCCCTTCCTCTACCCCCCTTCATCCTGCTGCAACTGCTCTTCCTTGGTGTCTTCCCAATCCTTGCTGCCCTGTCTGTACACTTTCCACTCATCACTGCCCTTGCTAGACTGACCTCAGCTTTCCAGCTGGGCTCTGACCCAGGCAGAGGACATCTGGACACAGCTTCTTTGGCATCATCCTGTTCATTCATATGGAGCTTGCCGCCTACTCTAACCCCCCTGTGGCCTCAAGGCCACACGTGGCCCTTTATGTCCTCAAGTGCAGCCTTTTGACTGAATCTAAACTTCACAAATTGCAGCCTCGAAGCTGCAGGTTCCCCACCTCTGCCCCAGACTCTTGGCATGTGACGTGCTGTCTAACTTTGCCTCCTGTTTTGTACTTGTAAAATTGGATTTTTGAACCTCAATGTAAAACTTTACATTCATCCCTATTAAATTTTGTCTTATAAGATTCGGCTTGGGGCAGCTAGGTAGTGCAGTGAATACAGCACTGGCTCTGGAGTCAGGAGGACCTGAGTTCAAATCTGGCCTCAGACACTTGACAATTAACTAGCTGTGTGACCTCGAGCAAGTCACTTAACCCCAATTGCCCTGCCTTCTTGTATCCAAAAAAAAAAAAGATTCAGCCAGATGCTGTAGTCCATTAATTCTTTGTGGTTCCCAGCAGTCTCCCAATGCACTAGCTCTCCTTCCCTGGCCCTCTTTCCTCCCTTCAGGACATGAAGACCTGAAGTACTGGAAAAGTAAACGTGTCACTGAAATTCCAGCAATTACCATGGCCATCATCACCACCATCACATCAGTTCTGGATGATCTGATTTGTGGATTATCTGGGGCAGAGGTTTATAATCCCAGCCCCTCCCCCCACTAGAGGCTGCTGCTTCTTTGGCCCCCAAGCCTGCACTCAGGGAAGCCAGACTGGAAGCATCCGCCTGAGGCCAACAGAGACTCTTTGTGTGTGGGGAGAATCTGCCCTTTTCAGGCCACCTGTCATTAGGTGGGTGCCTCCCATCAGCAGGGCGACTGAGAGTCCACAGGCTTCCTTGTGTAAACCAAGCCAAGGCCACACAGGATGAGGGATGAGGAAGTGGGTGGCCACTTGAAATGCCAGGAGAGTTCTGAGCAGCAGCATTCTGCCTGTTGGCACAGATGGCCAGGGAGAACGCTCAGCTCAGGCAGGGATCTCAGAAAGCAGGACCCACAGCAAGGGGAAAAGTTCTCACCGGGAGGGTCCGGCTGCTGTGGAGGGTGTTGATGGCAGCCTGGGCCTCAGCGTGGGTCTGAAACTTAACAAAGGCACAGCCTGGGAGAGGGGAGAGAAAAGAGAGAGTGTAAAGGGGTAACTGCCTTCCTTCCATATATGACTACCATCACCTCTCCCCCTTCCCAATCAGGGTAAAGATGCTGGAGTAGAATCTTCTGCCTCTCCCCTCACTCCCTGCTCCTTGCTGAAGGCCCCGCTGGGTCACGGAACACCAGAGCCAACACACAGAGAGGGGCACAGCCAACTAAGTCTGCTCCAAGTTTGGGCAGGTTACCTTTGCTGGTCCCATCAGGCCCCCGGAGCACGGTGCACTCGTCAATGGTTCCGAATGGTTCGAACATCTTCCTGACGTCTTCATCCGTCTGCTGTTTCCCTAGCATCCCCACAAAGAGCTTCCTGTCTTCTGGGAGCAGGGTGGGAGGAGAGAAAAAGGCCCTCAGAGTTTTCTCCCTTGCCCTCCCACAGTAATGGAAATATGAGAAGGGAAGGGAGGCAGGCTATTTCTAACCCATCCTAAGCCCCATGTCTAGCCTGTATGCTACCCCCTCCCCGATCCATGGGGACATGGAGTGGAGGAAAAACCAAGGTGAGGGAAAGGAAGAGCCAGGCTACAAGCCAAGATGCTCATCTTGGCTCTGCCAGGACCTCAATTTCCCCAATTGCACAACTGGGACAACTACTACTCCTCCTGTCTTGATCCAGAAACCTTTTGGAAATCCCAGTTTTTCTTCACAGGGGATGTCCCATCCACTCCTTTAGGCTCTGGGTGTCCTGATAACCAGGACAATGGGAGGTAGCTGGAGGAATGAGGAAGAAAGAAGATAGCTAAGGAGAGAGCCTACCTCCTCTGTTCTCGCTGTCTGCTGGTTTCACCTGGATAGGCCGGTTCATCTGAAGGAGAGAAAATAATGGAGCTGCTGGGGACCCTTCTCCAGTCAGCCTAAGTCTGGGCCTTTGGAGAGGGATAGGGGGTGCTGACCCCCCAGTCCAGGTCATTGCCCCACCTCCACAAATCTCAGGGAGTTGGCCTGGGGTTAAGGAGAAGGGAGGAATGAATTGTATTCCTCCCTTGAGATTAGGACCTGGGGAGATTAGAAGGCCTTGGAGGGAAAGGATATGAGGGGAGGAGATTCTCCTGGGGAGTACAGCATCAAGGACTGGAAAGCAGGAGCAGGACTGATGCTGGTATAGTAGGACAGAGCCAACCGAAGAGTTTTCAACCATGGCCAGCTCAATTTGAAAAAGCAGGGACTACAGAGGCATCCCACAAATTATCCAGATTGAGAAATCCCACAGAGGACCCTAGGACTGAAGGACTGATGGAAACCCCATTGAAGGCTCCGGACCAAGGGAAACCCCACAGATGCCTTGCTTCCTCCTTGCCCTTTCTCCATCCCCCCTACACCCCTTGACCCCGGGGGAAGGATCTTGGGCAGCACAAAGGGAGCAGATGCCCAGTCACCGTGGCAACGAGAGAATGCACGCCATGGCAACCGCCCACTCAGCCTGATTTATCCGTCCCTGTCGCCCCGGCGACCAGTGACGTCATCACTTCTGGAGCTCAACACACCCAGAGAAAGGGTGGAGGGAATGGGGGATTCTGGGGGTGAAAAATCTAGTGGGGGCTGGGCGGTAGGCACAGGGGAGTGTGGCCAGGAAACCTTCCTTATTCCAGAGGGAAAAGAGAATCAAAGGCTGTTTTGGGGGTCAATCCAACCATTCCCTGCCTTCCCTCCTCCAGTTCAAACACCCAGTTCTCTCTTTCAAATGGAATGATCTTTGAAGATGGCCCAGCCCCCCTCGCAGCCCTCTCCTTGGCAAGTCTCCCACCTATTAGTAAGTTCTCCTGATCGCTAACCTCCCGACCTCCGGTGGTGGCCTCTCTCTTTGTTCAGTTCTTAGTGGAAATGGGGGCATCCTCAGCCCCTCTCTCCTCTCTCACCCGAGTCCCTTGCCTCTGGTGGGAGGACCTTATCTTTGCCCTTTACAGGATCCTTTCTTAAGCAGGGCATGAGGCACCTCAGAAGCCAGTGGGGAGCCACAATGGCTGTCCATGCAGAGGGCTCTGCTCTGCCTTCTCACCTCACACCCAGTCACACCCAGGGCCCCCCTGCCATCCCTGGCATTCCCTTAGCACTGTGGCTATTTTGTTATAAGCAATGCCTCAACAGTTGACTCAAAGAGAAAATATATTCCATTGCATGTTCTTTCACATCTCTTGGGAGCTCTTTCAGGATGGGGTGAGGGAGGAGGGGTAGAGGAGACACAGACACAGAAAGAGAAAAGAAATCATAGGAAGGTGAGAAGGGTCCTAGGAGGATGTCCTGGGTTCTAGTCTTGGCTTTGTCACAAACCAGCCAGGTGCAGACTGTGTCACTGTGGCCTTGTCATTTCCCCTCTGGGTCTGTTTCTTCAGGTGATAAATAGAGACAAGCCATACCTGCCCCTGTCTCTCACCCCTTATCTGTCCCTTTCCTTAGGGTTATTTCCCTCAGTTTTCCCACTGTTTGATTGTTCAGGTTTAGCCTGGAAAAAACCCTACCTGGTTAGGCTCTGCTTGGGTCTTTTCCCCATTGTCTTACACATTCCTAAGTCTCCTAATAACACCTATATCTTACCATGATTTTATCCCTATACTAGAGGCCGAGGGACTCAGTCTCCTCATGGATCATCAGATCAGAGGGCAGCTGGTGGAGGTGGAGGGGGATAGGAAAGAACCGCCCAAATCCTCTCTCTCTGCTCCCTCCCAAGCAATTTCTGTCCTCTGCCAATCCAGGATTATCCTATCCAATGTAAAGCGGCTTAGGGATGTGAGGGTGGAGTGTGTGTCTGTGTTTAGCCTCTACTGGGTGTGGAATGGTTGGGTAGGGTTCTTGATGGGTGGTAAACAGGGTATCTCTACCATTCTCCCTTCCTTTTCATTTGAACATAGGTAATGACAAACAGGAGATCCCCTCATCACCGGCCAGTCTGCTAGGCTTCCCATTCATCCCCAAGAGAGATCTAGGATTAAAAATAGGAGTCCAGAGAGTTCCTGTTCCTGGCTCAATGCCCCCATCACTGGAGGATACTGTAGACCCTTCTTATGGCAGATAGGGAAACTGAGGCCTTAAGGAAGGAGCCCTGAGCAGGAAGGAATGAGAAGGGAACTCAGGCATCCAGAGAACTCCTGAAAACAGGAAATAAAGACACTTTTCCCTCTCCTCACAGGGCAGACAAAACAAATACACACGTCTTGCAGACACAATAAATATCTACTGATGACGATGAATATATAGTACAAAGAAGTACATGCACATAAGCATACTAATACAGGCTTCCAGAGACCCTGCTGCAAGGCTGTTCTCATTCTTTCCACAAACCAACCTCTCCCGTGCCCTTGCATCCCCCATTCCCAGCCTCTCTTCCCTCCTTTGCCCCAGTCCTTCCTGTGGGAGGCTCTGGCTTTGTTAGCTCAGCTTGGGTACACCTGCCCCCCTCCCCGGAGTCCAGATGTGCCCTGTTTACCTGGCAACCAGGCCCCCACTGGGGCCCCTGTTCCCTAGCTACCCCGGCCAGGTGACAGGCCTTCTAGAGGGCTTCCAAAAGAACAAGGGGCTATTTATACCTCCAGCAGGTACAGCTTAGGTCTGGGCACCAGAACATAAGCTTTTAATCTTCCCTGTGCTTAGGCTATGTTTAGGGCTCCCCTCTACCAAGGTATTCCTAAATTTTTGCCAGAAGGTGAAATGCTTCCCTAGTGATGTCCAAGTGTCCTAGCCAAAACTCAGGCCCTTCAGGTATTATGAACTATTATGGGTAATAAGTTAGCAATAAAAACCCCATATGAGCTAACTGGGTGAGATTATTTTTCAAATGTAGAGTCTCAGGTCAGGTTAGAAGTGAGGGTGAAGATGCCACCATGAGACCACATCCTACTACTGAGGAGATATGCAAGGGCCTATGGGGTGTGCCAAAGAGGAAGGAGAGTGTATAACCCTCAGGCCTCATCCTGACCCATCCCTGAGAAGTGGCTCCTTCCCAACAGAGTCTAGGGTGAGGAGACCAGGGAAGAGGAGAAAGAGAACCAAATACACCTATAAAAAGGGGGCCTGTCAGAGGAGGGGATAGTGGGGAGACATTAGGAAGAACTTTCCAACAGAATTCCTCTTGTGTGTGAGCATGCATACACACACACACACACACACACACACACACACACACACACACACACACACACACACAAAGGCTGTCTGTGGGGAAACAATGAAGCTCGGAAGGAAGGCAGGTGGCAGGAGAAAAGACCTGAGGGAGGGGGAGGTGGGGGGGAGGCACAAAGGGCCAGGCGGGGCCTTGGGCTCAGACATCTGCTCCCCCAACCCCTGGCAGTGCCCTTGTCCTACCCCCCAAAAACCCTGGTTGGGGGCATTTACTTTCAAGGTTTACCCCAGGCCTTCTAAAGGGCTTCCAAAAGATGAGTGCTTAACTCATTCCCTGCCCCCAAAATCTTTGGAACTATGGTCCTTGGCATGAAGGTTAATGTGGCAAACTCTACTTCAGCCAGGTGTTTTAGGGCCTACACTGGGCAATCATTAACCTGTCCCCCTGCTTCCCTAGAAACCTATCCCCCACCTTATTTGCTCAAGAAAGAGAGAGAATGCCTCTCCTTTCCCCATCTTTCCTTCTTGCCTGAGCAGGCTCAGAGATCAGGGGAGGGATTCAGAGCTGATGCCCATCCACTGGCTGATCCCCATCCACTGGCTGGTCCACACTGAACCCAGACCCTTGTGCCTACCAGACTTTCTTCCTCCCTCAGTTTTCTGTCCTCTCCTCTCCCTCCCAAAACTCTCTGATTCCTGAAATAGAGACAAAAGAGATATACACACACACAGAGGCAGAAACAGAGACGGAGGCTGCTCATATATGAAGTATATCTCAGAGCCACTGAGGAAAGGAAAAATGGAAGAAACAGAAGGGACGTTTCCCTTCTACACGTACTCTCTAAAGCACATTACTACAGAGAGGCATTTACACATGCAAGTGCATACCATGTACATATGTAGATGCATGCACACAGACTCAAAAGCCCATATGCCCCATGTAGCCATGTCCATTAACTTCATGGAGCCATGACCATTCTAAGGCTCCTTCTGTGGGCCAGGGGTGGGAGTATGGGGAAAGTCTAAGAGGCTGGCTTCCTTCTTCCAGAACTCCTCCTCTCCCTTGGCAATGCTAATGAGATTAAAAGGATACAGGAGCAGAGTTAAGCATTTGTGAAGGGGTTCAGGTTGGGAGCTGCTAGAAAAGCCTCATTCCCCCAAGTCCCCAGGTCGGTCTTCCTGGCTCTCTTTCCCTATCACCACCAGGTCACACTCTCTCTAGGCAAAAGAGTAAGATCCACTTTCCATCTCCAGAAAGAGATGGGGCAGAGACCCAAGCAGATGGAAGAGAAGTTAGGTCTCAAGAAAGACTTTCTGGCAGCCGTAGGGTGAAGACAAGGGGATACTATATATAGCAAGAGGGACCAGGCCATTTCTTTCCCTCAGGAGAGATCACTTGTCTGGGTGGCAGGAGGGAAGGGGCAATGCGGGGATGGGATGACTGGGGGTGGAAGGGAAAGGGCTAGCCTAATGAACCTAGGATTCTGTCCTTATGGCCTTAGTTGCCAACCTGGCCCTGTGTGACAATCTACCAGACTAACTGAAATGAAGAACAAAGAATCATTGTTTAGTGGGGAGCAGAGCCTC
The DNA here is from genome assembly GCA_011680675.1 of Gymnobelideus leadbeateri. NCBI lineage: Eukaryota > Metazoa > Chordata > Mammalia > Diprotodontia > Petauridae > Gymnobelideus > Gymnobelideus leadbeateri. Next base: position 120,380 of record WOXC01005376.1, on the reverse strand, counting down.
CCCTTTGGGAGCCCTCTTTGCTTTCCTGGGCATAGCTGCTCAAAGCAGGCCCGGTTCTCCAGAATAGAAGAGCCTAGTATCAGACCAAAGTCTGCCCCTCCCATCTAAGGCTCCTTCTTGGCTCATTTCTGTCCATGTCCTGACCCATCTTGGTATTCTGTGGCTGTCAGCTTGCTTGGCCTCTTACAGGGTCACAAATTGGGCTAGTGAGCTCCAAAGTGGACCCTGTGAAGTTAATCCAGCAGGCACTCCCTACCTGTTTCTCAAGCCACCATAGAAACTGCCCACCCCCTCTGCTTCACACCCACTCTGGCTACTGCTTCTTTCTCAGCCATGGATACAGTGCCCTTGGGGGCCTCCTGCCTTTTCCAACTGGCACTCAGAGAGCAAATCCTAGTAATTGAACATTCCCTTCCTCCAGTCTGAAATCAGCTAAGCCTCTGGGGGATAACCTTTGCATGAATTGGAAAGTCAGAAACAGAGGCTGGGTCTACTCTTTATCACAGGACAAGCCTATTTCCCTGAGAGTCACTAAGCTGAGCAGGAGAGGGAATGACAGGAAGGATGGAGGCTTGACAGAGGGAGGATTTCCTGATAACTGGGGATGAGAAAAACCCTTTTGGATAAGTCTGATGTTGGGTACCCCCTTGTATCAGCTGGCTCCTGAGTGCTGGCAAGGGGAGGTAGGAGTCCCCCGACTACTTCCAAGTACTACAACCCTGCAAGTACTGACCCTGCCAAGGCTGGGACTCACCCCTGGAAGCGTCTTCTGCTCGTGCAGGGCGCTCTGCGCCTTCAGGGCTGAATCGCGGGCACAATATGTCAGGAAGGCACATCCTGGGGGGTGGGGTGTTGGCAAAAAGATAGGGTGGGGGGGTGAGTCAGCCGACCTCTCCTCCCTCCCCTCCCCAAGTGCTTTTCAGTGTGGGGGCCTGAGGGCAGGAGGCCTTCTCTCAGTCAGGGCAAGTCTCTCCCTTTCCTTCTTGGCATCTTTTGGCTAGTGGGGGGTGGGGTGGGGATGGTGAGGTGACTGAGGGACACATTCAGTTTCCAGGGAATTGTGAGAGATGGATGCTGTAGATCTGGGTGGAGAAGAGGGCTGAGACCCCAAAGGGAAGGAGGTGGGGATGGAGGAAAAAAAAACTGTAAGAAGGGGGAGATGAGGCCTTGTATTGGGGAGAAGAAGGGGCATGGAGTTTCCAGACAAGTGAATGTCACTCTCCCCCTCCCTTAGCTTTCCCTTTCCTTTTCTCTGTCTCCTCCAGCTCTCTTCCTTTCTCTCATCACCACTGTCCCACTGTCTTCTGATTTTCCTCATTTCCTAATTACTTTCCAACTCCAGATCTCTCTTTGTCTCTCCCATGGAAAGAAATACAAGTGGGTGGAGAGTGGGCCGGAGGGCAGGGAAGGGAAAAAGCCGTTGCCTGGAAGAACCTCTTCTTAGGGCAGGCCTGGGGGGCAGCAGGTGGGGTGCCAAGCCCTGATCTTGGATGCTCACCGTGGTTCAGTCCCTGGCCCTCCAAACTTTTCTCTGACTCCTGATTCCCCTTGGATGGGCCTGATCGTTCTGCCCCACCTAACTCTCTGGCTTTCCAAGACCCCCACACCTCCTGGATATCCCCAGTTCTCACTCCCCAACCTCATGTCCTCCTTTCTTAGCCCCTGTGGCCCTCACTCTAGCTCCTCTTCACCTTCTTCAGATCTGACCCTTGTTCTCCCTGCTCCCCATACTCCGGGATTTCCCAGACTAAGCTGCTTCTATTCCCTCTCTCTCCATGAGTCTTCCTTTTCCCCACCCCCCAAGTCAGATCTCCTCCCAATTACTCTTTATCCTCTTCTCCAGCACCATTGCTCTTGTACCCTATCTTCTCAGCTCCCCAAACCCCCTCCCTAACTCTGATCCTGATTCTATGTCACCCTCCAGCCTCTCTCTCTGGCCCCCTGACCAGAGCTGAGCTTTTCTGGGCTACTTCATGCTTCTGTTTACAGTCTCTAGCCCCAAGCCACCCCCTCCCCGTCTTCATCACCACCTTTTTGGTCCCTCAATATTTTCAGCTTGGCGCTCTCCCACCTTCCATCTTCCTTGACCCATCCCCCAGAGCTTTTCCAGCTCATCCCCCACATACTCCCTAGTTAATGCCTCCTCTTGAGGCTCGCCCCTCAGCCCCTCACCCTTGTGCAGCCCGGTGTACTTGTCCTTGATGACGGTCAACTCGAAGATTCGGCCAAACTGCTCGAAAATTGGCTTCAGGTCCTTCTCCTCCAGGTGCCTTGGGATCTGCCCCACAAACAGCTTGATGGCATCTGGCTCCTTCATCAGGGCGGCCCAGGAGGAGGGGCCGAGGGGGGCCAGGGAGAGAGGCCCAAAGGCCAGGGGTGCTTCCCGGTGAGGAGGGAGGTGGTGGGGGCCGGGGGCACAGCCGGGGCTGGCTTCCCCTTTGGCCCCCAACCACACTGCTGGGGAGGAGGGGGTGTTCTTCACACAAAGGAGGTTGAAGGGGCTGGGAATCCAGAGAGCCCAGGGGTCAGAGGTTCTGGGCTCACACTGCTATGCCAGGGGGCATAGCCCAAAGGATTGATCTCCCTCTTAGAGATTTTGGCAGATGTCCCAGGATTGGTGGTTGTAGTGGTGTTTGTGGGTCAAAACCTGGGAATTGAAACTGGACAGCAGGATGCTGAAACTGAGTGCTTGGGTTTGAAAGAGCTAGAAATTGGAGACTGAGACTAAGAGCTGGCTGTGGGGAGGAGGGTATGAGGGGAGGGGGGCCCTCGAGCTCAAAGAGCTGGAGGCCTTGTTGGGTTGCCTGGAGTGTCAGTGCGGGAGACCCCCGGATTCCTGATTTGGGATAGGCAGGTCCTTCCTTAGCTTCCCCCCTGGCGGACAGCTCCCCTGTGGGCTGATCCTTCTGGTGGGTCCGATGATTCCTGATGCCCAATTCTTGATCTTTGATGGCGGCAGGACTCCAGGGCGTCACTTTGCCCTGTCCCTCCCCCCAGTCCTGCCCCTACCCCCCCACCCACCCCCACCCCCAGTCCCCGGGCCTAGGCGGGCTCCCGGCTGCTCCAGCCGCTGGGGTTGCCCGCTTTCCCAGTCACCTGGGTCCTGGAGCTCTGCTCCCCGGCTGTTCTCTCCTCAACAAAAACCTCCCCCTCCACACCCCCCACTCCCACCTCCCTTCCCCTGACATCAGTGATGTCAGCCTCAGGGGTGGACTACAAACTCTCTACTCTGGAGAGGAACGAATAATCAGGCATGAGCCACACCCTCCCTCTATCTCAAGTCTCTCTTATTCCCAACTACCCCCAGCAGAGCAGCTGGTCCTATTGACAATTACACTCTCCTTCTCCCTCCCCGTCAGTAGTTAGATGTGTAACTAAGAAAGAGAGTTTGCAGAGGAACCCTAAGGTAGGGTCCATTGTTCCGGGGCTGGAGCTGTCCCTGGTGCTAGAAAGGAAGGCCCTGGAGAAGGGAGCTGGGGAGAGGGGCAGTGGAAGGCGTGGAGTCTAGGGAACAGTAGAGAGGTGGCCAGGGAGGGAAATCTGCGAGAGAAAAGAAGGTCCGGGTAGCAGCGGCGTAGGCTGAAAGCCAAAGGAGAGTGGAAGGGGGAGGGGACAAGAGAGTAGAGTAGAAGGACTAGGGAAAATGGGAAGAAAATGAGGTTAAAGGGAAAAACTAGGGGAAGGGAGAAGGTACAATTAGCGGAGACCAGAGAGCAGGAAGAGCACTGAATTTTACTAGTAAATGAGACAGAAGAACCCAAGTGATCTGGTATATAAGTGTCATTCTTGTAAGCTCCTTAAAGGACGGAATTATTTCATTCATCTTTGTATTTCCCACATGGCCTAGCAAACACACACACACACACACACACACACACACACACACACACGCACGCACGAACACGCACATCCTAAACATCTGTGGAATGAATGAATGAATGAATGAATGAATGAATAAATGAATGAATGAATCATCTGGGGAGAAGCAGTTAGGTGAGAGGCGGTTGTTCTGAATGTCTTCAGGATCGGCTCCTTCTTTTCCTTTATCCTTTACCTTTTGTGTATCCCCAGCATACAGCTGGTGCTTGATACATGCTTACTGATTGACTGACTTTATCCTTTTAAAAGTTTTTTTTTATTGAGTTGAGTCAATAATAGCTAACATTTACATACAATTCTAAAATTTACAAAGTACTTCCCTCACAACAATATGAGATAGACGATGCAAATATAACTTTCCCATTTCACAGATCAGAAAACTAAAGTTTAGAGATGTTGGGATTTCCCTGAGGTGCCACAGCTACAGGGCTTCAGAGTCAGGAATCAGAATCCAGTTCTCCTGACCCGGAGCTAAGCCTCTTTGAATTTGCAGTTCTCTCCCACATACAAATATGTGAGGGGGAGGTAAATCTGGGATCAGTTCTCTCCCCCACAAACACTCTGACTGATTTATATGACTTATAGTATTTCAAGACTTTTCATTCTGAGAGGCAGCTATAGTGGAAAGAGCACCGGTCTTAGCTAATAAACAGTTATTAAGCACCTACTCATTAAGCTAGTTGGTACAGTAGAAAGAGCTCTGAGCCTGGACTTGAGAAGATCTGAATTCAAAACCCTGGGCAAGTCACTTGACCTGTTTGCCTCAGTTTCCTTATCTGTAAAAATGGGGACACATTGGAGAAGGAAATGACAAATCTCTCCAGTTTCTTTGCCAAGACAAACAAGTCCATGGGTCACAAAGAGTCAGATTCAGTTAAACAAGAAGCACCTACTATGTTCCAGGCACTGTGCTGAGAGCTAGAAATAAAAAAGGCAAAAAGACAGTGCTTGCCCTCAAAGACTCAAGCTGAAAGTCCTGCTTCCTACCTGCTATAATGAGTTATTTGATTCCTCTAAGCCTCAGTTTCTTTATAAAATGACAATAATATTTGCACCACTTGTATCCCTGCATTATGAGGAAAATGCTAAGTGTATGTGAATCAGGGATGGGTGCTGGGCTTGTGGTTTCACTGGTTCAGGAAACTTCCAGGTGAAGATGCTTCTACCATCGAAAACCCCAGCATCTTTTCTGAAACCCAACACTGGGGAGAGCACCTTGCTGGGGGCCCCACATCCAGGAGCCAGTACAGACAAGATTGGAAACCTGGCTATTCCTGACTGCCAGGCCAGTTCTCTAGCTCTTAGGCCATGCTGCCTCTCCCTATGTGAATTATTCAATTACACGAAACCTTAATTAAGCAGACAATGTGTTCAGAACATTGTGCCATGTGATGTGAAGACAAGTCTCTGCCTTCTTGAGCTCCCGATCTAGAAGAAGGATCAGACACATGTGCTAAGTGCACTGCAGGGGAAGGGAAGGGGGGCTGTTGACACAGTGAAGTCCCTCATTCTCCTTTTAAGAGCTCCTAGCTGCTCCTCCCCAGCACCCCACAATCAGGAGTCCTGTGACCCCTAGCCCCTCAGCAGTGATTACCATTGCCTGCCTTCCACCAAGAGTCTATCCAGTCCTCCTGGCTTTTGTTTCACATATCCATCCTGCCCCCTGCTCCCTACTCTGGGGTGGCACTGGTTCCCCCTTCCCTTTGGCTTCGAACCATGCTGGTAATTCTAGTAGCCTCTGCTCTTTCACTGACATGCCAAATGATTACCCATGCCACAGAGTGGGAAACCATGCTCTTTCCCTTTTTTTTTTTCTGACGTCCAATCCTTGGAGCATGTGTTCTATGAACTGGAATCACGTATTGGTATTTGGAATGGGTGTGTGTGTGTAGGGGAAGTGTTATAATCTAATTGCTTCATTCTGCCTAAGACTCATTACCAGAGAGATGTCTTTGCCAAATCCTCTGTGCCAGAGCTGGTGATTCAAGACACCATGACTAGACAGAGGGCCAGGGGCACAAAGGCAGATGGAAAGTGCAAATAGGATAAGAAGGGAACTTTCCATTCTATCCCCCACCCCTGCCCCCCATCTCCACCTGTCTGGCCTTCTGACCTCCTTATTTATGGAGACATTAAACAGGACCCCATGACTCTGCTGATCTCATTATTCCAGGTCTTGTTGACAGACCGGCCACTCTGATACCCTCTCAGGCTTTGTGCTAATCATCTTAAAGGAAACAGTAAACATTTCACCAAAAGAAAAAGAATGATGATGATGAACCCTGCCCTCTTTGCCAGGATAGGGAAGGCAATTCTTGACAAAATCCCCCTTGTCTCTAGTTTTGAGGTCCACAAAAGAGGGCACTGGATGTTCCAGTCTGTGGGGAAGGTTTTAGGAGAGAAAAGCTCAGAGCCAATATAGCTTGGATTTAGTTCAGGATTGTCCCTATTTACTGGATGATCTTGAGGAAATCCCTGACCCTTCTTCTACCCTCTTGTGAGCTGCTGACTAAAATACTTGTGTCATTTCATTCTTATTTTTTAAAATTTTTGGATGGGGGAAGGCAGGGCAGTTGGGGTTAAGTGACTTGCCTAAGGTCACTCAGTAAGTGTTAAGCTGTTTGTTTTGAAATCAGGTCCTCCTGACTCCAGGGCTGGTGCTTTATTCACTGTGCCACCTAGCCACCCCCTGTGTCATTTCCAAGGCATTCTGTGAAAGGTTTCTTTGCAAGGAAGACCAGGAGAGAGTTCTAGACAGATCTCTTACCTCCAGACTTTCATATGGCCTATTCAGGCCTCATACAGGAAAAGCCAAACAAAGTATTATGAGAAATCTGAGGAAGGAGAGACAACTTTCACCCGGGGGTGGTGGTGCTGGTGCTGGTGTGCTTAGGGAAGCGGGGAAAGCTTCTGGAAGAGATAACTGGCATATGCATTAGGTCTTGGAGGGAGGGAATTACTTTCTCCCTAGAGCAATTTTTAACCCTTTTTGCTTCACAGCCATCTTTGGCAGACCGGTGGAGACTTTGGACACCTGAGAATAATTTTTAAAAAAAATTAGTAAGTGAAGGGAATGCTAAATTTCAGTTAGAAGTTAGGCAGAATAAAGATGTAAGCTTTCTCATCCAAGTTCATGGCTCCCCAGTTAAAGAGTTTTTCCCCTAAGGAACCTAGAGGGCTGTTAGAAAGCAGAGGATTCCAGACTCACCACATTTTAGAATTGGAAGGGACCTCAGCAGCCAGTCAATCCATTCCCTATCTATCAAGGAAGCCCCACTCTAACAAGCCCAACAAGTGGTCATTCAGCCTCTGCTGGAGAGCCACTGAAGGAGCCAGAAGGGAAGTTGTTCCTGGCATCAAGCCTACATTTTCCATTTTCCCCTTAATTCCTATTGCTCCTGGCCCTGCCTTTTGGGTCCAGACAGAACAAGTGCAAGGCTTCTTCCATAGGGCAACCTTTCACACCCAGAGATCATGTCCTCCTGGAGTCTTCTCTTCTCCAGGCTAAACTTGCCCAGTTCTTCCAAATATCATCTTCATGTGAGAAACACGAAAGAAGCTTCACCATCCTGGCTGCCGTCCTCTGGACACTTTCCAATTTTTCAGCATCCTCTCATGGCTCCCAGCATGGAACACAATGGTCTAGATATGGTTTGACCAAGGCAGAGGATGGCAGAACTATCAGTTCCTAATGCCTCTCTTAATGCAACCCAAAATTACATTAGCTTTTTTTTGGTGGTCAAACTGCATTATGTTGGGTTTGCAGTACATTAAATAAATCTCCCTATCTTTTTCAAGCAAACTGCTAACTAATGATACCTCCTTTAACCTAGAATGAAGTAGATTTTGTGAACCCCCCCAAATTTTACATTTGTCCACTGGTAAATTTCATCTTATTAATAAACTCATGCCAATGCTCAAGTCAGTGAAAATATTTGTGGATCCTCATTGCCATCTACTACATTAGCTATCCCAGCTGGCTTTGTGTCAGATCCTAGTGTTAACTGTTTACCAGCTTCTAGGTCATTAGCTCTCTTTTCTCAAGGAATTTAGACTCTTGCTTAACTATCTCCTTCTCTATACCAACTTTTGCCCTTATACCAGGGACTTATGAATACTAATGCGTCCGCTCAAATATCCTAATCTCCTCCTCCACAACTTCAACCATGTGTAGGGATCATCATATCTTTATTCTTTCATCAACCATAAGTGTTCCATTTCTATGACCGAAAAACTCTACAATTCCTTCATCATGTCCTAACTTCTTATAATTCTATCTCTTTTTATACCTTAAAATTTCTAAACTTGTTCTTCATTCTCTTTGGGATTCTAATCCCTTCATTCCTTAAGACTCTCCCCGGTCACCACCCACCCTCTACTTTTACCTTCTTCCTTCCTGATCTCTATCCTCAAGTTAATGAGTTAAATTCTCTTTTATAACGATTATCTTACATTTTGCCAAACCCCAATCCTGCACAAAAACAGACATCATTCTGTCATTTTGGAGATGATACCCCCCAGTACTGCTTTTCTTACTTTTATTGACTCTGAGGGCTACTCCATTACTTCTAAGAGATATTTGCCCACAGTGGTGTCTCTAGTGATCAGCTAAACTAAATTCATCCATTTAAGTTCACTGACACCCAAGATGTTTATGTTTAATCTTTCCATCACTTGTTTGAACCACATCTAGTTTATATTGGTTTATAGTTCTTAGGTTCCTATGCAATATTAATCAGACTTTCCTTTCATCACCAGACACACCCACAGCTGAGTTTCCTTTTGACTTTGGCCCAGCCACTTCATACTGGAGCTACTTACTTGTAGTTGTCCCCTTATCTTCCTCAGTAGTATACTAGACATCTTCAGACCAGAGGGGCTCCTCTTCCAATGTCATTTCTTTTATCATTTTAGTACTGTCCATGTGATTTCCTTCTCCAGTGGATCATCTTTTGTCAGAGATTAAGAAGAAGAATATACAGAAGAACTCTACAAGAAAGATCTTAACATCACCAACATCCACAATGGGTGTGGTTACTGATCTAGAGCCAGACATCCCGGAGAATGAAATCAAGTGGTCCTTAGGAATCCTTGTTAACAATAAGGCTAGTGGAGTTGATGGAATTCTAGCTGAGCTATTTAAAATTAAAAAAAATGATGCCATTAAAGTGCTGCACTCATTTTGGAAAACTCAATAGTGACCACTGGATTGGAAAATATCAGTTTATGTCCCAATTCTAAAGAAGGGCAATTCAAAGGAATATTCAAATTACCAAACAATTGCATTCATTTCACATGCCAGCAAGATTAATGCTTAAGATTCTGTATGCTAGGCTTCAATAATATATGAACTGGTTTTTGAAGAGGAACTAGAGACCAAATTGCCAAAATTCATTGGCTTATGGAGAAAGGGAGGGAGTTTCAGAAAAACATCTACTTCTGCTTCATTAACCACACTGAGGCCATTGACTGTGTGGATTACAGCAAAATGTGGCAAGTCTTCAAAGAGATGAGAGGACCAGACCATCTTACTTGTCTCCTGAAGAATTTGTATGTGGGTCAAGAAGCAATAGTTAAAACCAAGCATAGAACAACCGATTGATTTAAGATTAGAAAAGGAGTACAATAAAGCTGTATGTTGTCACCTTATTTATTTAACTTATATGCAGAATATATCATGCAAAATGCCAGGCTGGATGAATCAAAAGCTGGAATTAAGGTTGCCAGGAGAAATATCAGTATTCTCAGATATGTAGATGATACCATTCTGGTGGCAGAAAGTAATGAGGATTTAAGAAGCCTCTTGATGAGGGTGAAACAGGAGAGTGCAAAAGCTGGCTTGAAGCTTAACATAAAAAAACTAAGATCTTGGCAACTGGTCCCATCACTTCCTGGCAAATAGATGGAGAAGAAATGGAAGCAGTATCAGATTTTATATTCTAGCAACTGCAGCCATGAAATTGAGAGATATTTGCTCACTGGAAGGAATGCTACAGCAAATCTGGACAGCTTACTAAAAAGCAGGGACATCACCTTGCTGACAAAGGTCTGTGTAGTCAAAGCTCTGGTTTTCCCAGTAGCAATGTATGGCTGTGAGAGTTGGACTATAAGGAAAGCTGATCGACACATCATCAATGTTTTCGAACTGTGGTGCTAGAAAAGACTTTTCAGAGTCTGTTGAACAGTAAGGAGTAGTTAGTACTTAAAGAAATTAATTCGGGCTCTTCACTGGAAGGTCAAATACTGAAGCTGAAGCTTAAATATTTTGGCCATATAATGAGAAGATGGAACTCATTGGAAAAGACCCTGATGTTGGGAAAGACCGAAGGCAAAGACAGAAGAGGATGAGATGATAGTGTCATTGAAACAATGAACATGAACTTGGACAGACTTTGAGAGATAGTGGAGGACAGAAGAGCCTGGTGCCCTGTGGTCCATGGGGTAATAAAGAGTTGGATATGACTGAATGACAGAACAGCAACAACAAAAGTCCTGAATTACCCTAATCTTGTCTCCTCTGCTCCTACTCAAATGCTGTTGAACAGAACTGGAGGAAGTTAGGCAACCAACTTGACTGGGTCATCCGTTACAAATTTATGTTAGCTAATCTCATCCTTGACCTCACTATCCTTCTGTTCTTCACTAAGTGATTCTCTAGTCCATTCCTTTCAGAGACTGTTCCAAATCTCTTCTCTAAGTCTCCCATTCAAGACTCCCCCACCTTCTAAGCTGAAGAAGACCATACCTCATATTTTGCTTAGAAAATAGAAACAATTTGCTCTGAGCTCCTTCTCTTCCTTTCTACATCTCAAAACCCCTTGACATCATCCTCCATTTTCTCCTTTACCTTAGTCTCTGATGAAAAGATGACACTTCTCACACCTTCTATATGTACCTTTGATCCCATCTTACTCTCTTTTCAAGCAGATTGCCCCTATAATTATCTTCTTTTTCTCTAATCTTCAATGTTTCCCTGTCCACTGCTTCCTCCACTGATGCCCAAGCCTCCTTAAAGAACACTCATTAGATCCTGCTACACCCTGAGACCGTCTCTATGCTTGCTGCTTCCACTTACTGACACTGCTCACAGCTGGTTTTTCTGTCTTTTAGTCTGGGTCTGTTTTACTGGTTTCAGCATCATCTCCTCTCTCCTAACCACGGGTACCCCAAGGTTATGTCCCTGGGTCACTTTCTCTCCTCTCTCCAAACTCTCTTATTTTTTTTTAGTTGTATGAAAGGTAATTTATTAGCCTTGGAGGAATATTCAACCTGGCAATTTTCTCAAGCCCTCTGACTCCAGTCACCTTCCTCAAGCTCACTCTGCAAAGCTGTGACAAGGTCAGAGGTGTCTTTAATACTCAAAGCATTTAGCAGAGGCACTACTGCTCCAAGTACAATCAGAAGGCTTCTTTCCTCAATTGTCCCGGACATAGATGTTCCCTCCAAACTCAACTAGCATCTCAATCAGATCTACATTCTTTACTTTGGCTGCATGATGAAGAGCTGTCTCATGCAATTTTGCTGCATTCACATTGGCTCCTGAATTTAGCAGCACTTTCACACAATCCAGATGCTCCCTTGCACAGGCAACATGCAATGGGGTACCAAAATGGCAGTCATGGGCTTCTAGATGAGCCCCAACATCAATGAGAAGCCGAACACATTCAGAACTTCCATTCATGCAGGCTTCATGTATCGGGGATGCAGTATACAGTGGTGGGTTGACCTTTGCCCCATGAGAAAGCAGCAACTTCACACATTCAATGCTTCCTGAGGCACAGGCATCACAAAGTGGGGTACTGCCATCAATGTTCCGGGCATCCACCTGGGTTCCAGCAGCCAGCAGAAGTTTCACACATTGTGTCTGACCCTGAAGGCTAGCCTCATGCAGAGGTGTGATAGAGTCCACTGTGGCCAAGTTGACACAAGCACCATTCTCAATCAGTTGCTGTAGCTGCAAGATTTCAACCTGTTGGGCAGCCTCATGAACAGGTGTCCTATCCACCCAGAAACCAATCTCTCCCAAGGAGCCGTCCACATTCCGCAGCTCCATCTTGCTCACCATGTGTCCTACCTTGACAGCTTTCCCTTCGACTCAAGCCGGCACCTGGGCTGGATCCAAACTCTCTTATTTGATGTGACCTTATAAGCTTCCATGGGTTTAATTATCATCTCTGTGCATGACTCCTAGATCTAGATATCCATTCTAGACTCTGATTTACTCCAAATATGCACTTCCAACCGCCTAGTGGGCTTTTCAAGCTGTACGTGTCATTGGCATCTCAAAGTCAGCATGTTTCAAACAGACTTGATTTTCCACCAAACTTCCTTGTTCCTATTAAGGGTGATTCCATCTTTCCAGTGACCCATGGTGCTTATTATCTTCAATTCTTCACTCTCCCTCACCCATAAATTCACTCGGCTGACAAACCTGGACATTTCTCCTTCCACATCTCTCACAACCACCCCCTTCTCTCTATTCACATGGCTACCATCTTCTTTTAGACCCTTTCCCCTTCTTTCCTGAACAGCCTCTTTATTGATCTCCTTACTTCAATTCATTTTCCACAAGCTGGCAAAGTGTTTCCTAAAGCACAGGTCTGATTATGTCAAACACACATATACCCAAGCAATAAACTATAGTGTCTCCTTATTGCTTTTGAGATAAAATATAAACCCTCTAGTTCAGCATTTTAAGCACTCCTCAATCAGTTCATCTAACAGCTTTTAAGGACTTGTAAATTAATCAATGACTTTTTTGAACTTATTTTAAGCCAATGACTGATTGATGTAATAGGTAAGTGCTCTTATAAGGTATCAGGGCATAGTATTTTGATACTTTAAGAGGAATGAGGTGATTCAATTGACTCAGTTTTCCCTCACCCTTATAAAAAGGGAAAAAAACAAAACCATTCCTTTACTCAGGGAGCTTACATTCTACCAGGGGAGACATGTGCACATATAAGAATATACACATAAAAATACAAGGTAGTTTTGGAAAAAGACAGCTAGGTGGTAGAGTGGATAGAGCACTTGGCCTGGAGTCACAAAGATTCTCCTTCTTGAGTTCAAATCTGGTCTTAGAGCATTAGCTTTGTGACCCTGGGCAAGTCACTTCACCCTGTTTACCTCAGTTTTCTCATCTGTAAAATGAACTAGAGAAGGAAATGGCAAACCACCCCAGTATCTTTGCCAAGAAAACCCCAAATGGGGTCATGAAGAATAGGACACAACTGAAAACAATGACAAAACAACAAAAAGGTTTGGAAGGGAGGGTTCTAGCAGCTGGAAGGATCAAGAAAGGTTTCATGTAGAAAGCAGTGCTTGAGCTGTTGTCCTGAAGTTAAAAATATACTCTCAGAGAGGCGGCTAGGTGGAGCAGTGAGTAGAGCCTCGGCCCTGGAGTCAGAAGGACCTGAGTTCAGATTTGCCTCAGACACAACGCACACACAAACAAAAACCTAACCGTGTGACCTTGGGCAAATTACTTAATCCCAATTGCCCTCCAAAAAAGCAAAAATATATATATATATATATACTCTCAGAGGCAGAAGTGGAATAGCCCGAGCAAGGGCACAAGATGGGAGAGGGAGAGTCCCGTGTGAGGAGCAGCAAGGAGGCCTCAAAGTACAGGGAGGGAAACAATGCATAATAAGGCTAAAAGGGCTTTAGCTGCCCAACACAGTTTATACTTTATTCTAGAGTCAAAGGGAACCACCGTAATGTACTGAGTAGGTAATATGGCTGTATCCACGCTTAGAGCAAATCACTTTGGGAGCTTTGTAGAGGACAGACTGAAATGGGAAGAGGCTTGAGGCAGGGAGACCAATTAGGGAGACTGATAGCAGACCAGTGCTGTGGGGGACAAAAGTCGATGAGAGCTTGAACTAAAGTGGAGGTTGAGAAAGTGATGAGAAGGGGTCAGATTGGAGGCAGGCTACAGAGGTAGAAACATTTGGCATCTGTCTAGATATGGGAAGTCAGGAAGAGGAACCAAGGAGAATTCCAAGGTTGCAGCCTGGGTTATCAGAAGTATGGTGGTGCCCTTGAAGGAAGTACGGAAGTTTGGAAGAAGGGTCCACTCTGAGAAAGCATCTTTTCTAGCATCCTCTTACTTTCCCAAAAATGGCCAAAAAGAGTTATTGTTGTTGTCCTTTGTTTCCTTCATGGGCTTCAGCTCATTCTGAACTTTTGAAATCCTGATACTCTTCTTTTTTTTTTTTTTTGTCTTTTTGGAGGGGGATAGGCAGGACACTTGGGGTTAAGTGACTTGCCCAAGGTCACACAGTATGTATCAAGTGTCAAGAGACCAGATTTGAACTCAGGTCCTCCTGACTCCAGGGGCAATGCTCTATCCACTGTGCCATCTAGATAACCCCGATACTATTTTTCTATGCCACATTCTTATATTCATGTTCTATTACCTTCCCTTACTTCTATTTTATATATGTAAGTATATATAGATGTATAAAGATCTTGTACATGTATGTATTGCGTATATTCTTTTTATACACACATGCACTTCTCTTTTCTGGAGGTAATTGGAATTAAGTGACTTGCCCAGGGTCACACAGCTAGTAAATATCAGCTCCTGTGGACTCCAGGGCCAGTGTTCTATCCACTGTGCCATCTAGCTGCCTACACACACCCTTTTAAAAACTTCTAGTTGGACAGTGATTTCTCTGTGCATCTACATCGATGTCTTTAGGCAACTCCTGTTTTTCTTCTGTACTATAATTTTCCTTTTGTGTCTTCATGATCTCATTCCTGAGAATTTCCTATCCCTTTTAGGATGACTTCTCTTGTAACATTTTAGGACATTGGATCTTTTCTCCACTTCTCCTGAATCCTTTGAAATCTACTTTCCTAGACTATAATTTACATGTCAAACTATGCCTAGCTTTGCTTTCCTCTACCACAAACTCTAAGAGGGGATGATCATTTCTCAGTATGCCTCTCACTTTCATCCTTGTAAACAATTCCTCCTTGTTAGTGAGAATCAGATCTAGAGTAGAATTTTCCTCCATTTTTTCCACATTTTTTTAAAGTTGAAATTTTCATTAAGACAAATTAAGAAGTTATATGCCATTTTGTGTTTGGAGAGGAGCGGGGAGATTCAGAAGGAGAGGGAAAGGGACATTATTGTTAGATAATTAAAGATGTCGGGAAAATTGAACACCCCCCCCCCCCCGCCATCACTAAGATGTCATGCCTTTGCACTAGGCTTGTAATTAATTTCCCTAATTCCCCATCTATTTCATCTGTCTAGGTGGCTAATAGTATACTTCAATGAAATACTCACATCTTTTTCTCCATCTTTACTCTCTATCATGCTTTTCCCTGCTAGTTTCTGCATTTTGTCATGGGTATACCTTCTTAATATAGAATGTTTTCCCACACCTCTAGATATTCCTTATCAAAAAAACCCCCACAAAAAAACCAAAGTTCCCACTTAGCAAGGATACTTTCTCCTCTTTTTATCTTAAAAAAATTACCTATGCTTGATTAGAATGGGCTATCTCAATTTAATTTAACAGACATTCATTGAATACCCACTATATTAGGCATTATGCTTGAAGCAAAGTGAGATTCAATGATAAGGAAGATACAGTCACTTAAATGGTCCAAAAATAGAGACAATGTTTAAAAGAGGAAACTCAAATTATTAATAATAATAATTTGAAAAATACTTAATACTAATATGGCTAAATTAAAATAACCATGAGGTACTACCTCACATCAGGTTCTGGAATCAGGTAGACCCATTCCTGAGTTCAAATCTGCCTCAGACTTACTGGTTGTGTTATCTTGAGCAAGTCACTTAACCCTGTTTGCCTCAATTTCCTCGTCTATCAAATGAGCTGGAGAAGGAAATGGCAAACCACTCCAGTATTTTTGTCAAGAAAATCCCAAGCTGGGTACACGACTGAACAACCACTACCACCACCTCATATCCATAAAATTGTTAAAAAAATTTTTTATAAGTGTGTGTGTATAAAAATGATGAAACTCCATGCTTGTGGCAACATGGAGGGATTACTGGTGGAACTGCAAACTTGTAGAATCTTTTTGGAGAACAATTGAAGAATATACAATAAAAATGATCCACACTCTCTCACCCCCACTCCTACCATCATTTAACCAAATCATTTAACCCAATCATTTCACTGTTGATCATGTACTGTGAAACATAAAAGAACTATATATTCAAAGATTTTATATGTAATTACAAAAAAACTGGAAACAACCTAAATGTCCAACAATAGGGGAATGGTTAAATAAGTTGTGGCATATTTATGTAAAGGAATACAATACAAAATTAGGAATGACAAGGAAAGAGAATACCAGTAAGTATGGAAAATCCTCTATGAAATAATGCAAAATGAAAAAAAAAAAGAGGATGAGAATGATGGTGCTCACAGTATGACCACGTAAGAAGAAAAATGAATGAGAAAAGAATCCTGACTTGGAAGAACCGGAACAACTGTTCTAATATTTTATATTGTTAAGTTAATTTAGTTTATATAAATGATTTGGAAGGAGCATGAGAAGTCCTTGAAAGCCACTGGATAAAATGAATAGATGGCTTGTAGGAGGTGTTTTTGGACTGGCTGAAGAAGCTTATTCATGCCCTGGGGCTTTGGCATCAAGTAGCTGACTAATTCAGAGCTCAGGAAGATTCCAGTGGACATCAGCTCTAGTCAAGCCCCAGAAAAGGACTTAATTGCTGGGGAGGAGACAAGTCTTCTAAAATAGAACGCATGATATTTACCACCCAAACCTTTACAACCCAAACCTCCTTCAAACTTTACTTATTTCTGTCTCAAAGAACCACCATTTCCTAATCTCTCTAATGGGCTATAACCATGTCATTATCCTTAACTCTTCACTCTCCCTCACCCCACATATCAGTCAGTCAATAAACATTTGTTAGGCATCTACTGTGAGCTAGGCACTGGGGATACAAATAAAAACAATGGCAGTTCCTGCCCTCAAGGAGCTTACAATCTAAGGGGGGAAGGCAATACACCAAGGAAGCTGGGGTGTACCGGAGAGGCCCAGAAACAGTATAGTTGGGAAATGGGGGCTGTGCTGACCCCCCCTTTCAATAGAGGCCCTGGGGTCCATGACCCACCTCTCCCCAGCTGGAGCCACCTGTGTGGTCCTCGCCTTGCTCACCCTCAGGAAAGAGAGAACTGGCTTTGGCCAGTTGTACACTTCCTCCTGGCTCAGGAACTGAATCCTTGGAAGTTTTTGACAACTTTATGGATATGAGGATCTTTTTTTTTTAATTTATTTTTTAGTTTTCAACATTCATTTCCACAAGATTTGGAGTTACACATTTTCCCCCCATCTCTCCCCTATCCCCCACCCTAAGATGGCAAGCATACTGAATACCCCTTCCCCCAATCTGCCTTCTCTTATATCCCTGCCCATCCCCCCTTCCTTATTTTCTTGTAGGGCAAGATGGATTTCTATACCCCATTGCCTGTATATCTTATTTACCAGTTGCAAGTAAAAACAATTTTTAACATTTGTGTGTTTTTTTTTTTTCTGGAGGGGTGGAGGTAGGGCACTTGGGGTTAAGTGACTTGGCCCAAGATCATGAGGCTAGTTTCTGTGTTAAGTGTCTGAGGCCAGATTTGAACTCAGGTCCTCCTGACTCCAGGGATGGTGCTCTATTCACTGCACCACCTAGCCACCCCTTAACATTTGTTTTTAAAACTCTGAGTTCCAGATTCTCTCCCTTTTTCCATCCTCATCCACCCATATTGAGAAGAAAAGTAGTTCAATATGTTATACACGTGTAGTTACGAAAAACATTTCCATAGTAGTCATGTTGTGAAAGACGATATTTCCCTCCATCCTATCCCACCCCCCATTTATTCTATTTTCTCCTTTGACCCTGTCCCTTTTCAAAAGTGGTTTTTTCTAACTGCCAGCTCCCCCAATCTGCCCTCACTTCTATCATTCCCCCCTCTCATCCCCTTCCCCCCTACTTTCCTGTAGGGTAAGATGCCCAATTGAATGTATATGTTCTTCCCTCCTTAAGTCAAACAGGACCAATTCAATCTTGCAGCAAAGTGAAACACATCTAACCAATTGCCAAGTTTCCTCGTTTCAATCTCCACAACATCTCTTGCTTCTGACCCCCTCTCTCTACTTATACAGCTACCACCTCGGTTCAGGCTCCCATTAACTCTAGGCTACATTATCCCAACAGTTTTTTGATTGATTTTCCACTCCTCCATCCTATGACTTGGTTATCAAAGTGATTTTCCTTAAAAGCAAACCTGACCATGTCACAAAGATCACCACCCCTGCCCCTTAAAAACCACCACTACCACCAGCACCTTCTGTGTATCTCTGTTGCCTCTAGAACCCAATCTAGATGCTTCTGCTCAACTTTTGAAGTTCTTTCTGGTTTGGCCACAAACCCATCTGGCCAACCTCATCATGCTCTTGCCAAGCTGGCCCTGTCTGGCTGCCCCACACAACATGCCGTTTCCAGGCCTTTAGGATGTAGTTCTCCTTTGCCTCACAGCATTCTTTTTTTCCTCCAAGATTCAACTCAAGCCATACCTTCTACATGAAGACTTCCTTGATCCCCTGAATAGCTAGTGTCCTCCCTCTCAAACTATCTTGTGTTGCTTTATATTTGTTCTGTATGTTTTTTGGGTGATGGAGGGCTGTCCAGTTTGGAGCTTGGTCCTTCAAAGCTTGCATGGTATGCCTGAGCCTCCTCTACCGTGAGGTTGGACTCAGCTGCTGAGCCAGGAGGAAGTGTGCAACTGGCCAAAGCCATCTCTCTCTTTCCTGAGGGTGAGCAAGGCAAGGACCACAGGTGGCTCCAGCTGGGGAGAGGTGGGCCTAACAGCCTACCTGGCCTGGTCTTGATATTTACCTTATTTCTGTTCTATTGTGATCAGCACTGGAGAGGACTCCCACTTGAAAGAATGAATCACCCAAGGTCCAGGAACAAGTCCACACCAGAGATGAATCTGGTGAGGCCCAGCCCAGCTGAGCAGCAGATGGACCCAGCAGCCCAGAGACTGTGGCTGGAAGCAGGGGGAGTAACCCTAGTACAGTGAATACTTCCTGGCAAATGCTTAAAGTATGAACTCATTCTCCCCAGGGATCAAGGGGATATAGGGAAGAATGTGCCCAATTTCAGGGGACTTTTTATACTTCAGGTCTTGCTACTTCTTTTCAGTAAGCATCATTTTGTGAAAGTTAATTGTAGGCAGCTAGGTAGTGAAGCAGTTAGAGCAATCAGGCCTAGAGACAGGAAGACTCAAATTCAAATCTGACCTCAGACACTAACTGGCTGTGTGACCCTGGGCAACTCAACCGTTTTTTCTCATGAGCTGGGGAAGGAAATGGCAAACCATGCCAGGACATTTGCCAAGAGAACCCCAAAGGGGGTCAAGAAAAATAGGATACAGTGGAAAAACAATAAAAAAAAATTGACGTGTTAATTGGGTAAACTGATAGTGGGAGGCTACTGGGTGGAATCCCTGCTGTGAAATAACTGATAATCGCTATTGGGGGGAATCTTGCAGAATAGGGGCTGAGGCAATAGCATTAGAAAGACCTCCCCAAGTAGCTAGCTGCCATTTACATCTGACTGGATGATGAGAAAGATCCCTAGAATTTATATTGCTACATTTATATAGGTGCTTGTTGTCTCCCCAAGTGTGTAAGCATCTTATTATATTTCATTTCATTATCATATCATTTATTATATTTGTATTCTCGGTAGCTGACACACAGTAGACACTAAATACTGAATGACTGATTGAGGGGGAACGTTATGATATTAAGGTTAGAAAGATGTTGAATGGAGGACTGAAAAAAACATTTATTGAGCACTTTTGAAGTTCCAGGCACTTTAGGGGGAACTTAAACCTCAGCCCTCAAGGATCTTCCACTTTAACAGGGGAAGACAGCAGGGGTGCGGTGCCAAGATTGAGAGGCTTCAGTCTGGGCATCCCAGGCAAGGCAAACCGAGACATCTGAACGGCACACGCGGTCCAGAAGCAATGGGGGTGCCCACGGCTGTGGCCAGGCAGGGGCAGGGAGGTGGGGACGTCTGTGTGGCCGCCAGGCTGTGGTCTGGGATGTGAAGCACGATCTGCCTGGGGTTCAGCTAAGCCAGTCTGCACTCACAGCTTAATCCCAAAGCCGAGGGGCTGGGCCCGGATGCGGGGGTGGGGGGTGGTGGGGGCGGTCAGTAAGATTTATTAAGAGCCTACTACGTGCCAGGCGTGCCGGGTGTGGTCCTAACCTGAGTCTTGGGGATGCGGCAGGGCCTGCCCTCGGGGAGCGCACAATCTAAGGAGGCGACACGATCCCCGGGGGAGGCACCAGAACTGGGCCGACACTTGGGAGCAGGGTGGGCGCCCAGGGAGGAGCAGGGGGGAGGGACCAAGAAACCGGAGGGGTGGGAGGGGGCTGGGGAAAGAAGGGCTGTGAACGCCGGGCACAGCTTTCCATCCAGGTCCCGGGGAACCTGCCCAGCAGCAGAATTACCTTGGCGGCCGGGGCGGAGGGAGCCCGGGGGCCCCAGGTCAGGAGCAGAGCCAGGGCAGCTGTGGACAGAGCTGGGCCCCTCCCCACCCAGGACCTGGTCACGCGTGTGTGTAGTCGCCAGACAGAGGGACAACTGGGCAGCGCTGGGGGTGGGGGGGAGATGAGGCTCCTGCTGGAGTCAGAGATCGCGGGTTCGAATCCTGCCTCCGACACCTGGGGGGCGGGTTAAAGCCAGGGCCTCAGTTTCCTCAAATGCAAAATGAAGGCAGGGGCTCGACCGCAGTTACAGACTCGGGGTCAGGGGGCTGGGGGTCACCGTGGACCTCGGAGCCTAGCCCAGCCCCCTCGCTTAGGAGACCAGGCCTCTGAGGCCCGAGAGGGAAGCGCTGCTGGATTCGAACGCAGGCCCTCTGCCTCAGAAGTCGGGGCTCTTCCCGTGGAGCGCACCTGCTCGAGCCTTGTCGGGGTAACTGGGGGCTCCAAAGGCGCCTTCCGCAGAGGCTCCTAAAGGCTGTGCCAGGGGCCGGAAGGGAATGGGGAGAGCGCTGGGTCTGGAGTCAGAGGTCCTGGATTCGAATCCTGCTGGCCGGACCGGAGGCGCTCGCTCAACACTCGGAACCTCTTGGGGCCTCCCCGCCTCATCGGTCAGGTGACAAGGCTGGACTCTGCGGCCTCTAGCACCCGCCCCGCCCTTCTCCACACCCGCGAGCCCGAGGGCTACCCACGAACCCCGCCTCGAACGACCCCGCCCAGTCCCCGCCCCTCGGAGCCACGCCCCCGCCCTCGGGGCGGGGGGGGAAACGGAGCGGGGCCTCCCGGCGTCGCCCAGGCGACCGCGACAAGATGGCTTCCTTGAGCTCCGGGTTAGAGGGTCCCGACTACGGGGCGCTGAGCAAAGAGCAACTAACTCGGCTGCGGAATTTCAAGGTGGGTGCAGCCCCGGAGTGGGGAGGGGTGTGTAGAGGAGTCCAGGGAGGGCCTTCCCCTCCCTCCTCCACGCGCGGAGCTAGGACTCGGCCTGGGGGCGGGGCCGGCCTGCCTTTCCCCGCCTCGTCCTCGCCCCCTCGCCCGGCTCCGCTCCGGGACTCCAGGGCGGTGAGCGAGGGCTCAGTCTGGGAGGTGGGGGGTGGGCAGGGCCTCCCCTCTCTTCCCCACAGGAGGGAGAGCTGGCTGGGCGGGGCCTCCTCCCCTCCCCCGGCTGGGAGCGCGGGCTGGGCGGGGCCTCCCCTCTCCCCTCCCTGTCCCCGGGGTGGGCGGGGTCTCAACCTCGCCCTCCCCCTATCCCCGCTTCCCGCCCCGCTCAGATCAGCACGCGCATCGCGGACGAGCAGTATCTGCGCTCGCACAAGGAGGTGGAGCTGCTGCTGAGCGGCTTCTTCAGGTAGGCGCTGGGCTTCGGGTGCTGGGGGGCGGGGGGCGCGGCCTCGGAAGCCCCCTGCACACCCCCAGCCGGGCGTCTGGTCCCTAGAGGTGAGTTAAATTCTTGAAACGACAGCGACTTCCCGACAGCCGCGATAGTGGTCGGGGTCACTGCCCGGTAGCACTGGAACAAACGGGGCCATTCCTCAGACTGCTTGGAAATGGGGACCCCCCCCATTAGGGCCTTCCAGCTGGCTTGGGCCGGGACCAGCTGCGACCCCCCAGGGATGAAAGCACGTGAAGACACTGAATGTCTGCAAGGGCCCGATGGAACCGCAGAGACAGACGTGTCGCTGCAGAAGAAGCTGGGGCCAAGGGCTCTTCCATTTATGCTTGAAACCGAAAGGAGGGGCTCCCCCTGCAAGACCCCTTTGCCTTCCTTTTAGTCATTTGCTTAATTACTTGGGACCCTCAGGGGGTGAACAGAAACAGAATCAGATCTGTCCATGTTACTTTGCAAAAAGGATTTTTTTAAATCCAAGAAAAGGTTTGAAGTTGTGAACCAGAGGAGTTTTGTGGATTCGTTGCCAGCATCACTACCCATGATCAGAAAGTGATCTAAAGGAGTGAAAATAACTTGTCTTTCTTCTAATGCAATCCAAGTCAGCCATGGGTCCCACAGAGACAGTGGAGACAGGATTTAAACCGGCATCAGAAATCTAGCCCTGCCACGGGGTTGGACTCTTTGGGGGAGTCATAGTAACTTCATGCCAGGAGAGCTTTTCCCATTTAGCCTGAAGAATTTCCAGGAGGAGGTCAGGTCACTGAGAATTGTCTGTGTGTAAATTAGGGGATACTGTAAGGACGGAGAATTCCTGTATCCCTGCCCCCCTGGCCCTGAGGGCAGGGAAGACGGGTGTTGTCTCTAGATGACTGCCCAATTGTACCCTCAAAAGTCCTCCCAACTACATTCTCTTTGGCCTCTTCCCTGTCCTTTTTCCTCTGTGCTTTCAGGGCAGGTAAGATTGGAGGCAGTGGAAAGGGAATATTTTAGGGTGTCTCTACTCTGGCTTTATGGAGGCGGGGACAGAATGAAACATGTTCAGCTTTTCATGTTTTCAGATGCTTCAGATGGAGAGAGACAGAGAGACTGAGACTGACTTACTGTTTGCAGGATCTCCACCCAAAATGCCTGCCTTTCAACACTCTTTGCAGGGTTTATCTTGCTAGTATTTAACTTTAGGACTGACCTAAGTTGTGAGATACTCTCAAGCAGATTTCCCAGTCTTACACTGGAGAAGAGCTTTTCCTACTTGGATCTTTTGAATCCTACTGTTTTACTGATACTCATTTGCAAACTTCAAATATGTACTCTCATATATATAAAATATATACCTATGTATATAAATATAGTAGACAATTTCAAACTTAGAGATAAAAGCAGGGAACTAACTTATTTTATATAGCTTAAAACCTCAGTTTTAGTCCGAGGTGCACAATGATAGTAGTTTTCTGTCTCTTATTAAACAAAAAGAGTGCAAAATCTATATGGCTGTGGAGTTAAGGGGTCTGTCCCCAGGCGTAAAAGTGCATTACTTTAATGGGCCTGAGGGTCTGAGACACGGTGTGTGTGGTTGGTGCCTGAGGGGAAGTCCAAAAACTGGGAAAGTAAGGAAAAATGAATTGCTATAACTCCTGGCTGATATAGCACCACCTGTATTCTATGACTCCCATATAAAACAGGGTGGGAAACCATGGTAACTTTTTCCTTTTAGAGTACTTCACTCCAGTCTACTGGAAGATTTTTTTCCATCTCCAATTTTATAATGTTAATCATTGAGAAAATGGAATTTTAAACCAATCTGGCCTATTCCATAAAGTGAGAGATACCTGCATGTTTCATTTGAGAGCAGTTCTTAATCTGGGGGCCCAGGGCCCACAAGAGGTCCGTGGATAGACTTCAGGAGTCTCATGAACTTAGATGGGGAAAAATTATGTCTTTACTTCAATATAATTGGTTTCCTTTGTAATCCTAAGTATTTTATACATTTTGAAACATGATTCTGAGAAGATGCCTAGGACACAAACAAGGTTCTAGAGCCCGGAGAAGACCATAAAAGCGCTTTGTTTTTGTGTGTGTGTGTGTGTGTGTGTGTGTGTGTGTGTGTGTGTGTGTGTGTGTGTGTGTGAAGAACTGATTGCATTATAATTAAGTTGGAAGTAAAAAGGACTCCCAATAGTTATGCCGTGGATTAACCTGCTTTTTCTTTCTGATGAGAATACCTAATGAAGTCAAGAACTGCTTGTTTTTAAGTCTTTTTTTCCCTTTCTCTTACCCTTTTGTATTCTTCAGAGAAATGTTTTTGAAAAGGCCAGTGGATATCCAAGAGTTTGCTGCAGGTAAGAATATCATTTTCTGGTATTTGAGCAAATCAGGGAAAAGCTATTGCAGGTTTAGATTGAGTAGCAGAGTCCCTAGACGAAGTATGGTGGGATCCTGGAAAGTTGGGGCCCTTTTCTTTCATAGTCATTTCCTTAGACTATGGACAGGTGAGAGTTGAGGCAGACCCTCCCAGGGGAGGTATTTGTTAATGGCTGTACTGTGGCCTCTCTACTCTCAATGTTCTGTCTCGTGTTTCTGTGCTTTGAATGGGCACTCCATCCCTGGGATAGACCTCCACCTGTTATAATCCCTGTCTTTCTTCAGGGCCTAGTTCAGGTGCTACCTCCTGCAGAAAGCTGATCCAATATCACAGATGCTAATAACCCTATGCCTAGAAATTACTTTGCATTTAATTTTGTGTTTTCTATCATGAGACTATAAGCTCTTTGTGGGGCAGAGACCTTTTTTTATCTGTCTCTGGAACCTAGCATGGTGTCTGACACATAATAGAGACTTAAATGATAGTTAAACAAAGTACAACCCACTTCCAAGGGAGATCCTAGCATCTCCACCTCTGCAAGTCTTTAAGGGAAGGAGAGCTCTCCAGTACAGCAGTATTTAGTTAGGAGGTAGAAGATGGACTGGCCAGATGGTATCTTAGGCCCTCTTCTAACCTGAAGAATTAGTAGTAGTTATCTTCAGTCTTATCTAAGCTGATCTGTGCTACTAAGCAGATATTGCCTGATACTCTGCTCTCTGTAGAGAAAGAACCTTGCTTTGTTGTCGTCCTGAGATCTGGCTCTTCCCTGTAAGAGGATCTTTTCAGAGAGGGTGTGAAATCTGAAATTCAGGAGGTGGCAAGCAGAGCTTGGACAAGAATAACTCTTGTTATTTGTATGGGTCAGAAATAGGATAGGGAGCTGAGAAGCCCAGATAATCCATCTCCAGAATGTTCCCAGGGCATCAGCAGGCAAACAGGCAAATAAGAGTTCACCCAAGGGAAGCTTGCTCTTTGGAGAAAGTCATGAGTGTTGTTGAGATTAGGCTTCCTGTCTTACAGTAATGTGAACTGTTGCACTGAATCCTTTTCCCCACTCAAATGACTTCCTCCCTTTGCTTCTTAACCCAGAGTATTTCACAGACCCAGGACTTCCTGGGAAGATAGAGGCACAGCTAATTGAAAAACAAAAGCAGTAGCAGTTAGCAGAACTGTGATGTTCTGAAAGCACAGGTGAGAGAGAATGTAGTTTTTTTTGGCTGTTATCTGTACCCACTGAAGCTTCTTTACTTTTATGAATATGTGCACTGTTGTGTCCAAGGCCTAAAAGAATCTTGGCAGAAGACCCAATTTTAAAATATTTGATACTTCATTTTATTGAGGTTGTTGGTGGAGGGGAAGAGAACAAGGGGAGTTACTTAATGTGACGGAGTGGGGAACCTGCAGCATCAAGGCCACATGTGGCCTTCTAGGTCCTTGGGTGATGCCTTTGGACTGAGTCCAGGTTTACAGAACAAATTTATTAAGGGGATTTGTTCTGTGAAGTTTGGATTCAGTCAAAGGTCTGCACATGAGGACCTAGAGGGCAACATATGGCCTCCAGGCCAAAGGTTCCCACCTCTGTATTAGGATGAAGCAAAAAGTCTTTCTTAACCTAGTGAGATAGAAGCAACTCAAAGAATGAAGAGTAAGAGTTCTGTCCTGTTCCTGTTAATTAGGAACTGAGGCATACAATCTTAACTACAAAAATCTGCTGGTAATATAAAAAATAATTACAAAAATATCAGTAATATAAAAAAGCAGAAGGTACGTGTATAGCGGACATGGAAACAGACAAAATATGTCATCAGTATCAACTTAGATGTGGAAGCAGAAGATAAATGTTCTATCAATATAGATATAAGAGTAGACAATATTTTATGAATCACGGGGATTTTAGGACATGGTGACCTGCCTGGAGTTCTGCAACAGGAGTTCCAATTTTATATTTGTATAGGTCAGATGGTGGTCAATGGAAACAAGTCTGGAACATTTGGGTCTGTGGTTAAAATTTGCAGGACCTGTGCTCCCCTCCTACACTTAGCTAAGCTTAGCAAAAACTTCAACTTATGACCAGGGAAGTAAGGCAAGGGTCCTAGGTTCCCCGCCCAGGTTACTAAGTCTTTGGTACTTTATTACAGTTTTGTTCAGATTTCTGGCATGTTACTTGAGAAGTTTTCACTTTTATTCCATTCAACAGGGTCATATGAAGATAAAAAATTTGTTCCATCATCATGGGTTTGTAAGTTACCAAGGATTTTGCCCTTGTGTTATAAAGCTTTGCATTAAAAACAGACTTCTCCCCCCTACTTGATTTCATTCTAGTCATCTTCCTTCTGGACCCCTATTCTGTTTCTTTTACTGACAAGATTGGCAAATAGGTTATTCTGTCTCACTGAAGAATCTTAAATGACTTCTTCATTCTTGGGACCTGTGTACCTTCTGCACATTCAGTATAGCACCTAACCATAATACACTAGATGCTGGTTTTGCGGGTAAAAATAGGTAGGGATTTCTTACTGGGACATGGAGCAAAGGCAAGGCAAGTCCACACTAGTATTGGCTGCTTTTTGTTTTTTACTATTATCTGACAGGAAACCTTATCGTAACCATGGGGAGTGATGATCAGCTCTTTTATCTCCCAAAAGGCAAGAAGAGGAGGACATACCCTAGTGGGGAAGGCAAAAGGAAGTCAGGCTAGATGGAAAGAGGCACTTCCATAGTGCTGAGTGTTCTAAGGCCAGGCATCTGTCCATGACTATCTTTACAACAGGACAGATACCAAAGCTGAGGCTTAAGTTCAACCCTGCTAAGACTGAAGGGATAGAACAGATAGCCTTTCAGGACCCTTTGCTGACCAAGAAGTCTTGCTTGTGTTGCTCCAGCTTTTTAGATTTATCCTCTCTAGTGCCTCTGTCATATAAAACCCTATACCTTAATTATCTTCCATCAGCATCAGCATCACCATAGCAACAGTCTAGAGTAGGAGTTATGGTCACAAAGAATTTTAGAGCTGGAAGGGACCTCAGAAACCACAGATCCCAGATTAAAGGCTGCAAGAGGCTCTTTAAGGTCACCTGGTCCAACCCCCACATTTTAGATGTGAGGGGCTGAAAGCCCAAAGAGATGACAAGAGACTTGTCCAGGACTGGGCCCCAGCCCAGGGCCTTCTGACTGGAAGTGAAGAGCTTTTCCCATGGTTACATGCCAGGCTGCCTCTCTTTTTAATCTTTCTCCTGTATCAACATGAAAGAAGCAAAGTGGAGCACTCTAAGAACTACTCAAAACTAAATCATGAGCCTCTGGGCTTGGGGTGGGAAGCATTTTAATCACATCTCAGCCACAGCATCTCTTCACAGCAGGCAAGTAGCAGTTATGTCTTAAGAAATTTTGAAGAGAGGGTTCTGGGAAGATGGTAGAGTAGACCAGAAAATTTCAAGCTCTTAAGACTTTTCTATACAAGAGTTAAAAACACCTTAGGGAGGGGCAGCTAGGTGGTGCAGTGAATAGAGCACCAGCCCTGGAGTCAGGAGGACCTGAGTTCAAATCTGGCCTCAGACACTTGACACACTTACTAGCCATGTGACTTTGGGCAAGTCACTTAACCCCAATTGCCCTCCAAAAGGCAAAAAAAAAAAAAAAAACCCAACCTCCCTCCCCAAAATCAAAACAAAACACCTTAGGGCAAACAAAATGTGGGTAGAGAAAAATAAGAATAGGGGCATAACTGGGGTCCTGGTTTGGTCCCTGTGAAGAGCAAACACCTCTAGGCTAGGTTCTGTTTTAACAGCAAGCAGCAAGGCTCTTAAACAACAAAAGGCAAGCACTGGGGTTTGTTGGTTTGAGAGGCTGCCTGGACCCCAGCCACCGGAACTTTTATTCCTGCGATAGTGAGGGGAGTTGGGCATTTATTTGAGCCTGGGAAGCTCAAGGGAACCTCTGCTGACCAGGAACACTGTGGAGCAGTGGCTGGGGTGAGAACAAACCAGCACATGCTCAGAGAATGCAGAAGTAGTGGGGGCAGAAAGTCCCTGGCTACGGGCACTTACTGGAGGCTTTGGTTTCAGGCTAAGGGGAAGAACTGAAGATCTGGGGCAAGAGGCACCATTTCCCATACTCCAGAGCTAGAAGTGACTACAAATAATTAAGCTATCAATCACCACAAAAACAAAAATGCATAAAGAAACCTATTATGAGAATAGAATGATGGGTTCATCTAAAGAGGAGGAAACTGAAGTAAAGAATCCCCCAATGGTCACATATCCAAAAAGAATTTATAGAAGACCTTAAAAAAGACTTTACAAATCAAATGACAGAGATAGAGGAAAAATGAAAAAAGAAAATAAGAATAATCCAAGAAAAACAAGAAAGATATAAAAGGAAAGTCAACCAACTAGGAAAGGAAATCCAGAATCTTAAGGAAGAAAATGACACCTTAAAAATTAGAATTGGGCAAAGTTCACTTTGCCAATGAAATTCTGAGAGATCAACAAATGATTAAACAAAGTATGAATAATGAAAAAATAGAAGAGAAAGTAAAACATCTTATAAGAAAAATAACAGATTTGGAAAATAGATCAAGAAGAGAAATATAAAAATAATTGGACTAACTGAAAGTTATGATCAAAAAAAGAACCTTGACACAATAATAAAGAAGTAATTATGGAAAATTGTCCTGAAGTATTAGAACAAGGGGCAAAAAGTAGAAATAGAAAAAAATCCATCGATCACCACTTAAAAGAGATCCTATGAGGAAAACTCATAGGAGTATCAGTCAAATTCCAAAATCCTCAGTTCAAGGAAAAATATTAAAAATATCAAGATTTAGACAATTTAAATATGATGATGCTACAATTAGTATTACACAAGACCTAGCAGCAGAGCCACTAAAGAACTGCTGGTCTTAGGATACAACATATTGAAGAGCAAAAGAACTGGGGCTTTGGCCAAAAATATCATACCCTGCAAAGTTAACTATTATCTTGAATGGAAAAACAAAACAAAATGGACATTTGATAAACTCTCAGATTAAGACTTTGTTAAAAAAAAAATCTTGAACTTAACAGACAATTCGACATACTAATATAAGGTACATAACAAAGACTGATTAAAAGGGATCCATAAGGACAGACTGTTTACTTTTTACATATATAAAATTTATGCCTAAGATTCTTATAATTGGGTAATTCATAAGATTGGGGGTAAAACCATTTAGGAGCAGCTAAAAAGAGTAATTATTTTATACAAAAAAGGTGCAAGAGGAAGAAATGATATACAGGAATTAGATGGGGAGGAGGGCTGGTAATTCTAGTAATGTGCTTTCATCAGGAATGGGTATAAGAGGGAACAATACATATACATTTAAAAGAGTATAGAAGTCTTCTAAATTGAGAAGTAAAACAGTAGGGGCATAGGGAGGGGGAAGAGGACAAGGGAGGGATCTGAAGAGTGAGGGAATAGGTAAAATAGGGGTATAGAAGGGTATTTAGATTTATGGGAATGGGTGCACAGGAGAGGGATCTTGGAGGGGGTAGGCAAGTCATAGGAGGGCAAGGTAGTGGGTAAAAGTAAAGTGAAGGCAGGAAGGATAGGAAACAAGAGATATGCATATAGATAAAAAGATCAGGAGTAGAATAGGTTTGGGGATGTATATGTCTATATATGTATGTATATATCTGTATACGTGTGTGTATATACACATAGCTAATGGAGAAACATCTAAACTTTATTGTGGCCTTCTGTGGGGGGGCAAGTCTGGGAGGAGGGGAAAAAAAAGAACAAAGTACAAAAGTGCACAACAGAACAAAACTCACAAGGAAGCAAAGATGGAAAATCCTCAACACATATTATTTATCACGTAGGTTTTCTTGAAATAAAAATGTATTTTAAGTTATTTTGAATCCTCTCATGTTCTGCTATGCATATGACATGCCTTTTTTTCCTTTCTAACTTTGTATTAAGTTACAACATTTAAGTTTATGATGTTTTTGTTTCTTTTCTCTATTCTCTATTCGTGTTCTGGCATTTGAGTCTAAAATAAAATTGTTTTGGGAAAAAAAAAGTGAAACAAAGCCCTAATTTTCAAACAACACGCCAGTGTCACTCACCTGTTATAGAGCGAGCACTACAATGGGAGTGTGTGGGGAGGCACAGCAGTGATAAGAGATGAGGTAGGTAAGGTGGGCATTTTCATGCTGGCTTTGTAAGCAGAGAACTGGGGGTGGTCAAACTGTGGCTGTTGTTCCCTGGGTAATAACTTAACCCTGCTGGGCCTCAGTTTGTTCATCTGTAGAATGAAGGGCTTGGACAAGGTTACCTAAAAATCTAATATACAGAACACCTAGGTACATCCGGGTACAAACAAGATTTGATGAGAGCTCTGTGCGTGTGTGTACACACGTGAACATAAACAGACATGTATACACTAAGGCCTTGGGCTGGCTTCTACAGATGTGGGTTAAACTTTAAAGCTTTTCTTTTCTGCTCTTTCCTCTCCACATTGGTAAAGACTTTCTAATCTTCCGTGTTGTGAACATAAGGGTGTAAGAGCTGAGAACATCCAGTAAAAAGTGAGAGGGGAAGTCCCTGCTGCCTGGCTTGGCTCTGTATGTAGCCAAGTAGAAGGACCAGTATAACGAGGTGGTGCTGAGCTAGGTAGGAGTGGTGACTCAACATCCTTCCTTGGACTGACACCTTCTGATTCAGCTGCCTGTCTCCAGGTAGGACTGCATCATCTCTAGAACAGTTAACTGAAGGAGTGTGAGAGTGATTCTATAAGTCTTGAGAAAAGCAGACAGAAGTTGGGCAGCCATTGAGACCCATCTATTCCAGAAAAATGGTCTGGCAGCTTTTATTCAAAAGACCTTTGGTACTTGCCAACTGCCAACATGGCTTGTCCCACTTTCGGACAGTTCTAATCGACAGGTAGTTTTCCCTGACATCAAGCCTCTTGAAATTCTAACTGCTTGTTTCTAGTTCTGCCCCTGGAATCAGGTCAGGGTAATTCCCCTTCCACATGACAGCCTTTTTGGTTCCTAACACACATGTGCCATAGCACGGCAGATTTAGAGATGGAGAGGAACTTGGAGGGTAAGTCAAATGCCTTCGTTTTACAGAGGAATAAACTGAAGCTACACCTTGCCAACTACTTGCAGGCTCTTCATATTTCCCAACCTGTCTGTTCTTGCCATACCAATCAGTCTACCAAAAATTACCTTAAAGAACAAATAGTATTTATTTAATTACCTTATAGAATAGTATAGAAAAAATAGTAACAATTCATTTGGAAGAACAAAAGGTCCAGAATATCAAGGGAATTAATGAAAAGAAATGCTAGGGAAGGTGGCCTAGCCATACCAGATTATAATCTGTATTATAAAGCAGCAGTCATCAAAACTACTTGGTACTGGCTGAGGAATACAGTAGTGGATCAAAGGAATAGATTAGGTACATGAAACACAGCAGTCAATGACTATAGTAATCTACTGTTTGATAA
This sequence comes from Gymnobelideus leadbeateri, assembly GCA_011680675.1. Classification (NCBI taxonomy): domain Eukaryota; kingdom Metazoa; phylum Chordata; class Mammalia; order Diprotodontia; family Petauridae; genus Gymnobelideus; species Gymnobelideus leadbeateri. The sequence goes on along the minus strand of WOXC01005376.1, from coordinate 88,694 downwards.
ACCCAAAGACCTCAGTTTCTGGGATAAAAACTATTTGACAAACACTTTTGGGAAAACTGGAATACAGTATGGCAGAAACTGGGTATAGACCAATGTCTTATACCATATACCAAGATCACAATCTAGGTATAAAGGCTGATATTGTAAGTAATCTGAGAGAGCAAGGAATACAAAAATTACCCGTCAGATTTATGGCGAAGGGAAGATTATATGACCAAACAACAGAGCATTATGAAATGCAAAATCTATTTTGCACTAAATTGAAAAGTTTCTGTATAAATAAAGCCAATGTAACCAAGATTAAGAGGGAAGTGGAAAACTGGAAAAGAATTTTTACAATCAGTGTCTCTGATAAAGGCCTCATTTCTTTGTTTTTGCTTTTTGGAGGGTAATTGGGGTTAAGTGACTTGCCCAAGATCACAGCTAGTTTTTGTGTTAAGCGTCTGAAGCCAGATTTGAATGCAGGTCCTCCTAAACGCAGGTCCTCCTGACCCTAGGGCCAGTGCTTTATTCACTGCACCACCTAACCACCCCAATAGTCCTCTTTTCTAAAGTATACAGAGAACTGAGTCAAATCTATAAGAATACAAGTCATTCCCCAATTGATAAATGGTCAAAGGATATGAACAGGCAATTTTCAGGGGAAGAAATTAGAGCTATCTGTAAGCATATGAAAAAATGCTCTAAATCACTACTGATTAGAGAAATGCAAATCAAAACAACTCTGAGGTACCACATCTCACCAATCAGATTGGCTAAGATGACAAAAAAGGAAAATGATAAATGCTGGAGAGGATGTGGAAAAATTAGCAGACTAATGCATTGTTGGTGGAATTGTGAACGGATTCAACCATTCTGGAGAGCAATTTAGAACAATGCCCAAAAGGCTATAAAAATGTGCCTATCCTTTTACCCAGCAATACCATTTCTAGGGTTGTATCCTAAAGAGATCAAAGAAGTGGGAAAGGGACCAGGATATACAAAAATATTTATAGCAGCTTTTTATGTGGTAGCAAAGAATTGGAAATCAAGGGTATGCCCATCAATTGGGGAATGGCTACATAAGTTGTGGTATATGAACGTAATGGAATACTATTGTGCTATAAGAAATGAGCAGACTTCATAATAACATGGAGAGACTTATAAACTGATGTTGAGTGAGAAGAGCAGAACCAGGAGAAATTTGTACACAGATGCAATGTATGTGTGACAACTAACTTTGATAGACTGGCTTCCTCTCAGCAATGAGACACTGTAAGACAACTCCAAAAGACTCATGATGGAAAGAGCTATCCACATCCAGATAAAGTATAGAGTCTGAATGCAGACTGCAGCAAACTACTTGCTTTCTCTTTTGTTGTTTCCTCTTTCTCATTGTTCACTTATTGGTTATAATCCTTCTTTACAATCTGACTAATGTTTAATGTGAAGGTATTTGTAGATCCTGTATTTGATTGTATGCCACCATGGGGGTGGGGGGGAAGAAAATCTGAAACTCAAAGGATTGTGGAACTGAATGTTGTAAACTAAAAGTAAATAAATGAATTTAAAAAGATTCTGTCTTTAGCTCTCTTTCTGAGAGCAGGGTCTTTGTCATATCTATTTCCATTATCTAACATTTTGCCTCACACCTAGTGAGAACTGAATATACTGCCTGTTCAGTGCCTTAAGTTTTCCAAGTTCCTGGCACTTCCACAGGCTGCCCAGTATGCTGTGCTAAGGAAGGGCCAGCAGGCTGCACTGGATCAATATTAAGGCCCCTTTCTCTTTTCATTTATTTAGCACCTCCTGTGCCAGTATCTGTGTTAGGCATTTAAGATAGATACAAAAAAATGAAAGGAGTTTACATTCTATTAGGAGGAAACAACATGTACAGCCACAGTTCCAATACACAATAGGTCCACAGTAATTTTAGTGAGGAGGGACAAGAGACATCTCCTGAGCTTCGAAGGGAGGTTTGGGGGCTTTAAGGGGAAGAAGTGAGGAGAGTGTCTAGAGCTAGAAAAGAGCTAGGGAATGACAGAAAGTGAGACTTGGAAAGCAGCTGAAACCAGACAAGGGGAACACCCAGGTGAGGAAACACAACCAGTATAGGGGGATACCTTCTCTACAACTTATGGTCTCAAGAGATGCTTAGAGCATTTAGAGGTCAAAGGACTTGTCCATGGTCAGGGCTTCTTGAACTTTTTCCACTTGTGACCCTTTTAGCACTTCTTAAATTGTGGGTCATGACCTTATCATGACCCACAGTTTAAGTGATGAATTATAGACAGTATGTCAAGAGCAGGACTTGAACCCAGGTCTTCCTGATTTCTGACAGTAAATAGAAGGCAACTGGACCTTCTTCAGTTAAGAAGTGATATGGACAGACCTGTGCTTAAGGAATATCAATTTTTCAGCTTTGTGCAAAATGGATGAGAGACTGGAAGCAGGATGACATTTAGAAAGCTATTGTAGTAATCCAGGTGAAAGCATGAACTAGGGACATCTAAGACAAGCTCTCTAAGAGAGAAAGGGACAGCAAGAAGAGACCCAACAAAACCTGTCAACTAAGTAGATATGGGATGTGAGGGAGAGGGAAGAGATGAAAATAATAGCAGACCTACTTAAGGAAATAAACCTTCCTAGAAGAAAAAACAGATGGGAATAAAGTTATGTTAGAAGTGAGCCTCTGTGGGGGAACAAGGTCCAGTTAAGATCCTACCTGACCTCACCAGTGGGATTAAATGATTTCTTCCTTTTCCAAACAGGTTACCTCCCAATGCACTTAAAAATGCCCTTGGCATAAGCCATCAGTCAATCTTGACTTAGTGGATAGCCATTCTCTTGCCAAGCAGGACCATCTCCTCCCCTCAACTCTCATGAAAAACAAGTTAATGACTCTTTTGGCCCCTATTCCAGAGTTTTTCAGCCCCCAGCTCCTACACATTTTAAATCTAGAAGCAAAGGCAGCCCTCTCTTTCAAATCCTTTGTTCTTTTTAGTCTAGCAATCACTGTAATAAAGCTTGGGTCTTCAGACAGATGCAGCACACAAAGAATCATAAATACAAGCAATACAGTTAGTGTATTGGAGTGACGCTGTGCTTACCTGTAGGCTTTTTTAAAACCTCAGTTTCCTTCCCATCACCAGAAGATGAACCTGAGATACTGACTGCCACTCTCACCACACTGGCAAAGAACTGGTCCAAGAAGAGCTGTCACATATGGCAACCTCATTTGTCTTCTCTTTCACTATATAGGGTCAAAGCTTAGCACCTCTAGAATCTGGTGCAAATATTCCTCATTCTCATGTTCTGTCCCCAAGTAATCACACCTCCATAGAGCACAATCTTTATTGATGATCATGATACAGGTGGTGGGCCACTTGTGGCCCACAAAGAACAGAGAGATCCTAGGGATGCCCGTTAGGACTTCCATTTCTGTTCATTCAGAGGGGCTTCGCCCGACTCTCAGTCTGGAAGATGCCCCATGGTAAATTCCAATTCTTATCACATCTACTGACTCCAGTGCTTCCTAAGCAGGTCCACAGTAAGGACAGTGGACACAGGAAAGTGAAAGGTGCTGGACACATCTACCACATAAGTGGCAAACACAGGGAAAGTGATGTGGTGTTTTCCCTGACGCCCTTATACACTCAGTCCCCAAATAAGTCACAGTAAGGGAAGCAAGATCAAGTGTCGATCTATCTTTGCTCCACTGATTCTGGAGCAGGGGCCTGGAGAGTTGTCTGGTTGCCACAGGTGGAAAAAGAGGTTCTTTACTGGTAGGGACCATTCACTTGGCAGCTTGCTGGGCTAACCAGTGCTTGTATCTCTTAGTCTTGGGCTTCTCAAAGTTCACCACAGACATGGGGACCCTCACTGTGTCAAGCCCGTTCACCTGTAGAGAAACAGGACATGCAGGGATTGGGAGTGACCCCATTTAGCTTTACTTCTTCAATTTGGTTTTCAAATAGAATAAGAGAAAGGGTTCATGCAAGGGGGAACTCACCGTAACTTCACACCAGTACTCGCCCCACTTTGTGATTGGCTCTTCAGGTAGCTTTAGGGCATGTGGGGATACTACGACTCCAAGCTGCAAGACATGGCATGGGTAAACCCTATCACAAAACTGCCATTAGAGAGAAGCCTCACCAAACTACTTCCAAAAATTTTCAGTCTTGTCCTATCCTGTGTAAAGATTTGACTAAAGCTAACTGTTACGGTTTCAATTTCCCAAGGGGAAAAACGGAACCCGAAGCATCAGGAGGTACCAACCCAATCTTAGCGTCATAGGTTTAGACAGAAGGCCTTTAGGGGGCAGGGAGTCCAATACTTTAATTTCACAGAGAAGGAAAGAGGCCCACATGTGCTAAGTGAGTTACTGGAGCCCAACCAGAGATTAAAGAGCAGAGCCAGGGTTTGATTCTAGCACCACTGGCTCTAAAATCCACTACTCTTCACTGCAACACATAAAGATCACAGTAGCAGCACTCATTTACTATGCGGATCTCAATAAAAACCAAACTCTTTCCCCAAATCTAGCTTTTTATAAAAAAGTGATGGTAAGCATAACTAATGCTGGTTTTTTCAGTGCTTATGGATTGTGGAAGGGAGTCTTTCATACAGCATTTGGCATGCTTTTAAAATAATCAGCCAAAAGTAAGTGTGTGTAAGTGTGAGTGTGTGTGTGTGTGTGTGTGTGTGAAATCTTGCATCTTCTGTTTTTTTCAGGCAATTGTGTAATGGTGTACTCTGGAGTATCAGTTGCAAATGCCTAGCTGTTTCCTTCTAATAATTTTTATAGCTTTTAAAGCACTTTCATACACATTATCGTTTACCCTCAAAATGGTCTTATGATGCAAACAGGTCCAATATTATTATCCTCACCTGTCAGAGGAAGGCTGGAGGTCCATGCTGTGATTTGCCCAAAGGTTACACAGTCAGTAAAGAGCAGACAGGGGACTGAAACCTAAATGTCCTAACTCCAAGGCAATTTGATTTTCTGTTCCATATCAACAATGAACCTGATCAGTATATCACTGCTTTCCTAGCTTCTTTCTCTCCATCTAGAAAATAAATTCTGCCCTATATGCCTTCAAACCTGAACGATGCCTTTCTGAGGCCTGTAACCTAAGGAATGCCTTATATTTATATTACTCCACTATATTAACCACTTCTACCTCTAACACTGAGAACTACTGTGAGGCCTGCCTAACAGATGTGATCATCAAGGGACGAAAAACTCACATTTCTGAAGAAGTGGCGGGAGACAATGTCAGGGTTTAGCTCCCACTTGACATTATTCTTCATTCCCACTTCCAGGTGGCACTTCTTCAAGAATTTCACTGTCTGAGAGGCAGTGGGAGTAGGTAGGTTAGGAATAGGTTTGGAAGGTTTGCAGACATCCCAGCTGGAGTGCTAGGTTAAATAACTTAGGGAGGAGATACAATTTATGCATTTTAGTCTCATTTCCTCCTCTACCTTCATACCCCTCTGAGTTAGTGATTATTAGGACTTTGGGGGACTGGGACTTTAGTAGGAGGCTATTCAAATTGTGACCCATGGATTCCCACTCACCGTCACACCAGTCTTGGTCTGGAGCTTCTCCAGTTTTCCCTCTTGTCGCAACTGGATGAGATAAAGAGTCATGGGGAAAAGAGTCCAGTGTAAATATTTCCCTCTTGCTTGAAGAAGCAATAAGTCTGAGCTTCTGGAACCCATTCCTTTCTGTCACCTCTCCATTTTCAAATTAAACCTCCAAATTGAACTAAATGAATGTTCTTCCAGGAAGATCCCAAGGGTTCTAACACTGCTTCCTTTGCCTCTTCACCCCACTGGCAGTGGCTCACCTGGTTCTCTGCCTCGAACATCTCCTTGTTCTCTGGTGATGGGTACACAGCCAGACCCCCAGGAAGTAGTTTATTCCTCCCCAGTGACTTCTTCACTGTGACAGTGTCACCTCGAATTCCGAGACCTGCCAAAAGGAACAACAAAATGCTAAAGATTATGTCAGATAACCCAAAAAGGGGAAGAGAGCAAACTAAAGAGATTCTCTCATTTGAACTAATCTTAGAAGGAAGAAATACAGGGATATGTCAACTAAGGACATCCTTTGGTTTCTTTTATGACTACTTTTGAATATGATGTTTTCTATGCAGGTGTCTCCCTACTGAAAAATGCAAATATCTGTATTATACCAAGATTACTGGGATTCAGAATTAGGAAAACCTGAGTGTGAGTCCTGGCTCTGCTACTTATAAGACATGTGACCTTGGGCAAGTCATTTAATCTCTTTGGGAGCATTAATTACCTCATTTGTAAAGTGAGGATAATAATTAGGTACATTATTCCACATGAGTATGCTTTTTGTAGAAGTGCTCTGTATGGGGCGGCTAGGTGGTGCAATGAATAGAGCACCAGCCCTGGAGTCAGGAGGACCTGAGTTCAAATCCAGCCTCAGACAATCAACACAAAAACTAGCCGTGTGACTTTGGGCAAGTCACTTAACCTCAATTGCCCTCCAAAAAGGGGGGAAAAAGAAGTGCTCTGTAGATATGAGACACTATAAAGTATTATTATAAAATAAAATGAGAGAATTCACAGTCCTACCTAGACATCATGATTATACTAATACTGTGCTCTCACTTTTTATACTAAATTAATTCGGTCCTACAAACATTCATTACAAGTTACTATGCTAGGTACACAGTAGGAATGCTGTATGTATGTAATAATATGTAACATAGAACTTATTCTCAAGGAATCTAATAGGAAGGAAATGCAGATTCACGTATGACTCAAGGCAGAGAGGAAAAGTATAAAGGAGAATCCAGGTAAAGTGCTATGAAAGTGAAAGAGATCTTACTGTTCTTGGAGGAGTAAAAGCCCAGGAAGAAAGAGTTTTTAAGTTCTTTCTTCTCAACAGCCTGGAAACAGAAGTGTATTATTAATTCCATTTTACAGTTGAAGAAACTGACCTCTGAGGTCTCTCTTAACTCCCAAAGTAGGAGCCTATGAAGCCAAAAAATGGCAAATAACTTGCTCAGAGAAAATAAAAAGAAGAATTTCAGAAATTCAAGTATAGAAGGAACTTCAAAGGTTGCCTACTTAGTAGAACAGATGCTTGACTTGAATCTTCTCTACAGAACCAACAAGTAACCAACCATCCAGCCTTCTCCAGGAGGGAGAAACATATGATATCTCTGGAGGCAGTCCATGCTATTTATAGGAAGTTCTCCCTTACACTGAGCCTAATGTGCCTCTTCTACTATACTATTCCACTATACTAGTTCTAACCTCTGGGACTAAGAACAAGCTCTCCACATTTTAATCAGTGAGCATTTATGTGTCTACTATGGACATGTGCTAGACCCTGGGGATAGAAAGACAACAATGAAACAGTCCTGGCCCTCAAGGAGCTTATATTCTAGTAGAGGAGATACCTACATATACATAGACAAAATACACATATAACAGCCTGCCATCTACTTAGGAAACTGAGATGATACAAAGCTAATTCAAGATGATGATTAAAGATTAATATACTGAGCCAAATAAAATAAAATTAAATAGAAATTAATCAAATCATAAGTATAAATCCTACACTTGCATTAAAAAAAATTATCTTTGAGATGGAAGACTAATCAGCAAGTCAATCACAAAGCCTTTGTAGAGCACTTACTATGCACAGAGCACATGGGATACAAAAGAAAGGTAAAAGCAGACCCTGCCTTCAAGGAGCACACATTCTAAAAGGGGAGACTGCATGTAAATAACTAGGTACATCCAAGATATCTACAGATTCAATGAAGAGTAACCTCAGAGGGGAAGTCATTAGTAGCTGGGGAGACCAGGAAAGGCCTCTTTAGGTGACATTTGACCTAAGGCTGGAAGGGAAAGCATTCTTCCCCATGAGAGAGGGTCGCTGAGTGCAAAGGCAGAGACAGGAAATGAAGGTTATGTGTGAGAAAAAGGAGTAAGCTAAGAGTGGAAAGGTAGAGGCAGAAGGGAGGTGACAAGCACCTGAACTAAGGTGATGGCTATTAAATGTGGAGTAAAAAGAGGATGCATATGATGTGAGGGTTGAATTGCCAAGGTTAGGAGACAGATCAGATATGTGGGGTGGGATGACAAGATGAAGATGACACTGAGGTTCTGAGAAAGTCTGGGTGACTGGAAGAGTGGTGGTGCCTTTGACAGTAACAGCAAAGTTCACAAGAAGGGAAGGGTTTGCGGAAAAAGAACGAGTTGAGTTCTGTTCTGAATATGTTGAGTGTGAGATGTCTAAGGGACATCCAGTTTAAGATATCCAAAAGAATCTGACTGAAGAGTATCTGAAGGTTTTCATGGACTGCAAGCTCAACCAAATGAAAGCTAAAAGAAAAACCAATGTGATTTTTGGTTGGACTAAGGGAAGCCAAAGCATGGGAGATGACAGTCCAATATGTCACTGTGTTTAGAGAAATATGTTCTGAGTACAGCATTTTTAGGAAAGACACAGATAAACTGGAGAGGGTGAGCCCAGAGATGGAGGATCAGGATGGTAAGGGACTGGAGGTCATGCCACACAAGGGTCAGTTAAAGGAACTCGGGATGTTTAAACTGGAGGAGACTTAAGAGGGAATGTGACATCTTCAAGCACTTGAAGGGCTATCACACAGAAAAGAGCTATAAAGAAACAATGATATTTGGGGATTAAGCTATGGCCAAGGCAGAAAAATTTCTCCTCAGCCAATTTTACTTTCTCACGGACATCTCATACTTCACTATTTTAAAAGCTTATCTGGCCAGCACAAAATGAGAACCTCCAGAGGTGATTCAGATACATGTATCATCGATGAATACAGTCACAAAATCCTGGGTAAGGACAGTAAAATTTCCACGCCTCACCCACAGGATGTCTCCTAATGGGGATTCTGCAGGATATTTGTCCTGGAATTCACTTTCAGGCTCAGGAATGCGATAGATACTGGAGACGCCCACTCTTTTCAAAGAAAGGAGATTACCTTTCGGGGTAAGAATATAGAACAATGCCAGGGAAGCAGAGAATGTGGCTCTTTTTAAACAAATTAAATAGTCATCTCACCCCAGGGCCCCTAAAAGACCTCAGGAAGAACCCCTAAAAGACCTCAGGAAGAACCCCCGTCCCCTGGAAGATTCAGTTAAGTCCTTAACCATCCCTCCCGAGGTCCCTGCTGCGGAACAGTCCGGGCGGGGGAGAACGTCCAAGGCCGGACCGTGCCTTACGGGTCGGCCACGGCCCCAGCTCGCTTACCCTCCACGGTCTGCGTCAGGATGAGCTCCATAGTCCCCTGCGGCTGATGCTGGGTGTCCTCCACCAGCCGGTAGACGCGGTGGCGCCGGCGCAGACGCGGGCTCCGGCCCTCGGCTGCCAGCGGGACCTTCCACCAGCGCTCCACGATCACGGTGTTCTGGCCCGACACGGGGGACAGAAGCGGGATCAGTGAGAGTGCGAGGGCCGGGCCGACCCCTCACTCAGCCCGCTCTCCCAACTCAAGGCCCACCCGAAGCCCAGAGCGCGGGGACCCCGAACCCCCTTCCCCGCCGCCCTCCCCAGCCGCCGCCAGGACCAGCCCTCGGACCCCTCACCCAGCTCTGAGAGAGGCCAAAATTACGCTCCAGGCCGGGAGTTCCAGCTCCGGGCCGGGGCAGCAGCCCCTCGGCTGCAGCCAGGACCACCCGGCCCAGTCGTAGCGCCATGGCCTCTGGAGAGACCAAGGAGAAAAAGGCGCCGGCGACGGGCAGAGAGGAAGGACCCCAGCGTGGACCAGAAGGGCTCTAGGGCCGCGCCTGAGCCGGAAGGTACTGCGCCTGCGCGGGCAGGCATCGACGTGGCCGTCCCCGGGTTTCTGGCTGGAAGGGTCGTTGGGAAGCCCGGAGCCCTATCCGAGATACAATTAGCGGCTTAGGCGCTTCCCAGTGGAGTCACGCGCAGGTTTGGGGGCCACGCTTCCGGCAAGACGAAGAAAAGCAGCACGACCCAGACCAAGCCCGGAGCCAGGAGGCAGGAGAGCTGGACTGCAGGCGGCAGAGCCCAGCCATGAGCCCTGGGCACGGTCCGAAGGCCGGACCACCGCCAGACCCCGGCCGGCAGGGGCATGCGTTTCTGCAGCTGTGGTAGCCAGCAGCAGGTGCCAGAGGGGAGAGAGGAGCCACGTGCGGGGCCGTTACCCGAGCCCTGCAACAGGATCAGGCATCGCACGTGTGGCCCTGGCGTCTTCAGTGGACGAAGACAGCGTGTTCCAGGTGCCCAGTAAGCATTTAATGCATGTTAAATGGAATGAACATTGACCTTGGGGGAAAGGAACCCTTAATCTGCACCGCTCATCTGCCCAGTTATTGAAGGAAGGACGAATTCTGAAGGAGCTCCCGTTCTGCCACGTTAATAGCCATAACCATAGCCAAAAGAATTAAGCAAGGAGATAAGCACATGCTAGGTTATAGGCCGCAGAAGAGGAAATGGTAGCGTGGTTGAGATTTAGGGGTGCTGGGGCCCCGAAATAGCAACATGCAGGTCCTGCCCAAAAGACTTCGACCCAAGCCTTCTTTCAGTCAAAGAAAAACAAAGTTTATTAAAAATCTGCCATATGGGTCAGACTATTAAGAAGCCTCAGCATTGGCTAGACTCTAAAGAAATCTGAGCATTTGTGATGCTTATATTGACAAGCTGGCCAGATTGGATCTGAGCGCCTTCATGGAAACAAGATGGACTTTTTATATAGAAGACTGTGGGTAAAGGAGTAGCAGGCCAGGGTGGGGCCAGGTGCAGACAATGAAAGGGCAGTTAATTAAGTCCGGGGGCTTTTCATTTTTGGGGTCCAGATTCCATCCCCATTACCTTCATCAGTTGAGAAATGCTGTGGCCAGAACACTTCTTCCCTTGGATTACAGCTTTGCAGTGAATCCCTTTCTCCCTTCAAAGCACCACTACCTAGAATGGGGAGAGGGAAGATGGAATGACTTTCAAAGGTAATGTTGGAAAGCTGGTGTGTTGTCTCTGTGAGAAATGGTACTTTTGAGCCCCTGGGTAAAGTAGATGCATAGCAGCAACAAGGTCCTGAGGGAGGTTAAGGCCAAGGCTTCTGTGCGTGTCACAGTGGGACTGTCTGGCCTAAGCGGGTCACAATGGTGGTGGGGAGCAGAAGTCCCCAGCTCCTCTCTCCTCATCTCACTTTGCCGCTGGGTGGCACTGAATTAAGAAACTGCCTTTCCGTAAGCTGTGCCCTCCTCTATTTTCCCTTTCTTTTACAAAGAAAGGGAAAACACGGAACTATTTGTACCCACTCTACTCTCCTTTTGCCTACCTTAATTACTGTTACCGGTACCAGTTGAGTGTTCAGGAGAAGATGCTGCCTTGTAACCCTTGTTGCAGAAGGTAATAGTTTTACTAAACGATCCCCAGCTACAGTTGCTCCTTTAAACTCTATTCCTCCATCTGCATTTTAAATTTCAAAATAACTTACCAACTGGCAAGGGGAGGAAAAATATTGAAATAGGGTAGGAGTTTGGGATGCCTCTTCTCTGGAGAGCTCTCAGTAATAAAGATGCTGGACCGGAGAACAGCAGAGGGGGCAACTGATAATGATTTGGGGACGGGAGACGGTGTAAAGGGGTCCAATGCTCCACCTCCCTCCCCACCACACACAGATGAGCTCCTAATTTAGGCTTCTGCTTCTTGATCAGCTTTATCATAACTGAGAGGGATTGCTTGACACTCCGACCTCGGTGCTGCCTCCAGTGCTCCTGAGTCCCTAGCAGGCCTCCAGGTGGGCAGAAGCACTGATCAGGGAGACCACGAGCCGCTCAAAGAGCTGTACTCGGTAAGTGGACTTTAAGCAGGGATGCCATCTCCACCCCTTGCTCTCCTTAGTGACATCCTCGAGAAATAGCCAGAAACAGTCATGATTTTAGAGTTGTAAGGGAATTTAGAGATTTAGTTGAAGCTCATTTTACAGTTGACAAAGCAGGTCCATGGAGAAGCATAATTACCCAAGGCAACAAAGCTAGAACTAGAAACTAGGTGTTGACTCCCCATGTTCTTTTTCCACTTCAGTATCTCCTTAGTGTGACATGCTTGGTTTTGATTTTCTTACTTTTAAGAGGGAAGAAAGGGATAGAACAAACCTAAATGATGAAAGGATTAGCAGTTGGACGATGGGCAGGAATTTGGTATGTAATTGCCTTGAAAACAGGACAGTATTGCTGCCTTGAGAAATATTTCTCCTGTTGGAATGATGGTAAAGTCTTCAAGTTTCTAAACTTTACAGGGAAGGATGATAAGTATTTTCATTCTTCTTTAAGTGTGAGACCTCTAGAGGAAAGAGGATAAAATGTTAACAATTGAGGTTAGATAATATGCTGTCTAGATAATATGATTCCTGAGTGTTGTTAGGCTCTGGAATTAAGGGATACTATGGAATCTCCAATAATGAGATAACTTTACCTCACTTCCCAAACTAAGATTCTGGGTTTGTTTTCTCTTTTTGAGGGGGAGTGGCAAGTTAGGATAGTAACCATACCCAATAAATAAAAACCTTTTCTAACTTTAGCATTTTTTTTCCTTTACAGGCTGGGAACCTGACGGTGCTAGCTAATGATTCCCTGCTCCACCAGGACCCAGTACAGTTAGATTTCCACTTCCGCCTCACCCCTCAGGCTTCTGCCCACTGGCATGGCCTCCTCTGTGACCACCGGCTCTTCCTGGACATTCCCTACCGGGCACTGGACCAAGGCAATAGGGAGAGGTAAGAGTAGATCCCTTCATTATCCCAAGTTGGATTCCTCTAATGGAATAGCTAGGGGAGTAATCAGCTGTCCCAGAAACAATGATGCTTTAGATGTGAAAGATCAAGGTACATATAAGGATTAAGTGAACACAAAGATACAGTATGTATAGGAGACTAGTCATCTTGGAGGTGGGCTTAAGGTGCACAAAAACATGAGGCCCTTAGAAATCATGGTCATTGGTATGTTAGTATGATATTCTCTCTGTGGTGGGAAGAGTCAAAGGTATGTTTATACCATCAGCTTAGGAAACTTATTCAGGTCTAAATCAAGAGGAAGGATCAGTGAGTGATTAATTTTTTAAACAAGCTGTTGTCACCTCTGTCTTTACTTAGTTATGCTCAGTAGCTTCTCTCTTTCTGACTCCCAGTTTGACAGCGACACTGGAGTACGTGGAGGAGAAAACAGATGTGGACTCTGTGTTTGTGAACTTCCACAGTGCTAGGAATGACCGAGGTACTGGGGTTGGGAAACTGCCCTGTCCGTAGTGTTGATGGATGCTTACTATTGCTCCTTTGCCTCTGCACTGTTGAGAACATGGGCTTGGGAAGTAATCCTTACTGGGACTTTTCTATCCATATTAAATTTTCCTTGAGGGGAGTTGATAGATAAAGTTAAGGATATGGAGAGGTGGAGGGAGAAGGAACTTGGTGAGCTTGAAAGGGCTTTTCTAGTAACTTGCTTTCTCCTCCCTCATAGGTGCCTTGCTTCGGGCCTTCAGCTACATGGGCTTTGAGGTGGTTAGACCCGACCACCCAGCCCTCCCACCCTGGGACAATGTCATCTTTATGGTATACCCCCTTGAGAGGGATTGTGGCCACTTATCTGAGTCCAGCCACGTGCCCACTCAAGTGGGAGGGTTGGAGATTTAATAGGCTTAGGCCCCAGGCACAGTGGGATCCAGAGTCCTAGGTTTCTAGGATGTGATTCAGGGCACCTCCTCTCCACCCAGGAATAAAGGGTAGTAGAATCATCAATTCTTGGCTTTTGTCTTGGAGAGTAATGGAATAACAGCATTAGACTGCACATATTCAATCCTGAAGCAAGCTGGTCTAGGGCAGTAATGTTTTTTTGTTTTGTTTTGTTTTTTGCTTTTTGGAGGGCAATTGGGGTTAAATAACTTGCCCAAGGTTACACGGCTAGGTTTTTGTTTGTGTGTGTTAAGTGTCTGGGGCCAGATCTGAACTCAGGTCCTTCTGACTCCAGGGCCGGCAATCTACGACACCTAGCCGCCCTAGGGCAGTAATGTTAAACTCAAATAGAAATGGGCCCCTAATTTGTACAAAAGGATCCCTTCCCACCACATACTGACTTAGTTTTAATTTGTAATGTTACTTTTTATTGTTTTTTTTTTAAATTTGGTTAAATATTTCCCAGTTTTATTTTAATTTGATTCAGGTCTTACTTGGGAGTGTGAGGTGTTCTAGAGGGTATAGTTATTGCTGGATCTGAATTTTATCAGCCTTAAGCACCTGTGTGACCAAGTGCATACCACAATCTGAGTCTATTTCCTTATCCATTTAGGGGGATAATACCACCACCTACCTTCCAGGGCTGGTGGAAGGATCAAAGGATGCAAAATGTGTTGCAATCTTTAAAGCTTCATTTAAATGTGAGTTATTAATATAAATTATCTTTGTCCCCTTTGTCCATCCACTACTCATCATGTGAATGATACTTCGTCAAGGCAGTCAGCTTGATATTACATTCAAAGTCATGAGTTCTCTATCTCCATCAACAAAACTCTCAGCAAAATGCCAAATATTGAGGGGTTTTAGCTCATGGCAATGCATCTATTGGTTCTGTCCCTTACTTAAACTCCTTTAAAGCTCAATTAGGAATAGGAAGCAAAGGGAATCTGGAGGTTGATAGAGGGACCACAATCAATTTTGCAGAGAAGGGAAAGGGAAGAGAATAAGTGTTTCTATAGAGCTTACTATGTGCCAGAGACTGTACTAAACACTTTGCAAATACTTGATCTTCTGAAGGTGTTATCCCCATTTTACAGTTGAGGAAACCAAGGCAAACAACTAAATTATAGTTGTTTACTAGAGGGGAATTGTACAAAGTTGTTTCATTGACCTCCTGGTTCCCCTGGATCAGGCTCCATTTTTTCTAGGTCAGTAGTGGAGTTTTCTGAGGCAATAGAAACTTATTTAGGACATGGAAAGAGATAAAATTTGCCCAACAGTAGTATTCAACATCTGGGATACTACTCAAGGTATTCTTGTAAGCTAAAAATGTTAGCTAATTTATTCCTTATTCTCCCCCTAAAACAGGGGTCTTAACTTCTAGGGTCTATGAACATTTAAAAAGTATTTTGAAAATTACATTTCAACATAATTTGCTTCCTTTGTCACCCAGTGTTATTTTACACATTAAAAATATTCTGAAGAGAGGTCTGTGACAAAAAAAAATTAAGAACTTTTGTTGTAAAATACAAAAATAAATGAAATGACTATTCATTTCTATTAAAAATCACCACCTTGAGTTTGTGTGTATGGATTTTTCAAAGAACTTTCATATATTTCACCTGGATCTTCCCAATGTCATTCTTACTTGACAAAGAAATGGAGGCCTAGAGAACAAATGGCTTTGTCAACCATGATACCCTATGTCAAAGTGCACTATTATTGTGTGAGGTCACAATGAGCACATGGGAAACCAGAACCCCAGGTCTCCAGTTGTGCGATTTTTCTATCAGCAAGCAGTTTTACTCACTGTTCTGCAAGTGGCAAATATTCTCAAAGTCTTTTCAACACTATACTAAAGGATGCAAAATTCAAGAGGGGACGTCTCCCTTCCCTGGATGGGACCTCTCAAATCAATGTGAAATTAAGGCACCAAGGCAAAAATCGGTCCTCTAGCCTCTCCTTATGTCTATAGGACCGCCTCTATTGCTAATTCAATTGGCAGATTTTGGGGTCATTTTAAAAACAGAATTTTAGTTTAGTAATGAATCCCCTCAGTGGCTTACAGAGTTTTTACATCCATACTTAATGTACAACACATAGTAGGCATTGCACCTGCCTAAATCATGGCATCTTATAACATGTTCCCGAACTGTCATTGTTTTCTTCCTTGGACCACAGCCTAGGTTCAAAAGGGAAATGGTTCTCTAAAATCTTGTATTTGATTATAATAGCATCACCTGAAGCTGTCAGGTGGTATATTACCTGCTTATTTCCTTGGGCTGTTAACTTTATACCCTGCCTCTTCATCCACAGTTGTAAAGACCCTGTGAGCTTGTGGAGGCTCAGAGCTTCCTCAATTCACAACTTAAGAATTTTCCTAGCAAGTTGTCTCATAAAATGAAGTAGGATTCTAAATGATCCTTCTTCTCAACTAACAGAATCCTAATCAATGTTTTCCATCCCAGTTCCAACCACATTACCTAGCAGAGTAGGAAAGTGCTTTTATTGCTAGTGGTTGCAGGCAGTGCTAAGGGAAGCCCTTCTAAGGCAGCATCTGATAAGACACATACACATGCACGCACACAGTCTTTTTCTGAAAAGTTCTTCATTCTGCTAGTAGAATAAGCTGTATTTGGTTCACAACAGGCCAATTAGTAGGCAGCCCACAAAGGAGGAAATGTGGGGGTATCTTCTGTGGAATTCCATTCTCTGTCCAGCCACAGGCTCCCCTGCCATTATCTTGGCACTTCCTAAGCATGGACACAAATGAGAAAGGGTCACTATATGAGAGCAAGTCAAACTTGGAGAATAACAGCCACAGAAAAGGACCATTAGGATCAGGGAGAAGGAAGAGAGAATGTGGTAGCTCCCCATCACCCCTCACCGTTTTCCTGCTCCATAAGACACAAATCAGAGCCCCACTCACACAGCAGGCAGATGGCTGAGCCAGCCAGAGCACAGACATCAGAGCAAATCATCTTCTGCAAGGACACCATCGTCACCAGAAACTGAGGCAGCTTCTAAGCAAAGACAGGAGGGGAAATGAGGCAACAACTAACTTCAGCAGGTTGGTTCCAAAATACTGGGTTGGGCAGAATCAAGACCCCATTCAACTTTTCCTATTAATCTCCCAGTTTGGATCACAGAAAGGAAAGGCAGCAACCAAGGAGTTTCAGGAGGTAGGGTAGGAAATATTGTTGGTTACCTGATAAGCTGAGGCACGAGAGTGTGTGTGGTGTCTCTCCAGGGCTCTTCTTGGCCTCAGACAACAGGCTGTCTAGAGAAGTATCTGCCTCTGTGGCCTGAGACAGTAACAGAAAAGAAGACGACAGTGTCAGTAAATGAGGTGAGGGAGAAACAAACACATCACTGCCCCTACAATGTTAAATCTGAACTACAGAAATCTATGGAAGCAGCTAAGTTTGGTTCTGGAGAGTAAACTAAAGCACCTTTTGTCAGCTGGCGAAGCCATTTCAGCCCCAAGGAAGGCCCTTCACTACCAGGAGCCTAGGACAGAATTGCAGCTGGGACCTGGGCTCCCCCAGGGGCACCAGCCTAAACCACCCCTGGAGCTCACCCACCAATACTTCCTGCAGCATCTCAGGGACTGCAGCATCTCCTTCTCCCACGTCTTGGGGGAGTTCAACTGCATAACCCTGGCGAACTAGTTCTAGCCCGATATCAAGATTCTGGTGGAGGAAGGAAAAACAAAAAGAGATTAAAAATGATTTTTTTCTATACTAGTAATGAAAATACGGGAGAAAGGCTAGGATGAGGAATTTGGGGAAATGAGTAACCCAAAAAAGTCTATAAAGACCAAGAAATAGGGCACTGAGTTCTGTGCCTTACCAAAATAATCCAATGATCCTCTAGGCCTCACCTGTCTGTTGCTTGTATCATAAAGGTGGATTTCTGGCCAAGTAGAAATCCCTGTTTGCACATAGCTGGAGATTTTGGCTACCAGAGGCTTCCACTCTGCACAATGAGTGAGGCGGTCAAACTCATCTAAGGCTTCTTCTTCCCACTGCTCACCTGGTGAAACAGGCAAGGAAATGAGAAGTGACAACTGGAATAAAATCAGGAGACTGCTTATCTTCTTTAGAGAAGTGGTCTGAAGCTCTTGGAAGTTCTGTTAAGTAGCCAGACAAAATATGAATTTTTCCAATGTGCTATGTAGGACTCATTCTACCCTGAGACCAAATCACATGGCTAACTTACCTGAGGGAACAATTCTTGCTAGACTACATTCTATTGCTTGGAATGGGAGGCTTAGGAAGTCACTCCTGAAGTAAAAAAAAATTGAAAACTGTAGTTAAGACTCTTATGACAAGTCATAAAAATCATCTCTCTAGTCTCCCTGCTTTTAGACTACATAAAATATATGGACAAATCTAACCTATTCTTAAAATTGGTTCCATTTCTAATCTCCCAATTAATGAGCTCTCCATAATCTTTACAAGTGATAGAGAGGAGTCTGACCTGCACTATACTTCCAAATATGACTGACTTCTCTACTGACCTGATAGCTCTCAAGTCCTTGAGTGGGCTCTCCCCATTATCTCCAAAGTCAACAAAGTAGAGATCCAGGTTCCCGTTCTCGAGGGTACCCAGGACCCTGGCCCGATACCAGGGTCCATCTGTAGGTAAAGGTGCTGCTACAATGTCACCCACATGCACGGTCAGATCTTCAGGCTACATGTCCAGGTTGGAGGTAAGGAAGGGGGGAGGGCAGCAATGACATAGATGGGTCAGACAAAAATGGTGAGAGAGAACAAATGACCATAGGAGCCATAGAAAACAGGTTCCCAAAGGGAAAAGAAGAAAATACACAAAAAGGGAAGGGTGGGAGATACTCCTTTCCCTCAAGCCCTATTATCCCCACCACCCCCTGGTTGATATGGCAACTCACTGACTGACTGTTCTCATAGTATTGGGTCATCTCGTTGACCAGCTTGTCCAGCTGTAAACTTCGGGAGCCAATAATCTGGATCCAGAAATGGTTGGGGTTTTCAGAAGCAGACACATAGACTTCTAGATACTCGTCAGCATGGAAACTGAAGTCAGGGCTGGGGACTAAACATAATGTGGGGTTGAGATTGGTGGTTATGAGAAAACCATCCCTGGCTAGTAGAGGAGGTAAAAGGGGTATGAAAGTGGTAGCTTTCAGCTTTCAAAATACTCAAGAACAAAACAGTAATTCACTGAAGAGAGAAATGCTGAGGATTCTTATACTATTTTTGTTCCTTTTCTATTACAAAACCATGGCCATGACATAATTCAGATCCCTGTCACATTTTACATCCCTTCAGAATGTTGGTTTCCTTTGGAGATTGTTACAACTCCCACAGGGCTAATGTGACTTAAGACTGAGCAAGCAAGGCACTAGGTAGCAAGAGATTTGTATCCTAGTGTCTAGCCTGCACTAAGACTCCCTCCATGGGCCCAGGGTTTCCCATTTACCACTCTATCCCACAACTTCCAGATCCTAGGACCTTCATAGGGATGTAAAGATATATATGATATATGACTACAAAGTAATAAGACTGATTCCACAAACCACGTAAGAAAAAGTTTCATTCCTTTGTAATCACATCTCATGCTGAATCAAAAGTGTTTTAATGAATACTCTCTTATATGTGTGTATACATATATGTATATGTGTATGTGTGTGTGTATATACCCACATATGAATGGGCTTCCAGCAAAAGAATTTTGAGGTACCTTTTCTTGCCACCACTTTGTACTTTGGAAATGGACTGATGGAATAATTACGAGCAAATATTATTAGCTTAGCAATTTGCTATTTTCAAAGACTCATGATTCATTTCCAAGACAAAAAAGTCCTTTTGGTTATCTGTAACTTTCAATTATTCACTTGAGTTGTCCCCAACTGGTTAGCATGGATAATCAAGCTGGCACCGAAGGCAACATACTTTCAAACTTTGGCATCTCTGGACTGGCCTGGACTCCTTCGTCCTCCTGGTAGCTACTATCACTAAGTATTTCTTCGTGGGAGTGTTCCATGGGCTCTGGTCTCGGCCCAGCCGTATCTCCTCCTCCTTGGCTAGGAGCGGCCTCCAGTAGAGGGACCAGCTTCTTCCTGGCGATCACGTCCTTTGGAAAGGTTGGCTCCCCAGCACCCCCGGGCCCTGCCACTTCTTCTCTTTTGACACTGATGGTCTGCTTTCGATGTACTCTGGATTCTGCTGAATGAGCGATCCTCTTCCGAAGTTCTTCATCTTCTGAAACTTTTTCTAGAATAAGATGCTTTACAGAAAAAGAGAAGGAATAATCAGTTCAGATCAAGTTATCAGGACAGGAAGAAAGGGGCTCTGCTCATTCAGACACATACGCCCAGCTCCACTCAACACCCACCTTGGCTGCTGCCACTTCCTTCTGTGTTCCTGAGATCTTTATGAGTCGAGTCAGTAGCAATGTGCCTTCTGACTCCTTGTCACAGGTGATTTTGGCCCCAGAGCTCTTGCAGATGGCACGAATGGTCTCTCCACCTCTCCCTGCAGAAAAAAACATATACAAATTCCTCTGCTTGTCTCCTTATACTTTGCAGCAACTAGAAAAATCAGTGGAAGTAAGAATAAATATTCATTTCCAAACTGAGCCAAGCACCAGGGACTTAATAAATGTTTGGACACTAAAGTTATGGAACTAATAGTTCCTAAAATCTTTCCTGCCAATATAGCCTTCAAGTAAGGGCTAT
The DNA here is from genome assembly GCA_011680675.1 of Gymnobelideus leadbeateri. Lineage (NCBI taxonomy): Eukaryota > Metazoa > Chordata > Mammalia > Diprotodontia > Petauridae > Gymnobelideus > Gymnobelideus leadbeateri. Next base: position 68,276 of record WOXC01005376.1, on the reverse strand, counting down.
TTAATTTTTTTTTCCTTTTAATTTAAAAACTTTAGGTAGTTTCAGTTCCTTTACCCTAAGTATCTCTATATTTCTAAACCATTTAGGGAGGCTACACACTGCAGTCCAGAATACTAGAGTAAGAAAGTAGAAAGAACGGTAAACAAGTTATAAGAAGAACTGGGTCCCTGCTGGGAGCACTCATAACTTTATGACCTTGGAGATGTCAATACTGAGTATGTTCACTCGTCTGTAACCCAGGGATAGTACTGGCCCTGCCTATTTAACAGAGGAGTTATGAGGTGCATGGAAAATTAGCTTGCCAAAAGCAATCTAAATATTATTAAGTACTATAAAATTTTAAGATCTCTTACAATAGCACAAATAATACTTCATGGAAAAGTATGTTTTCTCCTCAAAGGTTAAGGATATACAGGAGTAATCTTACCTTTCCTTTAATCCTTTGTGAATCTACCACCTATGAATTTCTGTAAATCCTTTTTGAATCTACTTTGTATTTTGGAATCATGTTTGAGATAAATTGAGTAAAACTGTCTACCATCAACATCTTTTAGATATCTCCCCTTATGGAGATGACACTGACTAAGAAAAACACTTATGATATTAAGATGCAAGATATAGAGAGGAAGCATTAGAGTGAGACAAGAGTACCTATAATTCTTCCCACAGATCTCTGAGGTACTGAAAGCTGTTCATACACCGGGGTGTTCTCTGTCAGGATCTGATGGATTGCTGCTTTGGCTTTGCACACCTGGACAGGAAAGCCACTGATGAGCAGCACCCGCTCCTCACCTACATCTTCTGTGTCCACATCAATACGAGCACCAGTCTGCTTCCTCAACTTCAGAAAGGACAGGGGAAGAAGGGAGAGAGGGAAAGTGTATGTGGTAGGGCTTGGAAGAGACCCCATGGACATGTTGTGTGAACATGGCCAAAATGGGAATTTGTTTTGACTATGCATATCTGTTACAAGGGCTTTGGGTTTTTTTCCTTTCCCTAATAGGGCATGGGAAGAAGAAAAAAAATTCATATTGGGAAAAAAAATTCATACTGGTTAATTGAAAAAAAATATTTTTTTTAAAAAGAAGGGCCCTCATGAGAACTGGTTACTGATTCTTTAAATCTAAACTATGGTTGCTCTCAGAAGATGGAAGGAGAGACAATGGCTACCTAGTCAATTCCCTGATCCAGCTTCTAACTGGAAACCCAATTAATCCTTACTTGCATTGATAGGCAATGAATAATGGCAAAGAAAAATTTAAAAAGCAGTCAACTTTTAAAAAATTATTCAGGTTTGTAATATTTTTTTAACCTTCAAGCAGATTCTTTTTTTTTTTTTAAGTCTATTTTCTTTTCTTTTCAGGTCTATATTCTCTCCATTTCCCCTGACCCCCACAAAACTCCCATCACAAACATGTATAGTTTGAACAAAATACATTCCCACAATTGGTCATGTCAAAAAAAAAAGTCTCAATCTGTACTTGAGTTCTTCACCTCTCTATCAGAAGGTAAGTAGCATGTTTCATTACTAGGACCTCTGGAATAGTGGTTGGTTATGGTTCTTGACTGGAGCTCTGAAGTTTTTCAAAGTTGTTAGTCTTCATGATATTGTTTCTATTACATATAAATTGTTGTTCTTTTTAAACTCACTTTACATTGCATCAGTTCACACAAGTCTTCCCAGAACCATCCTTTTTATTACTTCTTACAGCAAAATAGTACTCTACCAAAATCATATATCATGACTTATTCAGCCATTCCAACTGATAGGCACCCTTCTAGGTTTCCAATTCTTTGCTACTACAAAAAAATGCATTTATAAATATTTTTGCACGTCTGAGTCCTTTTCCTCTCTCAGTTCTCTTTGGGATATAGACCTAAATGATATACACAGGGTAAAAGGATATACATGGTTTAAAAGATTTTGGGGATATTTCTGACTTGCTTTTCAACCAGGTTGGATCAGTTCACAGTTCTACCAACAGTATGTTAATGTAGGGGCAGATAGGTGGAACAGTGAATAGCGCACTGACCCTGGAGTCAGGAAGACCCGAGTTCAAATCCGACCTCAGACACTTAACATTTATTAGTCAAGTGACCTTGGGCAAGTCACTTAACCCCAACTGCCCTGCCTTCTCCCCTCCAAAAAGCCAAAAAAAGGTATATTAATGTACCTGTTAAAAATACCCCCAGAATTCCTCCAGCATCTGTTGTTTTCCTTTTTTTGCCAACTCTGACAATCTGACAGGCCTCAGAATAGTTTTAATTTGAGTTTTAGAGCATTTTTTCCATTATGATTATTTTTAGCTTGGATTTCTTATTCTAAAAATTTCATATCTTTGGATCACTTGTCAGCACATTATTCTTATCACAAATCAATTCCATGAAATCTTTCTAAAATGGTAAGTAGTATCTAACTAAATCTATCAGCAAGCATTATCTGTAATGGAGATAAGCTTCTGTAAAATCAGAGGTGAAGAAAGGATGGTCGTTATTATCACTATTATTCAAAATTATACTAGAAATTGTAGCTATAACAATAAGAGAAGAAAAATAAAGAACTTTAGCAAAGTTGAAGGATATAAAATAAACCCACATTGATCATCAGCATTTCTATATATTACCAAAAAAGTCTAGCAGCAAGAGATAGAAAGAAAAATTATACTTAAAATAACTGTGGATGATAGAAAATACCTGGGAGTCTACCCAACAAGATAAACCCAGGAACTAGATTGAACACAATTATAAAATATTTTTCACACAAATAAAATCAGATCTTAACAATGAAAATGTACTAATTTATCATTCAAAGGCTGAGCAAATATAATAAAAATGACAATTCTACCTAAATTAATTCATTTAGTGCCATGCCAAACTACCCAAAAAGTATTTCATAGTGCTAAAAACAAATAATACAAAATTCATCTGGAAGAACAAAAGGTCAAGAATATCAAGTGAATGAATGGAAAAAATGTCAAGGAAGGTAGCTTAGCTGTATCAGATCTCAAGCTGTATTACATTACAGTAATCATCAAAACAATCTGCTACTGGCTAAGAAATCAGATTGGTAGTTCAGTGGAATAGATTAGGTACACAATACACAGTAGTTAATGACCAGAGTAATCTAGTGTTTAGTAAACCCAAAGATCCAAACTTTTAGGACAAGAACTCACTATCTGACAAAATTTCTGGGAAAACTGGAAAGCATTTTGGCAAAAACTAGGCATAGACCAACATCTCATACTGTATAACAAGTTAAAGTCAAAATGGGCCCATGATTTAGACATAAAAAGTGATACCGTTAAGTAAATTAGGGGGGCATGGGATAGTTTATCTGTCAGATCTGTAGATAAGGGAAGAATTTATGACCACACGAGAGATAGAGAACATTATAAAATACTGAACAGATAATTTTGATTACATTAAATTTAAAAAAAAAAAAAAGGTTTTGCACAAACAAAACCAATGCAGTCAAGATTAGAAGGAAAGCAAAAAACTAGGGGAAATTTTTAAAGTAAGTTTCTCTGCTATATGCCTCATTTCTCAAATATATAGAGAACTGAAGCCAAATTTATAAGAATCACAAATCATTCCCCAACTGATAAATGATCAGAAGATATGAAGTGGCAGTTTTCAGACGAAGAAATCATAGCTATTTATAATCATATGAAAAAAATGCTCTAAACCACTACTGATTAGAGAAAAGCAAATTGAAACAACTCTGAGGTACCAACTCATACCTATTGGATTGGTTATTATGATACAAAAGGATAATGATAAATGTTGGAGGGGATGTGGGAAAAACTGGGACATTAAAGCAGTGTTGGTAGAGCTACGAACTGATCCAATCATTCTGGAGAACAATTTGGAACTACACCCAAAATTTGACCCAGCAATACCACTATTAGATCTGTATCCCAAAGAGATAAAAAAAATTTAAAACAAAACAAAATCTCTTTGTACAAAAATATTTATAGTAGCTCTTTCTGTGGTGGCAAAGAATTAGACATTCAGGGAATTCCCATCAACTGAAGAATGAATAAGTTGAAGTATATGATTGTGATGCAATATTATTGTGCTATAAGAAATAATGAGCAGGATGCTTTCAGAAAAACCTGGAAAGACTTACATGAACTGATGCAAAGTGAAGTGAGCAGAACCAGGAGACTGTACACGGTAAATCCACTACTATATGATGACCACCTGTGAATGACTTTAAGTTATTCTCAGTAATACAATGATCTAAGACAATTCGAAGGGGCTCATGATGAAAAATGCTACCCACTTCCTGAGAAAGAACTGATGGGAGTCTGAATGCATACATTTCCCAAAATTTTTCTTGTTTTTATTCAGGTGATATGTGTGTGTGTGTGTGTGTGTGTGTGTGTGTGTGTGTGTGTAGTCTTATGTTTTCTTTCACAACATGACTAAGATGGAAATGTTTTGCATCAATGCACATGTATAACCTATATCAAATCGGTGGCCTTCTCAACAAGTGGGGAGAAGAAAAAGGGAGAGAGAATTTAGAACTCAAAATTAAAAATAAAATTAGTATTAAAATTTTTTACATGAAATTGGAAAAAACCCAAAATCTTCATCAAAGAAACTTACTTACACACATTCCGTATCCCTCACTCCCATTTGTGAAGCCATTTTATTTTCCTAATTATTACTTGGATTAGGGAGATAGTAAATTGCTTTCCCAATTTTCTAACTGACAAAAGAGAAAGGTGACTAAGATATATGCTGGGTAGCAGGGCATCCAGTCAAGAACTTAATATTTATGGTAAATGATCTACCAAGTAAATTTCTGAGTAATTGAGCAGTCCATTTTTTGAATGTAAGAGCCTTATATAGTGAAATAATGGCTAGAATGAAAGTCATCTGTCATCTAAAGGGAGCAATTTAGCTCAGCAAAGGTGCTTTTCTCTGAAGGCAACTTATTTTATTATATATTTATCTGAGTAAAATTCACAAACATAAAATACCCACCAAACCCAACATACTTACCTGTTTAATATTGGCTCCTTGCCGGCCAATAATCAGCTTTACAGCCTCTTGCGGGACCCGCATCTCCACCTCAATATCATCTTCCCCAACAAATGTCAGCCGCTCTTCTATAAAATGACCATCAGATAAGTCCTAATGCCAAAGACTAATATAATACCCCCTGCTCCCTAACTTCTACCCCAAAACTCTGTCAAAAACAAGAGGAACCAAGGGACAAAAAACCCAGTAAGAGCAACAAACGAAGGTGCTTTCTGAATGGGAACTTAGAAGATCATAGAAAATATGACTGACAGGTAAGATCGCTCTGTGGGGTGCTCCTTCACAGATGCCTAAGGAGGAAAAGCTCTCAAGCCCTACAAGGAAGGCATGCTGAGCTCTGAAGGGGCTGCTGATTCCAAACTGTCTTCAGTGTTACCAGGAGAGAATCCTAGAAGACAGCGACCTAGGAGCCCACACTTACCTGGATTTTCTGTTCAGATTTGGAGTTTATCCCACCAAATTTTTACAATCCATTGAAACCCAAAAAAACACAGCCCATTAGTGGTGAATGAGAAGAGACTGGCCTCTCCTCAAGGCTGAATAGGAAGGTACATATAAAAAGAACTGGGCAATTATATTTACATGAACAGATATAAGACCAAAAGTCATTCCCCAAAAGATAAGTGGTCCAAGGACATAGCCAAACATATCTCAAAAGAACTGCAAACGATTAACAATCATAAAGAAGAATGCACCAAATCACTAATAATAAGACCGATGCAAATCAAAACAACCGTAACAATAAAAAAATAAAACCAAGGTTTTCTTTTCTATCCAGTATAATGGCAAAGATGAAAAGATGGGAATACTTAATCTTCAAGGGGTTGTAGAAAGATAGGCACCCTAGTGCATGACTAGTGGAGCTGTGAATCAGTACAACTGTTTTAGAAAGCAATCTGGGAGTATGCAAACAGAGTGACTAAAATGTCCATACCCTTGCACCTAGAGATTCTAGTACTAGGCTTATACCCCAAGGAGGTCACTGATAATAAGTTCCCAAATACACCAAAATATTTATAGTAGCATTTTTTTTTTTTGTGGTAGCAAAGAATTAAAAACAAAGTACATACTCATCAACTGGGAAATGGCTAAAAAAATGTGATATATGAATGTAATGGATATAAGAATGTAATGTATGTAATAATTGTATGCCATATATATAATGTAAGAGTGTAAGAAATTGTGTGTGTGATGAATATAGAAAAGCATGCAAAGATCTACATGAGCTGATGCAGAGTGAAGTAAGCAGAGCCAAGAAAATAATATACCCAAAGACTACAATATAAATGGAAAGAATGACCAAAAAAAAAAAATTCAAAAGTGAATGTTGCAAAATTACAAAAAACAAACATGACTTGAAAAAAGAGACAGGAGGTTGTACATTTCACATATTTTCAGACTTTTTCATGTATCAAGCAATTATGCTGGGTTTTCCACCCTCTTTTACTTTTTTGTCTTAAAAAAATATTGTTAGTTGTATGGTTTAGCTCTCTGGGGCAGGGAGGCATACTAGGGGGAATTACAGTGATGTGAAAAAAAAGACATCAATAAAAATTTATTTTAAAAAAGAACCCACTACAATTTAATGCTGGTTCTCTACTTAGATCAATAGAGCTCTTAGAAAAGAACAGATGAATTGGTATCGAAGTCTACAGCCTAGCTGCTAAGGGCAGAGTTGTGGTAACAAAAAAGGAACAGTGACTCTGTGCTACTAGAAGTACAGCCAGTTGGCAAAGACCCCTTATGTTGTTCTAGTTGTAATACAATAAATAATCAAGTCTAAAATATTTATTTTGCTTCAGGCCATGAAGCATTTCAGTTTCTAAAACTTTCCATCATCTACATGAATATACACAAAAATACATACCTCGGCTTTCTCTATACCTTCGGTAGAGGATATAAGCAACAGTTAGACTGGCTGGAATTCCAAGGCCCAGTGCTATTTTCTGAATGGTTGATAGGTTTGTCCAAGAAAACCATTCAGTGGACATTTTCTCTGGAGTTCTATCCTGCATTCTGAAGCACGGGAAGGGAAACAAAAAGAGCTTTCAACCAAAACTTCATCGAGGGTAGCAACATTGTTTTGCCCAAATTCCAAGTCCCAACTTCAAGGTGAGAAACATGACTCACTGGACAAGAAACTGAAGGCCACAAGTAAAAAGAAACTTAGTCTTTTTGCTGCCTAACCCTAGAAAAATACACATTCAAACTCATGAGATTTAAAAACAATGAACAAACCAGCTTAGCTGGAGCTTAGATGATAAAAACAAAAGTAACAGGAGTTAAAGTAGGATGGGGAACAGATTATAGAGGACTTTGAAAGTCATGCTAAGGAGTTTAATTTGCAGCAGTAGTGAACCAATAAAAGGTTTTTGAATAAGAGTATCAGGGTAGCAATAATATTTACTAAGTTTGCAAAGTGCTTTACATCTAGAGAGGATTCTCATTTGCTCTTCACAATTCCGAGTTAAGTGCTACAGATAATATCTTTATTTTATAAAGGAAAAAACTGAAACTAAGAAAGTTTAAATGGGGGGTGGCTAGGTGGTGCAGTGAGTAGAGCGTTGGCCCTGGAGTCAGAAGGACCTGAGTTCAGATCTGGCCTCAGACACTTAACACACACAAACAAAAAATGTAGCCGTGTGACCTTGGGCAAGTTACTTAACCCCAATTGCCCTCCAAAAAGAAAAAAAAAAGTTTAAATGGCTTGCCCAGGATCACACAACTGGTTAAGTGTCTGAGATGGAATTCAAACTCAGGTCTTGGCTCCAAGTCCACAGCTTTTCCAACCATGCCATACGGCCATCAGGGCTAAGATTTAGGAAAATTGTTCTGCATCAATATACAGAATGGATTGTATAGCAAATTTTGGTATGGGGCTTCTGAACTTACCATTCAACTAAAACTCTTCTCTCCAAGGTCACAATTTCTCTAGTCATTAAATCAAATGGCTTTTCCTCAGCCATTATCCTTCCTTAAGTCTTGGCAGTATTTAAAATTACCCACTACTTCCAGCTGGTTATTTCTGTTCCTGAAGGGTTTTTCTCCTACCTGCCTAATTCCTCTCAGTTCCATGGCAAGCTAATCTACATCTTACCCCTTGTGTGTGGGTATACCTTGGGGCTCTGTCCTGGGTTCCCTTCTCATCTGTCTCCTGCATCTCAGTGATTCCATCAGATCCCACCATTTCAACTATCACTTTTCTGCAGATTAACTCCCAAGCAAACCTTTCCAACTAGACATCACTACCTAGAAGTCATCTTTCCTAAACCTATGCCTCCCAATTTCCCTATTTCTATCAAGAACACTACTCTTCCAATCACGTCAGCTTTGCAATCCGAGAATTACATTGGAGTATTCTCTACTCTTAGTTGCAGCTGGTGGTACAATGCGGGGAGAAAACTGGGTCTGGAGTCAGGAAGATCTGAGTTCAAATCTTGGCTCAGGTATCAGTTGTGTGGCAATGGACACAAATCACTTGACCTCTGTCAACCTGTTTTCCTCAAGTATAAAATGGGAATAATTGCATCTATATTGCAGATTTGTTTTGAGGATGAAAGGAGATAATATCTGTCAAATGCTTGAAACATGCCTGGCACATAATAGGTGCTATATAAAAATGCCTTCTCCCTTTGCTTTTTCAACCCATATCCATTACATTGCTAAGTCTGGCTGAATCTAACTCCAGAACCTCTCATCTGTCCCCTTTTCCCTATTCTTGAACCACTCCAATTTAGACCCTCATCACTTCTCACCAGGACTACGGCTATAGCACCCAACTGATATCCCTGACTCTAGGCTCTCTTTTCTCTTATCTATCCTCTGCACCGATACCACAGGGACAGTCCTAAAGCACAGGATTGACCAAGTTCCCCAGCTCAAGAATATTCAGTGACTTTACTGCCTTTGAGTTAAAATGCAAATTCCTTTCTTCAGCATTTAAAGTCCTTCAGTCAGATTTATTTCCCCCCCCCCCCATGATCTTATTCCCTTTTGTTCGACAGGTATTCACAAAAACTAAAGAACCTTAAAAAAAAAAAAGCTATACTGTTTTTGGTTCTTGGACAGGCAGTAAAAGGGAAGGAGGGAAGAAGCTTTACATTTGATGTACTTTCATGTTTTTGTGTTAGGAAGATTATATTGAAGGTTGTTCCATTAACTTGAATAGTTAAAGACAATCCAAATCAATCAGACACTTGAAAAGCCTTCTACCAAAATTTAGGACGCTTTGTGAGACTGCAAGCTGCAATTTGTGCTTTACTCTTACCAGCAAATCAAAAGGTGTTTTCCCATTGGGTTTGCTCAGGTATGGGAAGAAAACCCTTTAAATTCACATGACTACTGGCACAAAATTGCAATTTAAATGATTACTGGAAAAAGAAATCTGATTCAGTCCTAGTGATGCTAGAAATAGCGATGAAAACACAATCTACTCTGAAATAAAATGTCAAATTTTAAATGTACTCTTCTCTGAAAGAGAAGCAATACTGCTACTGCAACAACCAAGATGGCATTAAATCCAGACAAAGCACTGGACTTAGGAGTTTCAGGACCTGGATTCAAATCCTTAATTGAGTTTCATGTAAGTCACTTTTTAAGTCAGTCTGGGTCTGTTTCCTGATCTATAAAATGAGGGGGCTGGTCTACCTCCCTGATTTCTAATTTCCCTTCTAGCTCCAGATGTATGATTCTACAATTAGATGTTTTTCACTTCTGCTCTTTGGAATAAGCCTTAATTTAAAATTACATGCAGGCTTTTATATTTTTGGCAATTCACTGAAGAGTTTGTAAAACTGTAGTGTATTCATAAAGCTTTTAACAATAACATTATATACTCTTGCCCAGGCTGACTCCCACTCCTCCCTCCCTACCAAAAAAATACCCCAAACCTTTACTACTGTCTACTGAGCTTGCAGCTTTTTTCTATAGTAAATTTGCAAGTCCACTCTTACCTTGTAGGATCCAAGTAATTTCTGGTAAATTGTCTTTAGCAAGGAGACCTTGACTGGATTGAGGTTTATGATTATAAAATTAAAGGCTCAAATTACTGTACATGAAAGTTAGTTTTTCTTTGAAGATAGAAAACTTTTCAGATCCTTCCCAGTGAAGCCAGGTAGGTTTTTCTTTAAAACAAAATGTTACCTAATTTCAATTTTAGGCCTTATTTAAATAACAATAACAGGCTTTGGAGAAACTAAAGGCAAAAAAAGGTCCTTCCTAAGAGAGACAGGTTTTCTTTGAACAAGTCTCAATACATCTACATCAGTCATTTACATGGTGTAAATATTATTTATGCTGGCTTGTTATTTTTCTTAAGAGTACTTTGTAAGTTTTTCCATAGACTCTAGAGCCCAAAGTTCCTTTACTATATTAATATATATAATACTGATTCAGTTAAAAATGGCTTTATTCATAGATTCTAAATGTTTAGTCAAAGCAGTAGTTTAGAACAGTATACTAAGATTTCTTAGTTTTGTACTTTAAACTATAACTTGAAATAACAAATGCTATATTTTCCATTTGAGTTGTCACTCCTCTCTCCCCTTCTCTCCTCTTCTTCCAAATTTAAATTTTAAGACAAACAATCTACCATATGTACACGAACTAGCTCAATCAGTACCCTAGCAACAGTTTGATCTAAATGCCAGTCCTCTTTTGGTTGCATTCTAAAAGTTGCAGTTGTGTGTTTTTACATAACTGGCTACTATGCTCAATATATCTTGTTTGGATGTTTGTGTGTCTCCCCCATTAGACTGTGAACTCCTTGAGAGGAGGGACTATTTTATGCCTTGCTTTGTATTCCCAGTGCTTACTTAGTACAGTGTTTAATAAATACTAGCTGACTAAGGAAGGACATGACAATTCTAAGGGTCAATTACAGTTATCTATCTCAGAGAGTCCAGAGAGGAATGCACTCCTCTCATCAGAAAAAATCTGGACCAAAGTCAAAGGTTCTTTATACTGCCAAATACCTATTACTCTGGTACTGTGTGTATAGGGTATGACGACAAAGTTAAGCTACAAGGAGTTTGGCATTTTCGTAACTTAATATCCACTGTCAGTGTATAAACAGTAATGGACATGTAGTTGGGTACTTAAAAAGTGTTTCTGGGGGCGGCTAGGTGGCGCAGTGAGTAGAGCCCTGGAGTCAGAAGGACCTGAGTTCGGATCCTGCCTCAGACACTTATCGCACACACAAACAAAAAACCAAGCCGTATGACCTTGGGCAAGTTACTTAACCCCAATTGTCCTCCAAAAAGCAAAAAAAAAAAAAGTGCTTCTAAAATTGAACTGAGAGCACAAGAAAGTATTTTCAGAAAAGTATCTGAGCTTCCAAATAGCCCTTTTTGGTGATCAGTATTCTCATTTCCTATTCACATCAAAGTGTATGAAAAAAGGAGAAACAGAAGCTATATTTAACTTTAGCATTCAATTAAAATTAAATATCTGTAAGGAAGGAATCTTGTAATTTAATAAAGGGGATATAAGGCATAAGTAAATCTATAATGAGCATGTTAGAGAGATCAGATGAGAGAGGTATCTCAGAAGCCTTCATGGAAGAAGTAGTACCTAAGAATCCTAATGCTCTCCTTTCAAAGCAGAGAGAAGGTAGAATACATAAGATACTAATTAATCCCATTGTTTTCAAAAGTAAGATCATGATTGCAGTGATGCAAATAGTTTTATTTCCATGGGTCTTGAGTCCTATCTGGAAAGAATACATTCCAAATTTGAGGAACTCAAAGCAATTTGAGCAAGTGAAGGTAGATGTAGCCAAGGAGGTTTGAAGTAATTATAAATGAGAGCCATAAAGCCAACAATCCAAGGGCAGGATACCATTAAATCTTGCTCAGATCAAAGACACCATTTGGGAAGTGTCAACGTTTGCTGTTATAAATGAATTTACATGACAAGCCCATCTGTACCAAAGACTAAATTTAAATAATCTCTGTAACTACCAAATCAAAAGCTAGGCCAATTAAAGTTTTGCTGTCCTGGGGCGGGGGAATGGGAGGGCATGGAAAAGGGGAGAGGGAGGGAGGAAGGGAAGGAGAAAGAGAGAGTGTATATACATATACATGTAAAACTTATTTATTGCTAAATTGAAGGCTTATTTATAATTTAGATATACACATACTCTTTATCCACACCACTGAATAAAAAGTTTAAAAGTGAAAGAAGATAAAAGGAATGGAGATAAATTACTATTACTAGATGCTTGATTGATTTTATTACTTAAAATGGAATGGGAGAGCAATACATGGACAAGAGAGACCACCAGAATCTCTGACCATTCTACAGAGATCCAAGAATACAGCGTAGGCATACAGTTCAACTCAAAGCAGTTAATTCTGCTCAAGGATGATCATACCCTCCTTTGAAAACGCAACATTTGAGATCTATGAACCCAACTCTGGCAACAATAAATGATACAGTACTTGAAAAGGAAGGGCAGACACAAAAGAATTCACACTATAGCTAAAATAAGACAGAGTTGAGAGTTCAAAGTACTCAAAATGGGAAAATTTACCTCTTCCCTTTCCTCCCAATTAAATATTCTGCATTACTCCACTCAACTTTCCTCCTTGGCATATGAGAAGTGTGTAAAAATAAAATTAAAGGAAAAAAAGGCACTAACCTTCAAGTCAGATGGAAACTGACTCTGACACTAGCTGGGTGACCCTGGGCAAAGCACTTACCTCTTTTGGGTCTGTTTCTTCATCTGTACAAAGGGAATAGAAAGGCATTGTGGTCTAGTGTATATAAAGGGAAGTCTTCTGAGTCAGAAGAATAGAATTCTAAATACTAGCTGTGTGACCCCGGACAAGTCAACCTCTCAATGCCTTAGGCAACTTTCTTAGACTTTAAATTGCAAATCATCTTTGGTAGAAGGTGTTTTCTTACCCTCCTCTTCTTAACACAGATGAAATCTCAGATCCAGACAGAAAAACATGAGGTACTTGCTTACTCTGAGAGCTGATGTGAGGAAAATGTTTTTAAATCTTAAACTATGTACAAGTGTTTGTTCCCATTGTAAACAAGTTGATAACTAATACACATTTTTGTGTCAAATTTCCTTTTAAAAGTCAATGAAATAAAGCCAAATAACTGCTTCTAAACAGAGCTTTAACAAACTAAGTATTAGTGCTCCTCATGACAATCAGAGCATTTTTAGATCCACCTGTGGCTAAAGATCTAGTCTTCTTTTCACGTGCTAACCGATGGGTTAGAAAAACCTCAAACCCTTCACTTAAGAAAAGGGCAGGGACTAAAAACAGAGGCTTGGAAGACAAAGTCAGTTTTCAGTCAAGTCCAAAATAATGCTATCGGAACCGGGAGGGAGGCAGAGAGAGGGATCAGATAAGTGAGTTTAGTAACAAAGGCAAAAACTAGGTAGCAAGTGATAAAAGGGCAATTAAAGGAAAAAAAAACCAAAACGAAGAAAGGCAAAGTGACAAGTATACTCCTCCACCCCAGGGGCCGGATTTTTTTCAGACAGCTCAGGACTGATATGATGTGAAGCTGAAAGACCTGGGTTCAAATTTTGGCTTCTTACCTGTGTGATCTTGGGCAAATCACTTAATCTCTCTGGGCATCAGTTTTCTCATCTGTAGAATTAGGGGTTTAGACCAGATAAAACTCTATGGTCCCTTCTAGCTCTAAATATATTATTCTAAGATTGAGTGGAACCCTGATAAGACTAAAAAACAGCCTCTCCAAGTTATTCCTGCATCGCTAAATCCTACATTATGAGTCTTTTCAGTCAATGCTTTTTGCAGGTCAGAAGGCTATGAAAACAGTACTTAGACCCCGATGGCTAAAGAACTACTTCTGCACTACCGCTGACTCCCCTCCTCCCTCCATTAGCTTCCCCCCTCATCCCCAGGCCTCCTCGCCCATCCCTCTGGCCCGTCCAAACTTAGGCCCTAGGGCTCGTCTTCTCGGCCCCCTTCCCACATCCCCAGGCTTTCACCCCATCCCGGCTCCCTCCCCACGCTTCTACTCCCCCATCTCCCCGTCCTTCCCTTTGCCTCCCCCCTCCCCGCCCAAGCCTCCTCCTTTTTTCTTCTCCTCAAAGGAATCGTTTAACAAATGTTTCTTGACTCAACTCCTCAACCCCCTCCCCACCAGGGCCGGGTCCTCCATCTTCCCCAAACCCCCTCTCCCCATCCCCTCCGCCCCCAGATTCTTGGCCTCTTTCCAGCCGCTTCGCTCTTCCTAACTCCATTCCATCTACTCACACGCCCCTGGACCCAGCTCTAAACTCCCTTTTCCGACCCAGGCCCCGACTTATACCACTCCTCAGAGAATAGACGTCGTCCCCTCGGCTCCCCAGTCGCAGTCTCCTCACACCCTGACTAGGGGAGCTGCTGGCCTCGCTTCAGCCAATCAGGGGCTGTCCACGTGACCCCTCCCGGCCAATCCTCCGTCACCATCCTCTCCGGTGGATCCGCTTCCATTGCTCCAGCGCCCCCACCTCCTATTTTCTTCCCAAGCCAATCACCCCGCGAGCTTTCGGAGAAATACGTACCTGCCGCATGCGGGTGCCCAATAATGGGGATGAGTTTCAAAGTCGGTCCTCCGCGACTACCAATAGGAGCCTTAAGCTAGGGAGGGACAGCCCTTTCATCCATTGGACCGGCACCTGCCTGAGAATTAAACAGCCAATCGGAAGCTTCAAGGAGCTCGAGCCGCGTAGCGTTTGACCAATCACTGAACGAGACCTCTGCTGCTTAGGTTTTGGCCGAAAACCCGGCGTCCCGCTAGCCTGGAAGGCTAGGAGTTTGTCTCTAGGGGGAGGGATAAGGCGCCCCGCTGTGTTGTGATAGAATGTTGCTACGGAGTGTCACGATTGGGGTGTTCTCTGCACATTGACCACGCGGTGTCTTGTCACCTAGAGCAGTTGCGAAAGGTCGCAGGGGAGACACGTCGCGGTCGGAGCCCTTTTTGTGGTGACAGGGTCTCCATGTCGTGACAACAGTCTAGGAACCTCGGGACTCTTAGGCGCAGTTTCGGAGCACGTGGAGAGGCTGGAGCAAACCTGAAGACTGGGGTCCCTCCTCCTCGGCCGAGGAAGACCCTTCCCGAGAGGTGGGAGGCTTGGTAAGGGGAAGTGAGTTGAGGGGCGGGGGGAGAGAAGGCAGGCTTTCCTTCTTCGCTGGGGGAAACATCTCAGCGCAGAAATAACTCTCGTGACAGCTGGCGCCACTTGAGGTTTGCAAAGCGCTTTCCGTCGCCCGGTTTCATGAGCCTCCTCATAGCGCTTTTACAGATGCAGAAACAGAGGCTCAGAGATGAGCCGTCTTGCCCAGCCTCCCACAGCCAGGTGGTGCCTAAAACTGGAGGTCAGCCCGCTTCCTCTCGCGCAGCCGGCTGGGAGGGATGAGACGCCCTGCGGAGAGCGGGGTGCGACCCTTTTGTTCCTCATCTGTCACCTGCACCCTGCTGAAGGGTCGAGCACGTCCCCACCTGCGGGAGAAGGCGGCCCTGCCCCAGCCCTGGCCCCTCCCTCTCTTCCCCATTTCCTCGCCTCGGGGGCATTTCTTGAGGGCTGGTAGTAGCCACAGCTGGAAACAAGCAAGGTGTTGGTCCTAGCCTAAGATTTTTGCTCCACCTTCAGAAGCCACCTCCTTAGTCCATCCGTCCTCTCAATGCCACGTTGTCATCCTTACTTGACATTTTCTCTGGTTGCCCCCAAGCCTGGAACACCCTCCTTCTTTATCTCCAAACTCTGGCTTCCTTGGCTTTTCCCTTCAGCTCATAACGAAAATCCCACTCTCTATAGGAAACCCCTTCCAGTCCCACATCATGCTAGTGCTTCCCCCTCTGAGATCCAACTTATCCCTCTACATACCGCTTGTATAACGGTGTTTGCTTGTTGCCTTCACTATTAGACTTGAGAGCAGGGACTATTCTTGCTTTTCTTTGTATTTCTAGTGCTTTGTACAGTGTCTGATGTGTAACAGGGGCTTAATAAAGGCTTGTTTACTTGACTTTTGGACATCTAAGGGCATCAAGAGACACCTTGATGGTTCAGTAGATAGAGAGTAGGGTTTATTGTAAAAAAAATGAGTTTAAATCCTTCATTTTCTATCTCTGTGATCCTGAATAAGTCACTTAACCTCATTCTTTCTCAGTTTCCTCATCTGTAAAATGGGGTTGGTAATAGAGGTCATTGTAAAGATCAAATGAAGTAGCATATGTAAAGGAATTGGCAAACCTTAAAGTGCTATATAAATGCTAACTATCATTATTATTCTTCCAAACTCAATGGGTTCAAAACAGAACTCATAATCATTTCCTACAAACCCTCTCCTCCTTTGAATATTCCTATTACTGTCAAAGACACTGCCACCTCCCCCTCATCCAGGCTCAAAAGCTGTGTTATTCTCAGCTGTTTCCTTTCACTCAGTCAGTTTGTTCATTAATCTCCTCATTTCTATCTTTGTGGCATCTTTCGTATATAAGTCCTCTTTTCTCCATTTATACACCTGTCCCTTTCAAGTTCAGGCTCTCATCCTTTCTCCTGTACTATTATAATAACCTTATAATTGTCTCTGTGCCCCTATCCTCTCCCCATGTCAATCCATCCTCCACTAATTTGCCAAAGGAATTTTCCTAAAGCAGAGGTCTGATGATTTTTCTTCTACTCTCCATCCAATAAAATCTGGTGGCTCACTAATTCCTCTACAATCAAACCTAAAGGCCTCTGTTTGGTATTTAAATCTCTTCATAATCTTGCCCTTTCCTGCCTTTCCAGTCTTCTTACACTTTAGTGCCCTCTATACACTCTATGATCTAGCTCTCCACCCTCTCCTGTTTGCTGTTCCTCACAAACACTCCATCCTCCATCTCTATGCTTTTAAACTAACCTGGTACTCCCATGCCTGAAATGCTCTTCCTCCTCTTCTCTCTCTCTTAGCTTCCTTAAAAGACTTAGCTCAAGTTCTGTCTTCTGCAAGAGGCCTTTCCTGGTCCCACTAGCTATTAGTACTTTTCCTGCTGAGATGACCTTTCATCTATTCTCTCTCTCTCTCTCTCTCTCTCTCTCTCTCTCTCTCTCTCTCTCTCTCTCTCTCTCTCATATATATATATTTTACATGTACTTAGTTATATGTGCTGTCTCACCTATTAGAGTTTCTTCAGGACAAAGACTGCTTTAGCCTTTCTTTATATTTCTAACAGTTTACACAGTGCCTGGTACAGGGTTAGTACTAAATAAATACTCATTGACTGACTGACTTCTAGCCCCAGCCCATGAAAACTGGACTCAATCCCCATTGACAAAACAAGGGAGAGAGAGAGATAAGTTGCAAAACATACTGTAATTCTAAGGGCCTCTCTATTTTAGGGTTGTGATATGTTGTGTTTTTTTTTTAAACCTAATTTTTTTTATTGAACAAAAATCCATTTTTTTTTCTCTCCCACCTCTTCCCCATTGGAAAAAAGAAAAGAAAGAAAAAGAAAACCCTTGTAATAAATATGCATAGTCAGACAAAACAAATTCCTGCATTAGCCATGTCCAAAAAATGTCCCATTCTGCACAGGGTGATGAGCTTTTGAGCTTTTTGAGGTTGTGGTTTAAAATATCTGGGTTTTTCTGCCTCCTCCTCCTCCCCATTTTTGTTTCTTTGGCACTTAATAGAAAATGAAGGGGAAAATCCCTGGCACCTGTGACTTTCAGAAGGTGACTTTAGCCAGGTGCTACATAAGTTAGACTATGGTAAAGTGTTGACTGGGTGGGATGACCAATTATTCACTATTATTGAATGTAGTGTGGTGTAAAGAATACTGCTTTTGGAATTAGAAGACCTTGGTATAAGACGAAGTTTTGCCACTTTCCACCTGTTTGATCTTGGCAGTTATCGTGCTACTTTGGGCCTCAATTGTCTCATCTGTAAAATGGTGGGGGGTGGGGAGTGGTGGTAGACTCGATGATACCTTAAGTCTTTGTTAGCTCTTGGTCTCTATGATCCTCTGTGGGAGGAGGGGCTCTGGGTGTCCATCATTAACTCAGATTCTGTAACTTTGTGATAGCATCCTTCTATTGTGCAATATCTTAGAGGAGCTGTCGAGAACATGGCCTGATAGGAGTGCAGTGAGCAGAGCAAGTAGGAACACATGTTGGGTTCCACTTGAACTTTTTTTTAAGCATCTGATACCAACTTTACTGTTGCTAGGGATATAGGCAAGTGAGAGAGTCATTTAGAGAAGGGGGAAAACTGGGTGCAATAAGGGGGAAAAACAACTTAACATTGGCCTTCTCCAACTCATATACTATGACATGGGGAGTAAGCTAAATGATTCTGACTTGGCCTGAGCCTTTCTGCTGGTACTCATCCCTTTAGTATCTCCTCTCCATACCCCCTCAGACCACCACCATATTCCAAGCCTGATTCCCTAATATCTTATAAAACTCCTTCTCTCCCTCCCCTTCTCCCACCAGTAAGGTAAGAGACAGAATTGTATGTGCCCCATTTATATCTTTACCTTCTGATTCTAGGCTTTGGAGACAAATAAGGACAGAGGGAGGTCTTAGGGTCTACAAAGGGCATCAGGGCCAAGAGACCTTTGAGGATTGGGGAACTAGGAACAGATATTTCTCTGCTCCTTAGAACTTCCCCCATATTCCCTTTTGAGCCCACCATCTCCTGGAATAAGACCAGCTTTCTAACTACCTAGCCCTGATGCAAGGGATTTGGGGTCCCAACCACAGGAAGAGTCACAGTCCAGCTACAATTGACTTAGACAAGCATGACACTTTAGATACAGGTGTGTAGAAAGAAAACATGGTATGGGAAGGGAATAACCTATAGCTGTCAAAAAATCAATGTGATCTTAGGTTATATTAAGAGAGACACAGTATCCAGGACTGGGGAATATGTGGTAGTGGCAGCCCTGCTGTGATGTCTGTGACTGGACTCTGGTCAGATCACATCTGGAGTGTTGTGTTTAGTTCTAGGTGCTAAATTTTAGGAGGAATATTGATAAATGTAGAGTATTCAGAGGGAATTGATCTGGAATGGTGAAAGGCCATGCCCAGTCAGGATCAACTGAAGGAACAGGAAATGTTTATCCTGGAAAAGAGACTTAGAAGAAATATGATACCAGTCCTCAGATGTTTCAAGGATTGTCAAGTGGAAAGAGGAATTTAACTTTTTTTTTCTTGACCTCAGAATGAGGATCCAGGAGCCATGGATGAATAGAAGTTGCAGTGGGAAAACATTTGACTTGATATAAGGAAAACAATTCCCAATAATCAGATCAGAGGTATTATGGGCTGCCATGGGAGGTAGTGGTTCCCCCTCACTTGACATCTTCAGTTGGAGGCTTGTTCAGTTTGGATAAATGACCTTCACAGTCCCTTCCAGTGCTGAGATTTGGTGATTTTATGACTAGGGAAAATTGAAAGCAGGACTTCCAATAAGGCCAGGAATATTGAGGTCAGACCTAATAGTAGTTTTTAGTGTTGGGTCAGCCCAGCCTTGGAACATTTAGACTATTGAACTTCTCATTGTTGATGGTTGCTTTTATCCCTTTGGAGCTAGCTAGAAGGAAGAGCCCTTTGGAAATTGGGATGCATGAAACTGCCTATTGGACATTTGAAACTAGATATACCAGACAAATCTTCGGTAAACATAACTTATTATCTCTCCCCCCAAACCCGTTCCTCTTCCAGACTTCTTTAATACTGTAGAGGGTCCCCCATAGTACCAGTTGCCTATGTTTATGACCTTGGTGTTTTCTCTGACTCTTCATTCTCCCTCACCCCACAAACCTAATCTGTTGCCAAGCATTTCATAGCTGATCTTTTCTTTCCACTCAACCAGCCATCACCTTAGTTCAGGTCTTTCCCACCTCTCCCCTTTAGTATTGCAATGGTTTCTTAACTGGTTGGTCTGTCTCCATTTTTTCTCCTCCACAGTGACTTTTCATGAGCATAAATTTGACCACTTAGATCTCTCTTCCACTCCAGTGGTTCCCTATTGCCTTTAGAACCAATTGTTAACTCCTTCATTAAACTTATAAGCATTGTCATGGTGTCTTGCCAGCCCTGTCATACACTAATTCCTCTCTTCCACTCTGCAATCCAGCCAAAGTGGCTTGTTCTCTGACCTCGGGTTATATGGTTTCTCCCATTACTGGGTGAGCCCCATGCCTGCAGTATGTTTCTTCATCTTTGCCTCAGAGAATTCTCCTTTCCTTGCAGACATAGCTCACCCACCACTTTCTACATCAGGGCTTCATCACTTGTTTTGTGTCATAGACCCCTTTCAGAAGTCTGTTGAAACCTACAGATTCCTCAGAATCATGTTTTTAATGCATAAAAGACATAGAATTACAAAGGAAACCAATTATATTGAAATATAGTTATAAAAACCTTATTTCAAAAACGAGTTCACACATTTAAGGTTAAGGTAACGGGTTGCAGGGCTGGTCAACCTGCAGCCTTGAAGCCGCATGTGGCCCTCTAGGTCTTCCAATGCAGTCTGTTGACTGAATCCAAACTTCACAGAACAAATCCCCTTAATAAAAGGATTTTTTCTGTAAAACTTGGATTCAGTCAAAAGGCCACACCTAAAGCACTAGAAGGCCACATGTGGCCTTGAGGCTGCACCCTTAGTTAAGGACTTCCATCCTACATGAAACCTTTCCTTACTCTTTTTCATCTGCTGCTAGTGTTTCCTCCCCCCTGCCCAACTACCTTGGATTTAATTATATTGTATTTATTTTCTTTATATTTAGTCTATATATACATATGTGTATTTGTCGTCTCCTATGTTAGAATATAAGTTCATTGAGAGGGGGGATTTTTTTCATTCTTTGCACAATACCTGGCACATAGTCAGGACTCAATAAATGCTTATTGCTTGATTCTTTGATTCATTTCTGATATATCCAGATTGTGATGGGCACCACCTAGTGGAAGGGATGAATTTTTGCTTACTATGTAGCTAATAAATTGCATGTGTGACATTAAAAAAAATCCTCCTTGCCTGTACTTCCTTCTCATGCATTTTAAAAGATGCTTAAATGCCTCTCTCTCTTTTTCTTTTGTGTCACTACTGATACCTTTTCCCCTCCCAACTTTCCCCCCTCTGGCAATTAAAAATTAGAGACACACACACACACACAGAATATATATCATACTTGGAACAAATAAGCTACATGGTGGCTTGTCCAAATAAAGTATGTCTATTTTATGTCTTGAATCCTACCCCTCTGTGAGGAGGTACTTCATCATAGGTCTTAGAGAGATGGTTGGTTATTGCATTGATTAGAGTTCTTAAGTCTTTCAGAATTATTTTCTTTATATTGTTGTTGTCCTCATATAAATTGTTCTCCTGGTTCTGCTTATTTCACTCTGCATCAGTTCATACTCCCCAGGACTCTTTGAAATCGTTTCTCTTATCATTTCATACAGTTCAGTAGTATTCTACTACATTCATGTACCACAGTTTGTTCAGCCATTCCTAGTTGATGGATGTCCCTTATATTCTAGTTCTTTTCTTTTTTTAAATCCTAGTTTAGAATCAGCAAGTTTGTTTTGCTCTCAACTGCTCCCTCTCTGATATTATCTTCCCTCTTGATTCCTTGATACCTCCTTGGTTCCTTTCTTTCCAGGTAAGAATGAAGTTCTACTGTCCATTCCCCTACTCTTTCCATATTTGTATATTCTTCTCATGTACCTAATTGTAAGAAATAGCAAGTTCTACTTCTCCTTCCTCCTTTCTGTACCAGTGTATTCCTTTTATCCTCCCTTTTTTTCACCCTCTTAAAATCCTCAGACCAGAACCAACCATCCCCTACATAGATCCACTGTTTCTCTCATTTTATTCCCTCAATACTTTTTGAAGACATTCAGGTTCTGAAGGGATACTTTTTTCTTTTCCCTTTATTTGAATAATATATCATATAGCCCTTTCCAATTTACTCAAATAAATATACCTTTCTAGGTTTCTCTTGTGTTTTCATTTCATAGTACCCATGTAGCTCTGGTCTTTTCATTAGAAATACTCTATTCCATTATTCCATCTTTTCCTCCTATGTGATTACACTCAGTTTTGGGGGGTTAATTACTCTTGACTATAAACCTGGGTCTTTTGTAATATCGTATTTCAAGATATCCTCTAATTATAGTAGAATCTTCCTGATCTTATGTGGTCCTGTTGTTCCTTGACATTAAAACTGGTTGGGTTTTTTTTTTAAAGCTTACAGTGTTTTTTATTAGATGTGTGAGCTTTTGATTTTGGCTATGCCATTCCTGGGATTTCCTTTCAGAAAGTGATTGATATATTTTATCTTCACTTTACACTCTGATTCTAATAGGTATGGGCAATTTTCATTTATGATTTCTTAAAATGTTGTATCCATGTTTTTTAAATTATAATTTTCACATTGTCCAATTATCTCTCCCTAAACTGTTTTTAATATCAGTTGTTCTGATATTAGATGTCTTATATTTTCTTCTAATTTTTTCAGTTTTTGGTTTTGTTTTAATATTTCTTCCTGTCTTTCAGATTCACTGAATTCAGTTTGAGGTATTTTATTTTAAGAATAATGTTACTTGGGTAAGGTTTATCATTTTCTTTTGTAAGCTATTTATTCTAATTCTTTTCTCCAGAGCTTTTATTTCAGTTTTTATCTCTCGATTCATTTTTTTCTAGATATTCATATAGGCCTTGTAGAAAGTTCTTTTTCTTCCCTTTAAGAACAAATTATTTTTGCAGTTGAAATAGAGGTACTTTATCCTTCTTTTGGGGAAACCTCTAGATCTCTAATAATTTTTGTATGGGTCAGTGTTTTATTTTGCTTACTTATCTCTCCTTAGTTTTTAAACTGGGGCTTTGCTTTGAGGAAGGGAGGGAACAGCATTTATGAAGGCCAAGCTTTGCCCCCAGCTAAGCTTTGGGTTGGGGTGGTGGTCCTGCATAGTCTCACTCTAGGTTACCTGGGTTCCTGTGATGACCTCTGCTTCTTGGGGTTAGGCTCCCCCCAGGGATCTCTGGGATTCAGAGTATTGGATCTTCAGGGCTCTTTGTGGCCTCTCAGGACAAAGACTAGGGACTCTAGTCTTTAGGCCCCTGAACTGCTGCACTATCTTGGTTGCTGCTGTTCTCTGGAATTTCCAGTGTTCTCATCCCTTCTTTTCTGGAGATTTGGGAGCAGATGTGGAAATATGCACAAGAGGAAAGAAGCAGTATTTTTTGGTCAGGGCTTATGTAGCCTAGGCTTTTACCCTTATTGATAAATCCATGCCTCTTTGATAGGCCATAGTATCATCAATTTAGAGCAAGAAGGGGCTTTATAGGTCATCTAGTCACATTTACAATAGAGGAAAGTGAGATTCAAGGAGGTTAAGTTACTTGCCCATGGTCACAATCAATCAATGAATCAACAAGCATTTATTAAGTATTTAATATATACCAGGTACTGTGCTAGGTCCTAAGGATGCAAAGAAAGAGCAAAACCAGTCTCTGCCCTCAAGGAGCTAACATTCTAATGGGGAAGACAACTTGTCTATAAGTAGCTACATATATAATACATACAGAATAGATGGAAGGGATGGAGCAAGCAACTGGAAAGACTTCTGCAGAAGGTGGGATTTGCACTGAGTCCTGAAGGAAGTCAGGGCTTCTAAGAGGCAGAGGTGAGGAGTGAGAGTATTGAAGGCATGGGAGACAGCCAGTACCAAGGCACAGAGAAGAAGGATGGAGGCTTATGTGTGAGGAAAAGCAAGCAGGCTAGTGTGGGAGTGGGAGAAGGGCTATAATGTGCAAGAAGACTGGAAGGATAGAAAGAGCCAAGCTGAGAAGGGCTTTAAATGCTAAAGAATTTGTTTGATCCTAGAGGTAACAGAAAGCTACTGGGTTTTATTGAGAAAAGGAGCAACATGGTCAACCTGGGCTGTAGGAAGATGTCGTTGGTAGCTGGGTGGGAGTGGGGAAGGTTGAGGCAGGGAGGTCACCTAAAAGGCTCTTTGAGTGGTCCAGGTGAGAGGTGATAAGGGTCTCTTCTAAGGTGATGGTTGTATGAGTAGAAAGATTTTTGTGGAGGTAGAAATGACAAGACTGGGAAACCGATTGGATATATGAAGTGAGTGAGTAGAAGACACCTTGCAAATTGCAGACCTGGGTGGTCTAAAGGTGTTATGTGGCAGAGCTGAATCTGGACCCTGCTCTCCTGACTCTCAGTCCAGCGCAGGTTTTAGTCCATCATGCTGTCTCCCCATTCACAGCTTTCTTTCCTGTTCCCAAATTAATCTAGGAAGAAGACCTTCTTTAAATTCCCAGTCTTCTTTGACTTTGGTGTTGGGAGTACAAAGAAAAAGCAAAACCAGTCCCTGTCCTGCCTTTAGGTCCCTTACTAGAATAAGGGATGTCAAAGGAAGGGGTGCATGTCAAACCTTGGGAAAGTCTTGTCGAGCTCAAGATGGAATGATTCTAGAATGGTTGAGGAGAGAGTAAACATCGTTGTTCTTAGAGATGGCTGAGTTTAGAAGAGAACCTTATCTCTTTAGGCTGGAGAGGAGACAGGGCTTGGGAGGCTTCTCTCTGAGTGAAGCTGGCTGATCCAAATCTCCTTTAGCTAAAGGCAGTGTGTATAATGGAAGAACACCGGACTTAGAGTCAGGAGATTTGAATTCCAGTACTATCTAGTAATGACGATCCTAGTCAATAAGCTTCCCTAGGGTATACATATAAAGAATGAAACAATCCCTATTCACAAAGAACTTCCATTCTAACGAGGGAGAATACAAGCACATTTATACAGAATAAATATAAAGAGAATAAATTCAAAGTTGTTGTATGCAAGGTACTTTGGGGCAAAGGGCACTAGCAGTTGGTAGGAAAGGCTTCATGTGGAAAGTCATCTTGTATTGAGTCTTTAAGGAAGAGAGAGATTCAGTGAGCTGAAGGTTTGGGAGTGTATGGGAATGGTGAGTAAAAGGCTGGAAATGGAGTGGCATGTGTGAGGAATGGAGAGAAGGCAAATTTATCAGGATCATAGAGTGCAGGAGAGGGAGTGATATTCAATGAGGCTGAAAAGATGGGTTGGGACCAGATTGTGAAGAGTTTTAAAAGCTAAAGAAAGAAGTATCTATCCTGGAGGCAATAGGAGTTGATTGAGTCGAGGATTGGGGCTTGACATGGTCACATCTGCCTTTAAGGAGAATCACCTTGGCATCAGGGTTTAGGGTGCAGTGGTGAGATCCATAACGCAAAAAGATACCCACCCAGGGGTGGCTAGGTGTCGCAGTGAGTAGAGTGTCGGCCCTGGAGTCAGAAGGACCTGAGTTTGGTTCCGGCCTCAGACACTTAACACACACAAACAAAAACCTAGCCGTGTGACCTTGGGCAAGTTACTTAACCCTAATTGCCCTCCAAAAGGCAAAAAACAAAACAAAACAAAGAAAAAAAAAAGATACCCACCCAGAGGCTGCTGCAGTGATCCAGATGAGAGAAGAGGAGGACCTGAGCCAAGGTGGCAGGTAGCTGTGTGAGAGGAGGAAGGCTTAGATGAAGAAGACCTTGGGGAGGAAGAAGTGACAAGACTTGACAACTGGTTGGACATGTGGGATGAGGCAGAGTGGGAGTGGAGGATAATGCTGAGATGACAAAGCTGGGACCTTGGGGCCATGACAGAGGCCACAGAGCTTTGGTGAAGGAAGGGTTTAGGAGGAAAGATGAGTCTAATCTGGGACATGCTGAGTTGGAGCTGTGTCCAGAACATCCAGTTTGAAATATCCAGTGGGTGATTGGTGCTGTGGGACTGGAAGTCAGGGCAGAGATGGGGCTGTGTGTGAATCACCTGCATTGAAATGATAGTTAAACTCTTGGGAGCCGATGTGTGATCTTTGGTGAGTTTCAACTTTTTAATGCCTTAACCTCCTCCTCTTTAAAATAAAGAAGGTGGACTAAATGACTGAGTCAGAAGACTTTGCTCCCTGTATGACCTTGAGCAAATAACTTCATCTACCTGAGCCCCAGATTCCTCATCTGAAGACTAAGGAGACTGAACTCGATGGTCATCCAAATCTAGGTCTATGAACACCTGACATGTTGGTGCCATTTTGGGAAATCCCTCCCCACCCCTTCTATTTCCAAAGATTGGTTGTAGTTAGTCTGAACTGCTTTTGAGATTCTGGCATACATATCCCTGGGATCTCGACTTTTCTTTCTAAATCTTCTCCTTTGTTCTTTCAATGGCCCCTGAACAAGGAGAAAGAGGCATCTACAATTGGATACAGTGTGTGGAGAAGTAGAGAATAGAGGAAGAAGAGGGGAGGGGGACCGGGGGAAATGTTCACTTGGATGTGGAAGGATTTAGAGCTGTTGAAGGTAAGAATCAGTGAGTGGTTCTGGTCTCCAACAAAGCTGAGGAGTGGGTCTTGTGAAGGGATGTTCTTCCAGTTCAGCCCTGGTGGGTTTGGGAGGAGAGAAGCCAACACACTCAGCCATGTAGAAGGGCCCCAGGGAACTGGCGCAGAGGAGGTAGTAACAATGTCCCAACTGTGGGCAGGATGAGGGGAGACTCCTTATTCTCTGGAGGAGCTCCATTTGGGGTGGGTTCCCAACGTCCTCCTCTGTAACACACATAGGCACAGGGTATGTGCATATGTTTTCCTATCTGCTCTCTTCCCTATGTATTCAAACTCACTTCCCCACATTCATCCCTCTCCCTAGTGTAGGTGCTGGGACAGCCTGGATGAGAGACAATGTGGAGGGAGCACTGCATTTGAAAGCAGTGAACTTGTATCCGACTCTTGGCTCCTTCGTGATGTTGGTCAAATGACTTCTGGGATTCAGTTTCTCCATTTTCACAATTAAGGTGTTGTGCCTTCTAGGCCCTGTAATTCCTGTACATCATACAACCCCAAACAAGCATGCCTGTGTGCATGAAGCCTGCCAGTGTGGGCATGCCAGGAGTGCTCCTCCTCTCCCCTCCTCTTCTGGTGTACTTGCCACCCTGTGTAGCCTCTGCTTGCCTTGGGAAGCTGGCAGCTTTCAGGAAGTCCTGCTCCCTTTCTTCTGCTCCTATGAACTCATGCTGAGTCGCAGCACCTAAAACCCTGCCCCCTGCCCTTCCCTTCCCCGCCCCCCCCCCCATCCCTTGCAGGATCCTATTTGGAAAGCACTCTAAGGGCACAGATAGCCTCTTCCCCAGAGGGCAGAGCCAGTGACTTTGCTTGGGGACTTTGCATTCATGACTCATTCATGTATTTCATGGAGGGTGCAGGGGGCCTTTCCTCTCCACGGGTTTGTCCAGCCTTCTTTGCCTATACTCCCAACCTCAATGTGGCCATCCCTGCCACCTACAGGAACTGCCTGAAATGACGCTCCTGGGAGCAGCTGGTGCTCCTGCCCTTCTCTGCATTGCAGCTAGAGTGAACGGACTGTAAGAATCCCAGACTTTCAGGGCTGCCCACAGAAAGAGGAGAGATTAGGGCTTGGAAAGACTGGGAGACACTGGGCAGCCTCCCTCAATCCTTGTAAACAGAAAAGGAGGAAGAGTATGTCACAGCATTCTGAAGTGGGAAGACAGTCACTAGGTGGTGGCCAAGTCTCGGATAGGCCTCTCCTATTGCTCCATAGACACATTGGCTTTCTTCTTCATTCCCAAACTGCTGGATTCCCAACCTCATCAGCATACTGAACAGAAACAGCCTCTGGACTGTTTTTTGGGATCCCCTATTCCAGTTTCAGCAATGATGGTGATTCCTAAACACCAGTAGCAACGTCTGGCTTTTCAGTCATCGGTCGGGGTGCCCAGTTGTGCTCCCACTTAAAGGCTTCGGTAAGAATCTGGACTCTTAGTGTGTGTATAAGGAGCCCGGGGAAATTTTTTCCCTTGTTGGGGCAAGAGGAGGCTTCTGCAGATGGAAAAGGATAGGACCTGCTGACAGTGGGTGCTAGAAAAAGACCCCACTCTGTGCTTCAAGCCCCTGGTTTCGCAGCTGCTCTTTTCCCCCCCGCTCTCTGCACTCTTTGTCAGCTGTTGACACCATTTCTATTCTCTACCTCTTTCTACCTCTGACAATCTCTTTCAGTATCTCTCTCTGTCTCCTCTCTCTGTCTTCTTATCTATCTGTTTATCTGTCTGTCTGTCTATCCATCCATCCATCCTCTATCTATCTGTCTCTGTCTATCTATCTACCTATCATCTATCTATGTATCTATATGTGGGTCTCCATGTTTCCCTTCTGTAGGGGTATTTCTGCAGAACAAGCTGTTTCTCAAATCTCCAGCTTCCCATATCTGGGGTCTCTTTGATGGATGGGTAACTTCCCAGTGACAGCTTCACTCTTATCTGTGTTGAAGTCAGAACATCAGAAAACTATACTAGGAAGGCTGCCATTGTGGGAGTTAGCCAGTCCTCTCGTTTTCCCTTCCAGACCCCTCCCTGCTCCCCAATCTTACTGCCCCTTTCCCTTTTGCCCTAAGACTCTTGGTCTCTGTCTCCTTTATCCCCCTTCGATACCTGGTGGGTGGGGGTTTGGAGTTTAATCATTCTCTAAAATATATTATCTTCCTCCCCTCTGCCCAGGATTTGTGGGACAAGGAAATAAGATAAAAGGAGCCATGTTATCCAACTGAAAGAAGGCCAAGGAGGGGAGTGATTGACAGGTGTTTTCTAGGAAAAGGACTTCCCAAAAGAAGAAGACCCCTTCTTCCCAGTCCCTTGGAGAATAGGTCAAGAGGCAAAAGGGGCCTAAGACTCCAATGGGAGGGACTTAGGTTAGTTTCCAGGAAAGACTAACTTCCTGGCCTGTTCAGGGATAGAAACATATTTAGGAGGAAGCAGAGTAACTTCTTCCCTGGAGAGCTCTCGACAGAGAAGGGATGCTTCTTTGCTCAGACTGGACATGTCAGTCATGTATGGGAGGAGCAGCATTAGGAGTCATGGATTCAGAGATGAGAGGGAGGGCAAAGTAGGAAAGTGGCAGCTTTGACAGACATGAAGGGAATGGGTGGGTGGAAAGAAGAGTCCAAATCACTCTTTAGTTTTCAGTGATTCCAGCCTTTTAGCAGTGAGTTTGATGGTCTCCCTTTGTCAGGCAGACATGATGCCTATGTATACTCTTCCCCATTTTCCTCCTCTCCCTCCATCCTAGAGGCCATGAAGAGCTGTTCTTTTCCTAGTTCTGGGTTCTTGGGTGGGTGGATGGGGCAATAGAGAGGTGTCTGCCTCTGTCAAGTCTGTACGTGGGGGGGAAAAGAGGCAGAGAAGCAGCAAGTGGTCGTGCCCTAGACCCATCTCTGGAATGGCCCCGTCAGTGGCTTGGGTGATTGGTTTGGACAGTTAAATGAAGTGAGGAACAAGGGTGTGATGTCAGTGATTCAGGTAGGCCACGGGTCTAAGACTCCTGGGTTCTATTGCCTGCTTGTCTCCTGGTGGGAGGTGAGAGATGATGATGTTCCATAAACCTCTAGCACTCTAGAACCCCCAGAGAAAGGGAAAAATCAGTAGAAGTTGGTTGTACATCCAGACTGGAAATGTCCATAAAGAGAGGCAGATGGGAGGCTCAGGAGATACTGTTAGCTGATACAAGGAAGGCAGGGGCATGCTGGGGACACTTGGGTCCTGATTCTCTAGAACATCCTTTGGGGTAAGGCACTGGCCCAACTAGCCTTTTCTCCAACTAAAACTGGCTTGTCTGGGCTCTCAGGGGGGATGGAAAGGGAGATCAGAAGAGTTTGGCAGTGACTCGGTTGCCTCCAGCACCTCCCTCCCCTGAGGACCGAGGAGGCACAAAGTCAAAGGTTGTGTGATGTTTGACCCGTCCCTTGCTTTTGCTCCATAGGGCAATGAGACCAAAGCAGAGGGTTACAGAGGTGAGAAAGGGGAGGAAGCCAACAGCTAACACTACAACCAGGCCCCTGCTGTCCAGGAAGAAGGGTCCTGGGGTTCCCAGAGTGGTGGCATTGGTATCAGAAAGGGTCCCGTTTGGCGACACAATCCGGATCACTTCTAGCCAGGTGCTCAGCGAGTCATTCCCAGCCACATTGCTGAGCACACAAACATAAGTGCCCATATCTCGCAGCTGTACTGATCGAATCTCCAGGGTTCCATCCTCAAGCACTCTTACTCGTCCACTTCTACCCAGCCAGGTCCCCTGGGGACCTCGCCATGAAATGGTAGGAGCTGGGTCTCCATCCCCAGAACAAGAGAAGACCGCCTGCTGCCCTTCTTCTGCACTGACTCTCCGTGGCCCAGACCTCCGAATCAGGGCTGCTCGGCAAGTGAAGTGTCCTGGAGGCAGGATGTCTGAGAAGTCCCGTAGGTTTTTCCCCCTGACATGGAGTGGACTGGCACAGGCCGGGGGGGATTTGCCAAAGTCGAGGCGGTGGCGAAGCCGGAGTAGCCACAGCAGACGGCAATCACAGATCAGGGGGTTGCCAGCCAGCCGCAGGGTGACCAGATTGCTTGGGGAGGGGAAGACAGTTTCTTCTAGAGTCTGAAGGGCATTGTTGGCCACATCCAGGAGACAGAAGGCAGCCAAACCATGGAAAGCATGGGCAGCAATAGAGGCAAGGTGGGCCCCTGAGAGGTGGAGCTCTTGGAGCCGTACCAAAAAACTCAGTTTCCGGGCTGGGATATTTGAGATGGGGTTCTGAGACAAGTCTAGGACCCTGAGGAAGCTCAGATGACTCAGGGCTTGGAAGGGAACAGAACTCAGGTTGCAGTAAGTGATGGCTAGATGGCTGAGATTGAGCCCAGCCAGGCTCCCAGGTTCCAGGACCCTCAGAGCTGGCCACCGGTGGATCTCTAGCTCTCGTAACTGTCCCAGTCCTCTCAGGGCCCCTGGAGGTAGCCGCCCAATGTCCAACTCACGTAGCCTCAGCCCTGACAGCCCTGGGAGTCGGGCCAGGGCAGGCCCAGGCACAGTGCTCAGGTTACAACGTTCTAGGGTGAGGGTGCTTAGCTTTGCCAATCCCACAAAGGCCCCTGGTGCCACAAACACCAGATGGTTGTCCCCCACTTCCAACCGCTGAAGGCTGCCCAGCTCTCCAAAGGCACCATCCAGGAAGAGGACTATCTGGTTCAGGCTGAGATCCAGTAGAGTTAGGGAGGGTAGGCCAGAGAAGACCCCAGGGGCCACAATTCGGAGCCTGTTACCCTGAAGCCTCAGAGTCAGGAGGTTTCGCAGACCCTGGAAGGCCCCAGGTTCTAGGGTGGAAAGCTGGTTGTGACTGAGATCCAACTCAAGGAGTGGTCCCAGGCGTGAGAGCATTCCTCTTTGGAGGCCCCACAGACGGTTCCTACTCAAGTCCAGGAGCTCAGTGTCTGCTGGAATTCCTCCAGGTACTGCCTCCAGCTGCCGGCTGGCACAGATCACGGCTTGGGGCTGGGAGGCACAGTCACATGCAGCTGGGCAGCCACGGCCACTCCTTCCAGCTAGAAGCAGCAAAAAGAAGAGGGGTGGCCAAGAGACTGGGGCCCAACGAGAAGCTATGTCTATGTCCATTCCTTCTTTGCTTCTGGAATAAATGATGATGTGTCCTTTTTTGGAAGGCACCAACTCCAGACCTCCCTTCATTCTAGATACAGGGTTGCCCTGGGATTTTTTGAGAGGGGGGAGGAAGGAGAGACTGGTGTTTTCAGCTTGGGCATTGCCAATATGTGGGGCATGGGACCATGTAGAATCCAGGATTGTTGCTCTACACCCCCAGAGTCCTCTCTGACATCCTCTCCCCACCTCTATGCACCCTAATCTTTATCTAGAGTGGTTGTGGCTTGAGGTACCCACTGTCTCTTGGCTCTGGCTTCTGGTGGGTGCTGAGGGTTAGTGATAGCCAGCTAAGTCTGGTCTTGGTGAAGAATGTTGGGGAGAGTTCAAGGGGTGGTGTAAAAAAGTGGTTTTATAGTCTGTCCTCTTCATGCTGTGGGATCTCTAACAATTGGGGCTCCTCTGGTTCTTTATCTCTTGTGACTCCTTTCCCAGTTACCTCACCTCAATCTCTCTACTCACCTGGAGCCATGCCTGGTAGGCAGCATGGACGGCTTGGAGTTCCGTCTAGAGTTTCCCTGAGTCTCAGGGGTGTGTGTCCATGGCCCAGAGCTCCCTGTCTTGTGAGGAGAGAGGCCCTTAGGTCCTGACTTTATCAGCCTAGGATGGAGAAAAATGCTTCATTGAGCTCCGGGGCGGGGTACACCTGCTCTGCTTTGTAGACCTGGAGAGCTAAGGGTCAGAAGAGCTAGCTTGTTCCAACCCTGCTCTTTACTAGCTTTCTGACTGGAGCAAGTCCCTTTCTGTCCTGTCTAAATGTCCTTATATAATTCCACCCTCCCTAACTTCACAAGCTGCTTGTGAGAATGAAATAGGATTGTGACTAGACGTGCTTCAGAAGTTACTTCACAAGTACTAAGCATTTTTATTATTGAGGGTGGCCAGCGCAGGGGGAGGGGCTGGGATCCAGGAGTTCTCCCCATTTCCCATGGCTTTCACACTGCTCCTTGTGGCCTGGCTCAGGGTCCTCGACTGTATCCCTGGGCTAGGGAGATCCAATTTCCCCAGAGTAGTTGTATGGGAGATAGCCAAGCTACACATTAGTAATGGCACCGATTGGAGGAGGGCTGGGGCAAAGGGCTTTCCCCACCTGCCCCACCCCAAGGGATGGACTTTGGGGGATCTTGGAAGCAAGGCATGCCCTCTGGGAGCCTTAGAGAGACGTTCTCAACAGCATCTCCCCTTTTTCTTGTAGGGGGAAGTCATGTTAATATGAATGAGAAAGAAGGAATGCTCAGATTATGGTGCAAGAATTTTGCTGCTCTCAGGCCCTTTAAATGGTGCTTTGATTCTGCCTTGGGAGCATCTTGCTCATCTGTTATAGCTGAGAGAGAGAGAGAGAAATACCTAGGCAGAAATAAAGGGACACAGAGATAGGAATGGAGGGAGAATGCTTAGTGAGAGACCTCAGGAGCTGGGTCACTCAGCTGGCACAGTGGGTATTGAGTCAGGCTTGCATTGGCACTGTCCTCACCGCAGGCAGTCTGCAGAGCTGGCTCACAGCAGGGCCTCAGGGACTGGGTGGCCAGACATCGACCCAGACCACCGCAACTATGAATGACCGTTAGGTAAGGGGCAGGGGTTAGCAAGTGGGAGAGGTGAGGGTGGGGTGAAGGAAGAGAAAAGAAATCATCCCTCCTCCCGACTTTCCACCTTTACTAGGAACCCTGGGGAGTGGGTAAAAAAACGACCCACAAGCCATAACCCCAGGAGCCAGCAGAGGTGGCTACAAGTCAAGGGCTTCTCCAGTCCTGGCCCCTTATTTTGGTGCAGCCTCCCTAAGCATCTACAAGCTCAGTTCTGCTTTGCCCTTTCTGTCAATTGGGAAACGGGAACTTGAAGAGATGATGTCCCTATCTTGCTTTTTCCTGCAGAAGATAGCTGCTACCCCAGGCACTAAAACTCGGGCTCAAAGGAATCTTGACATTCTAGTGAGAGGGAGGCAGGGAAACAATGGAAGCCAGAGGATTTCCAGAGCTGGCTGGACCGTAGCGAGATTCACCTGATTGCTGAAGGGAATATTCCCGAGCCCTGCAACGGCTCTGTTCATCGATCGTTTCCCTAGCCCAAAGGATCTGCTGACTGAGCCTCCCCTATTCTGGTTCCGATTTCCACCCGACCACCAGGAAGTTCGAACCCTGAGGGGTAACATCATTCCTGATGCTGCAGTTCCTGCCCATCCTTTCTTATGCTGTACTCAGTAGAGCTGTTCCTCCTTGTAAGGCAGGTCCCCTTTCCCTTCCCCCTCTCTTTCTCAGGTCAGGGAAGGGGCGGGGTGGGCAAGGAACAGGAACAGCTTATTTATTTATAAGGTATCTAAGAGCAAACTTTTCTCATGATATCTCCATGCTGCTATACTGGCTTCATGCCAGCTGGCAAGAGAGGAGGGAAAGGTGTCAGTCCCATTTCTTTTTCCTCTTTAAATTGCAATGGATGAAATAAGGGAGTGGGGAAAGAAATTACAGAGAGATAGAGGTAATCAAAACATTTGGAGAAAGGATCTCTCTTCCTCATGTCTGAAGAGATTCTTCCTTCCCAACCTCTATGCTGCAGTCTTGAGGACACATTAGATGCCAGCCCAGACTAACATGTCCCCTCTAAAAGGACCCCATAACACCCAGATTAGGTTATATGGGTAGGGAGGATAAGGGAACAGAGAGGTAGATTTAAGGGACAAACAGGTCAGAATTACCCTTGCTTGGCTAAGGATGCCTCCCACCAAAAGGGGAAATTAGCACCTCCTTGGATTTCTTTTCCATAAGTGTAGGGCACCAAGTGCCCTTTGGCTCCTCTTGACAAAGCCCTGGTTTTCATAATCCATCCTAAGTATCAGCAATCAAAGAATGGGATAGATTTGGGGGGCTGGGAAACCTTATTAGACACCCTTGCGCTACCACACTCTGAAAATGCCATGGAAATGAGGAGAGCTCCCTAAAGATAGGAATGGGGCATAGGGCTAGGACTGAAGGGGAGGCACTTACCAGGGAGATCCTGGGAGCTTCATCAAGTTGGGAACCGCATCCTGTCTGGGGTTGAGGAGTGCTCCCATCCAGTCTGTGCCTTTGGGACCCCTGGACTTCTCTAGCACACCTACTTTTCCTAAGGCTTGCCTACCAGTCTCTGCTGCTGCCACCAAGGTAGAGAGAGGAGCTGGAAAGGGTTTCTCTCTCTTTTTTTTTCCTCTTCTCTCTTTTTAAACCAAGTGAGAATGAGTCTGCAGCAAACCCGTTGGTGCAAAATAAATAAATAAAGTCTTAGGGGAGGGCTGCAGCAGGAGCCACTGATACAAGGCAGAGAGAACCAGGGAGCAAGAGAGCCTATAGGAGAGTACCAGAGCCAGGGGAAGGGTAGCTTTCCAATTCAATTGGATTTCTCTGGCATTTAGGAATACCCCTGTAGGATTATGATAGATAAAAGCTATTACAACTGAAAGGGACCTTAAAGCTCCTTATTTTATGGATGAGGAAACAGGATCTCACCCTGGGCTTCTTCTGAGGTCATAGACATTGAATATTAGGGCTGAATTGTCAGAAATCGTCTATTCTAGTCCAACCCTTGAACTTTACAGATGAAGAAACCAAGGACCTTTCTTTGAGTCTCTCTGTGAAATGTTTCAATGCAATTAGGGGGAGATTGGACCATAAGACCAGTGATTTAGAGCAGAGTTGTTTTTTTTTTTTTTAAAGGGCAAGCACAACCCCTTCATTTCAGAGACATGGAATTCGAGGCCTAGATTTGCAGCAGTTTCACACGATAAGTGTGGGAGGCAGGATTTGAACTGTCTTCCTTACTCTTAAGACCAATGCCCAAACCACTATGCCACACCATGGTGAGTGCTGATTATGGGGCTGATGGTTTTCTCTGGTGCAGGAATGAAATCAGTCAGGTCATCTGGGTAACCTTGTTTAACTTTGGCCAATAGTAGCTCAAAGGTTTTTGATTTTCTCACTGACACTTTTGTATTTCCTGCTCTCTCGGTCCTCCCTCCCCATTGCCTTTAAAATTACCTTATAAAGAATGACACAAATCTAGAATTGAGTTTTCCCATGCTACCCTTCCCCAGAGAGTAAAAGTAATGAGACTTTCAGCTTTCATCACCCCCTTCAACTGCCCTACACTACCAAAGGGTAGGACAATAGTAATTTGTCAGGTTGTAAAAAACCCAGGGGCAGGATAGAATTCTTGATGGGGGGGAAAGGGGATTTGAAGGCTGCCTTCATGCCCTCACCCCTCCCCACCCAGAGTCTGTGATCCTAGAACTGACATTTCACAGAATGTATGATATTGTGTTGGCTTCTCTCCAGAACAAAGAGCAAGTCTGGTGGGTGGGACTGAGGGGGTCCTTTGAGGACATGGAGATGGTGTCATCTGCTTCAGTCGTCTCCTTGGTCTGTGTCCTGATGTTCTTACTCATGTTGATGCCACGAGGTACAGTGGCCAAGTGCTGCTGAGAGGTGGCAGCATCCCAGACCTAAAGCAGGAATTCTCAAGGACAGTGGAAGTCAGAAGCCCCGCATCATCATTCTTCCGGGATCCCTTAGGACTAGGGACTTCTTCCTGAAGCCCCATATGGGCATGATTGTGGATTTGGATAGGACCTTGTTTATGCATCTTTAAGTGTTTCTCCTCTGTATGAACACTTAGACATGGTTTGTGATTGTTTGTACCAGTTCCCGTGTCCCATGTATAAAGTGCGTGTGACTTTTGTTCTCACTCTCCCTTCATATTTGTCAGCCCAGTCTTGTTCCCCATCACCCTACACACTAAACTCTTAAAGTTATCTCTAACTCTCCTCCCCTTCCCCACCCCTGCCCACACCCTTAACACATTTAGTTTCTCCTAAGCCCTCTGAAAAGGCAGTGAAGAACTGTGGTTGTTCATTTTCTATCATAACCTGGAAGAAAAGGATGGGAAGATGAACTTCTGTGTGATGCATAAAATGAACAGCTCCTTTTGGGTTTGAATTGGCTTTCAGCTTGGTCTAGCTTCCCTGGCCACAGCCCTCTGGGAAATGATATGAGGTATTTCAAAAATCCCCTCTTGGGTTCAGAGCTTAGGATTGGAACTTGTCCAGTGTGGCCCCCAAGTTCATCTGTTGCCTTGATTCCCCTCACGCCCGTATCCACTGCCTGCTCCTTAGGCCTCACAGAAGCTTAGAGGAATGGGGAAAATGAAGCATCATAAAGTCATAGCTGGTGAGATCCCAGCATCTCTTCCCACTAGCCATCTATATACTACTGCCAGACTGGTCAGTAAGAACGACCCTGCTCCAGGGAATGAATTCAGTCACCTGGCCTGGATGGTAACTTACCCCAGGCCACTTTTGGAGGCCATGGGAAGGGGGGGGGGCAGAGAAGGTAGATGACGGTTGAGCAGTGGGGGCACATCTGTGGAGGGCTTGAGATTAGGGCAGGAGACTGTGGTGGAGAGGGAAACTGTCCATTCAGCTCAGTCAGATAGTACTCCAGGGGGCTCAGTTTCTGTACTGAAGAGTTCCTTGTAGAGGGGAGGGAAGGCAGCTTGGACCACAACAGGATGGAGGTGCTGGAAGGATTGAAGCTTCTCCATGTGCTGGCTACATAAGCTCCGAAGCTTCCCCTTGGGTGGCAGCTGGAGAGACGTGGGACAGAAAGGGGAGAAAAGAAAGTCAGGACCACATCTCCATTCATGGCTACCCCTTCTTTCCTTAAAACAAAGTGGCTTAGCTGGCTTCTGTTATCCCAGGGGCCAGGATCTCTGAACTTTGTCTTCCTCCCTTAGAATAGAGAAGGCACAGGAGAATCAGAGATAGAGAAGAGATACTTCACTGAAGAAATGTCTATGTTTGAGGTGACAGTGATGATGGCAACAGTTCTAGAACAAGGAAAATAGGAACTAGGGAGGCAGTCGATTCAACTAGATTCTTTGAACCAGGCTAGGTTAGGAGGCATGGCAGCTCAAATCATCTGTGTAATCATCAGGGAAGATTTAGGAAGTAGTGAAATATTAAAGCCTCAGGGCTAAATGTAGACATCCCCTTGGATGGATTCCAGGGAGAAGTTGGAATCCCCCTAAACCTAACCTGGGTCAATTAGTCTAAAGGCCTAGGGCTGGATCCTTGACAACAAGCAAGAAGACAGAATCAAAGAAATTCAGGGCTGGAACGCACCTCCAAGGTCAACTCATTCAACACCCATTTTAACTGCTTCCAACCCTATTTTCTTCATTTATAAAACAGGAGGCTAATAATACCTGTAGTATGGACCTTGAAGGGTTGTAAAGATTAAATAGTACTTTTAAGGTCTGTAAAACACTTACTTCATGTAAATTATCTAATTTGTTCTTTTTAACAACCTGGTGAATTAGGTACTACAAATATTATTTTCAGAAAATTGTGGATCAGAGAAGAGACCCAACCCACAGTTACATCCTGAGTCAATCTCAGAAGCAGTATTCCAAACCAGATTGTGCCCGATTCCAAGGTCAGTTCTCCATTGTACCACACTGCCTTGATGGTATTAGTTCATGTTTTTGTTTTGTTTTTGCTTTTTGGAGGGCAGTTGGGGTTAAGTGACTTGCCCAAGGTCACACAGCTACTTGTGTCTGAGGCCAGATTTGAATTTAGGTCCTCCTGACTCCAGGGCCAGTGCTCTGGTGCTCTATTCACTGTGCCACCTAGCCATCCCAACTCATTTTTTTGGTAGGACTTTTAAGGGTTACAGTTAGTTTTGAGATTACACATTATCTGCAAAGGTCATTTTGTTAACCTTAAAAGTTATATAAATAGCAGTTATTATTCTTACTTTGCAGACACTGAGATACAGGGATTTTGTCAAAGGCTCCATTTCCAGTAAATGGAGACTAAGGGACTTGAACCCAGTCCTTCTGATTCTAAGTTCAGTCATCTTTCCCCTTGATCTGAATGCAGTCCTTTGGATGAGGTGTTCCAGGTGGAGTAGCACTATCAAATATAATCATTCTCCTATTCTTCAATCACCACACCTTTCTAGAAACTAGGCCACAGTAGCACCTGTGTGGGTATAGACACTGGGAGCTTATGCTCCAGCATCTCCCTGGCCTTGCTCTGATCACCTTTCATTCCAGACAGATGTTTGATCCAGATCATTCCCAATCTCTGAGAGATAGTGATGGAATATGAAAAGAACTCCAGAAGCAGATGTGGGAGGATCTTGGAGAGAGGTGGAGGAACTGAAAAAACCTGTCTCTCAAAATCACAGAATTTTAGAGATGAACAAGATCTTAGAGATTACCTAGTTCAAGCCCATTGCTTCACAGATAAGGAGAGCGGGCCCCAGAGATTTGCTCAGTGCTGTGGTTGCTAAGAAGTGGCAGAGCCAGCAATCAGCCCCAGATCTTCTGATCCCAAATCTTCCTCCCCTTAAGATTTTTGTTTCACCTTCCTGGAGATATGACCCAGCGGAGGCTCAGGAGTCACTATATAGCCTTGTTTGCTCTTTAGGAATGAATGTGCTCCAGTCTCCATTCCCCTGGGTCCTTAGTTCTGTGGTAGCAGTGGGGTCCCTGGTTGAGAGCTGGACTCAGTGGAGCATGCCAATGTCCCGCCCCCAAGGTGCTCCCTCCTTCTCCCTCCTCATAAGGACCTCGCCTACCTTAGCCAGGATGCCTTGGCGGTGAGTCTTGCAAAGAAGATGGTGAAATGCTAGCTCCAAATTGTGCTGCAACTGCTCCACCTTCCTTTTCTCTTGTAGCCATGGCCTATCTGGGGAGAGGAGGCAGGCCACAGTGGGGATGGGGAATTGGGAGCCCTTATAGTAGGTAAACCAGCATGCCTGCTCTCTGAAGAGGAATGGATCTCAGCCTGAGAATCCCTCATAAAGGGAAAGGATTAGTTAGGGGGATGTCTCTAGTAACTGGGCTTGCCTTAAGGGATGCAGGAAAACTGGGGAAAACCTGGAGTTGAGATCCTCCTAATTCTCAGTTCACTTTATCCCAAGACCTGTATTGTCCTATGGGCTAAGACTACTGATCTGTGAAGCCCCATTATCAGGGCTTCCCATACCATTCCCATTTTGAATTATCCTGGGGGGCCGGGGTAGGGGGGGAGACAACACCAAATACTTCTGTTCAGTTAAAATCAGGTCAAGTGAACACCAAAGTTAGCCTTGAAGATTTGAAGATGCCATCTAAGGGGAATATATGAAGACATGTTGTGGCCAGGAAGTTAGGTCACCCTACACCCCCAGACCCCATTATATTTTATGTATATCAGCATCTATCTGTCCCCCTAGATCATGTTTCCCCAGCTTTTAGTAACCTGAAACCAGAAAAACAAAACAAGACAAAACAAAAATAGCTCTAGATTTGGGGTAGATGAAACTAGGCACCATGACTTCAAGTCTTCTCACACATAACATGTTTCAGGGGGTTGACAGCTGGTCCTAGAGCCAGAAAGACATGGGTTTAAGTCTTGCCTCTACTGACTGTCATCTGACTCCTCTGTGCTAGGTAACTAAGACTATAAGTTAAAAAGAAGGTGACAGCCTCCATTTTGGAGGGCGTTTCCTTCTCTGGGAGATTCCCATACCTATGGAATCTCTAGTTCAGCCCCTATCATCTGTTCTTCTACCTCTCCCTCCCCTCTCCCCACCTCAAATCTCCACCCCCTAAAAAGAGGCTGTGGCTCTGGCCACCTCAGACAAAGGGCACATATATACTTTATTAAAGTCGAACTTAATTCCTAGGAACTCATTACCAAGATGTACCATCATTTGGGGTTGTTTCCTTAAAGGTGTGTGTATGTGTGCTTATTTTAAAGGCACAATCCTTAAATATACCCACATTTAGGCTGAAATAATAAATGTGGATGTATTTAAGAAGAAAATTGTGGGGAATCTGGTCTGTCCTCTTGTAATCATTGCTTTATCCAAGGGAACCAAACCTGTCTTAGATAAATTGAGACTCAGAGTAGGATGTGGCAATTTAACGCACGTGTGCTATGGCACCACTGCCTTTTCTGGACCTTTCCTTCCAGAACATGGTCAATCCCGGAGCTTTGAAATTAGACAAGACTCATTCACATAACAGTTCATTTAAACTGACCTGAAGGCTCTTTCTCTTTTAGCCATCCCAGGTGAAAGGGGTTAGAGCTCTTCCTGTAACACTTAGTTTTTTCATCTAGTGTGAGAGATTTGGAGCAGCTAGAGGTCATAGGACTTCTGAATTGGAAGGGATTGTAGATATTATCTAGTTCAAGATTCTTATTTTACAAGTGAAGAAACCATGATCCAGATAGGTAAAGCAACCTGCCCAAGGCCACACAGGTGGCAGAACCAGGCCTATTGAGTCTTTCCTTTATATCACAACAGATCATTTCAAGGTCTAACCTTCATTGGGTCTGCATATTTCTATGTACTGTCTCCCAAGCTGCCCTTTCTGAGACTTCTTTTCTTCTTACTGGCTACTCATGATGTTCATTTAACCCAGAATAAAATTACTGGGGTAGGTAGGCAGTGTAGATTGCCCCGAGCCTCAACTTTCTAGAGGCACCAACTTTCTTCTCTGTGTTAATGGTTCCTAGCAGTTAGGGACTGCTAGGCTCTCACACATTCCAATATCAGGCTCCATCCTTATCCCAGCATCTTTCCCTCTCCCCACCTACTCAGACACCTCCAAGCCCTGCCACAACTCACTGGCATTGATGAGAACGAGGGCTGTGTAGAGAGCAATCTCATCCTCCGAAAAATGCAGGGCACACAAGGAGTGGGAGAAGTCAAAGATGGAGCCAATGAGTTCACTGCAGCCTATGAGAAATTGCAAGTGTGGGGAGAGCAAAGGAGAGCTTGTTGAATCGAGAGGAGGGAGACATTTGCTGTTGAGGGCCCAACCCAGACTCTTGCCTTGGGGTGACTGGGGGAAAGGAGATAGCTGGTCTTGAAAGAGGAGTGTACTGTGTTTGACAGTGGGTTGGAACCAGGAGCTTTCACCTTCCCTTCATTGCTCCTCACCCAAGGATCTGAACAGGTCCACGCCTCCATATTTGCCCTCAAAGAAGACTGTGCGATTGTCAGCATTGTAGGCCCTGCACATCCTCACCAGTACCACCTCCATGGCTCCTGTGGGGAGGGAGAGGGAGGTGAGAAGGGAGAAAAGGCAGGAGGAAACATCTGCAAAGTGGAGAGTGGTACCAATACCCCAAGCTTAGCCCCAAAGCCATCTCAACTCCTACACAGGACAAGATACCCCCTAGCCTTTTTGGATCTCTTCCTGAGAACCTCTCACTTTAGGTCTTTGCAGACACCTTGCCTAACCTACACCCAGCATGTTCTCTGTCCTCACTCCCTCCCATCCCCAGCACAAGCCTTCTCAGCCTCATCCTGGCACCTGCTTTGAGCAGTACAATCTGGTCATTCTGACACAGCTCCATGAAGCCTGCTAGCCTCTTGGCAAATTCCACCACGTACTGGATGGCCTCCGTGAGTCGATGGGCGCAGCGTTCCCACATCTCCCACATTGACTTGGGGTGGGGAAAAAACCACCATAGGGAAGAGAAAATACGCAGATCAGAGCCCCCCAACCCTCTCCATGACCAAGGTTCTTTCCACCCTCAACCCCATATGACCCTCTGGGACCCTACTCTGACCATTTAACTCCTTCATAGCATTCAATGAAGGAAGCTGAGAAAACTATGGTGGGCGTTGTCTCCTGAAGTCACATACATGCACTAACATGTCTAGATATATAAAAATGTATTAAAAACCAGCAAATGTCCTAGTGCCCACTTTGCCCACAGTGCAGTGGAAAGAAAACTGGATTCAGAGTTGGTAGATCTGGGTTTGAATAATAGCTAACATTTATCAGCTCTGTAACCCTGGTCCATTCTCTTCCCTTCTCTGGGTCTTTCTTATCTTCTGTAAAATGGGGATAATAATATTCATGTAACACTAAGTGCTATAGAAATGTGAATTATTATTCCAAGGCACGACAAGGATGCAAAATGTATGCAAAGGGGGTCCTGCCCTCAAGGAGCTTTTAGTCTGTTTGAAGAGAAGAAGTATGCATACACTTGCTAAATACAAAATAGTATATAGAGTAAATCCCAAATGTGTGATTCATTTTCTAAGGAGCTCAGAGTAGGTGGGATTGGGGTGGTTAAGGGAAGGAGATGGAATTTAGACTGGGCACTAGAGAGGAGTGGTGAGGACCTTCAATGAGGTATGAATAAAAGCCAAGATTCTGAGATTCACATTGCTGAAATGGAAAAGGCACCATATTGGGGAGTTGAGAGACCTTGGGTCAGTCACTCCCTTTCTCTGGACCCCTTTCTCTGTAAAATGAGGTGGACTAGATGAGCTCTTGGTTCCAATCTAGCTCTGAGATTCTGTGAGTTTGAGACCAGTTTCTCAGCATGATGACCTACATAGATGTACATACATGATCTTCCCACACCTAGATGTGCATTTACATGCATCATTCCATCCATCCATCCATCCATCTCTCCTTCTCTCTCTATTATCCTCATGTCTGTGGGGCTGCTTCACCCTTTCCCTATGGCCCCTGAATCATTACCTTTCTTTGGTAGTTGGTCACCTCCTCCCTGGAGAAGATGTTGGAACGTTGCCTTTGTAAGTCTTCCAGTCGAAGCTGACAGGTCTCTTGATAGGACTTACAAACATTTTGGATCAAGTGCTCTGCAGCCAGGAAGGCATACACTGAACCTCAGTTCTCCCCTGCCACATGGGAGTTCCTGCCATTAGACTATCCCCCCGGTTTCCCTCCTCCCCTCTGTCTTTCTACCTAGGACCATCCAGCCCCTCATGTACCACTTTTCCAAGGCAGATGATTGAACTTTTGTGTGTCTCTATTTTTTCCTTGAACATTAGTCTCTGACTTGGGAACCCCTAGGAATCTGTTACCTGTCCTTGACCTCAGTTTCTTCCCTATCCTTCCTCTCTACTTAAAGAAAAACTGCCTGACTGGTCCTGCCCCCTCTCACAGGCTGCTTACCAATCTCAGTCAGGGAGGCGTTGGGGAGTTCGAGGCGGAAGCTGGGGCTGTTGTACAAGTCTCTCCCTTGGCTTGGCTCCCCAAGCACCAGATGTCGGGGTTCCCCAATGTGGAGCTCACACCTGTCAGGGGACAGCTGGCTACCCAAGCCATAGAAAGCTCTGCCGACCTCAGCCTTTGCCCGATCTGGGCTGTACCCCCGGGAGTACATGGCCCCAGCCAGCCCCATTTTGGCCAGACTATTAGGGTAGGAGGGTCCAGGGCCTGGGGTGCTAAGGAGAGCAGGGGGGCAGGCAGAGGCCTCAGGCAGATCAGGTGAGGAGCCCAGAGGTAGCTGTCCGCTGGGGAGGGCAAGGGTATAGGCAGAGGTATCTGCCCCTCTGGTCCCTGCAGGAGGGGGGGTGGCCACTTGTCGCTGCTGCTGCAATTGTTTCTGCACCTCAGCGTGTAGACTGTCCCTCTGCTTC
Organism: Gymnobelideus leadbeateri; assembly: GCA_011680675.1. Taxonomy (NCBI): domain Eukaryota; kingdom Metazoa; phylum Chordata; class Mammalia; order Diprotodontia; family Petauridae; genus Gymnobelideus; species Gymnobelideus leadbeateri. The sequence continues at coordinate 24,281 of WOXC01005376.1, read as the reverse complement.
TTGGACATTCGCCCGAACTTGACAGCTGTTAGAGATCAGAGGGGTTGGGGTGAGGGGTGGTGGAGAAAGAGGCACTCCCCGCCCCCCATGACTGACATCTGGCTGGCTGACAACAGACCCTCTTCTGGCTTACTCTGACTTCTTTGGAGAAGCTGCATCCTCCATGGCCCCTGCCTTGAGGCCCTCTCTCACTTTTCCCCTCCCAGGTGTTCCAGGGACCCAACTGATTATGTCCTCCCTACATTCCACACTGCATAGTGATACTATCTCCCAAAGTGATGCCATCAAGAATGGAGATGAATACAAGGAAAGAGGCCAGGCTAGGGCATCTGAACTCTTTGGCTATGGGATGGGGTTCAAGGTGGGAGATGGGGGGGACAGCAGTGCCATATTGGGGTCACCCCCCTTGCCCAGGAGGCAGGAGGAAGAAGAGTTAGGAGAGCTGTGAACATAGGTCTCCATGTGGTCAGGCCTACAGGCTCCCTGGTGACCTAGATACACACCACAGCCCAACCCAGGGCTCAGCGGCTTGTTTCTGAACATCCTCTTCTGACTCTCTTTCCTGCCCCTTCATTCCCCCCTCCCTCCCCGCCCTACCACCCCCTTCAACCCCTCCCAGGTGTGGAGGCACAGTCCCCCTCCCTGCCTGCTCCCTTCACACCCCAGGCCAGCTCTCCGCCTGTGTGTTTCCTTTTGCTTGGTTATTTCAGGCACTGAAAAGTGCTGACAGGTTCCTTCTGGCTTCTTGTGTCACATCATCCCATCTTCCCCTCCTCCCCTCTTCTTGTCCCCCAACTAACTCTGCCCCCTCCCCAAGCTCCCTGGTGTGTGGGGTGTTGGGTGAGTGACTGGGGAGATAGACAAAGGGCTTAAACCTGTTCCCCACCCCTGACCCTTCACTAGGAATTGTAACTATTTTCAGTTTCTGGCCCAACTTTTCCCATTAATTCCAAGGGGCCCGAGAGAAGTCATTTCATAGTTTTGCATCTGTATCCCAGAACCTAGCATAGTATATGCTTAATAAATGCTCACAGAGGGAGAGATGTAGAAACTAGGGAAGAGCAGAATAGAAGGTCTGAGGGATGGGGTCAGAGAGAAGAGAGACAGAGCTGGGAACCGTCTATCCTGGAGAAGAAAAGATGGAGAAGGGCTAGGGCCCCAGGGAGAGGAGAGAGAGCAGCCCTTCTCTGTTCGCATCTCTCTAGCCACTTTAGCTTTAGGAAGCACCTTCCTTAAAGACCCCTGTGAAGCTCGTAGTGCAAATATTCTTATCTCCACTTTACAGATGAGGAGAGAGAGGCACAGAGTTCACTGACTCTGAGTCAGAATTAGTGAGTGTAAGACTAGAATTTGAAGCTAGGTGTCACCTGACTCCAAAGTCATTACTATTTTGATCAGCCCTATAAAAGTCTAAGATTTTAGGAAATGCTTGATGTCTTCTGCCTAGTTAGCTAGTTAGGGCCCCCATTTATAGACTCCATAGGGGGAAGGGTCCTGGGTAGCAGCCAGGGAGCCTTCCCCTCATGGCCTCACCATCCCGGGACATGCCCAGAGCCAGGCATTTCTGCAGACGACAATGCTGACAGCGGTTCCGGCTGGTACGGTCTATGGGGCAGCTTTGCTGTCGGGTACAGGAGTATGCTACATTACATTGTTGGCTCCTTCGAAAGAAACCCTGGCAGGAAAGGGTTAGGATTAGAAAACTGCCCCCTTCAGATTCTTCAACTTCCCTGCTTCCCCTTCATTCCCTATCACTACATATCGGGATAGAATGCTTGTGTTCAGAGATCTTCATGGAAAGACACTCTGGTCACGTTCCCACCATATTCCCTGGATGCTCTAAGGACTATACTAGGATATTCCTGGAGACCAAATGAGCGCTCCTGAGTCCCACATTTCTCTGGCATACCACTTCCCCCACTCACCTTGCACCCTTCACAGGTGATGACCCCATAGTGGATCCCAGAAGATTTGTCACCACAGATCTTACAAGGGATAACTTCAATCTGAGCTGAAAGAGAGTGTGAAAAAAGAATGGATTGGACATAAACCAAAATTTCACTTGTGTAATTCAATCTGGGTACTGAGCATTGTTTTGCCCTTAGAACTTAGAGGGAGGGGTGGCTAGGTTGCGCAGTGAATAGAGCACTGGCCCTGGAGTCTGGACAACCTGGGTTCAAATAAGGCCTCAGACACTTGACACACTTACTAGCCGTGTGACTTTGGGCAAGTCATTTAACCCCAATTGTCCTCCAAAAAGCAAAAAGAACCCAAAAAACTTGGAGGGAATGAGGGACTCCTGGAGGGAATGAGGGACTCCTGGAGGAAACTGAATATTTATGGGGGCTGGGGAGAGGATGGGGAAGTCAGGAAAGTGGCATCAGCTCTGTGGGGTGGCAAAGGCAGCAGATGTACAGAGAGGCCACCTGTTCCCCCACCTCCACCCCACCCCTCAAGTCACAGAGACCCTTTATACTTCCCTCCCGCTTTGGGACCCAAGTCACTGCTGCCTCGAAGCACCTGCTTCCCGCCAGGCGGAACCTTGCTTTCTGTCTCTTCCCCAGCCCTCACCCCAGGCTCTGCTCCCACGGGCAGAGTATGGGGCAAGTGAGGAGGATGTGGTGGGCTGGGCTAGGGGCACCTGGGCACCAGGCAGGGATGTACACCCTTGTTCACCCAGGCACAGACGGGGAGGATTGGGCCCATGCTACCACAATATGCTTTTCATATTGAGTTCAAGAGATGGCAGGGGTGCGGGGGATTCTAGGATCACAAGTATAGTTGCTGTGGAGGCTCAAATAGCTTCTTGATGGAAAGCAAAGGGTAGGACTGCCTCACAGATCCAGGATCTGCATGTGTGTATGGATGCTTAAGGGTGTATGTAAGTGCATGCATATAGACATTAATGAGTTTGTATAGCGGAATGCGTGTATGCATGAAAGTCAGCTAGGGGGGTGTATGTGGAGCTCCAAGGGACCCTGGTGGTAATTCGGCCTAAAATTCCCTAATTACAGGTGAGGAAATTGTGCACTAGGTGGCGCAGTATATTGAATGCTGTCCCTGGAAGGAGGACCTGAGGTCAAATCCAGCCTCAGTCACTTCCTAGCTATGTTCCCTGAACTAGTCACTTAACTCTGTTTGCCTCAGTCTCCTCATCTGCAAATGGGGATTATAACAGCATTCATCTCCCAAAGTTGCTATAGGATAAAATAAGCTACCATTTCTCAAACCCAGACACTATATAAATGTTGTTATCATCCTCACCATTGTCATTATGAATGGATTTACCCTAAATCGCACAGCCAGTTAGCAAAAGAAGGGTAGATCATGAGGACTTGGGTTTCCTGACTCGGTTTTCTGCTCTTTTCACTCTGTCATGATAAGATTAAGCGTGTCTAGTGGGCATTCGAGAACTATGGAGGGGCTCTCATTCTGTCTAGTTTCAAGGTTCAGCTCAGGGCCCACCTTCTACACAAAGCCTCACCCCATTCCCTCAGCTGCTAGTGTCTTTTCCTCCATAGACCTCGTATCTGCTGTGTATGGTCATGGTTTCTTCCCTGGCTAGACTGTAAGGTTCTTGAGGGCAAGAACTGTCTCACTGCTGCCTGGTATATAGTAGGTGCTTAATAAATGCTTTCTGATTCTGTGAATGAATATTTCAGCATCAAGATTTGAGGGCCCACGTATATAGGTGCATATGGATTTTTGTGAATGTGCGTATGTTTGGAATGGGGTGTATGTGTATGGCAGAGCAGTGGGTCTGTGGTGTCTAGGACCCTCCTGTTCTCCCTCTCTCTTTGTGTCTCGGGGGGCCCTGTGCTTGCCCTGCTCTCCCCCCACTGCCACCCCCACCCTGTGGTTTGCGCTTGGCCACCAGGTTCCTCTCTTCCTTCGCTTTGTGCTTATCAGTGCCCTGCTGCTTCCCGCTGAGTAGTGAAGGCCGGCACGCAGCCCCCCAGTGTGGCCTCCCTCCCCTGACCTCAGAGGGGAGCCCAGGGAGGCTGCTTCCAGCCACAGCAGATATTTTCAGTATTGCCACAGGCCAAACACTCCTCTCTGGCCCTGGTGGCAGGTCATTGAGGCCCCAGTCAGGAGTGGGGGGGGGGGGAGAAACTCTGGGCAGGAAGGGGTAGAGTAGGGTTCCTTGGCTCTTCTATGGGCTGAACCCACCTCCAAGGTCAGAGGACACAACACCTAATGTTACCTACTTCTAGACTCACACAGCTTACCTTGAAGGTTCACTCATTTAACTCCAATACTTCCTAGGGGTATGACCTTTCACTGAAGTAAATTCAGTGGCTCCCTACAATGGGGTGTGATGTTAGGTGGCAACCAGTATTTGAAAAGGGGTGATCCCTCCACACCAGAATGGTTTTACATTGATTATGACAGACTAATACAATTTTCATTTTTGACAGTGTATCTAAACTTTTAGGAAGACTTGAGTTAAAATCTGGCCTCAGACACTAGCTAGGTCACCCTGGACAAGTCACTTAACCCTATTTGCCTCAGTTTCCTCATCTGTCAAATGAACTGGAAAGGGAAACGACAAATCACTCCAGTATCTTCACTAAGAAAACCCCAAATTGGGTCATGAAGAGTCAGATATGACTGAAATGACTAAACAAAAACTGGAAGAAAGGCAGGATAGAGTAATGAATTGAGCCCTGGCCCTGACTCAAGACAACCCGAGTTCAAGTACTGCCACTGAAATATAAGACCCTGGGCAAGTCACTTAACCTCAAAGAGATCCAGGCATTTTAGACTATAAGTTGAAGAAAGTTGACTGTCTGCATTGGTAGGAGTTTCCTCACTTGGGAACCCACTCTGCCAATCACAGCTTCAACCTCCTTTCCCCACCAAAAAAAAAATCTAGATTAGGGCAACCTTAAAGACATAGTATGCCAAAATGTCAACCAATTATTTAAGAAAGCCTTTTATGATATACTTCAGGATAAGTTTGAGGGACATGTACTAGACAATACAATTAGGCAGACTTGGACCCACATGAATAATAGGACGCTAATAGTACTAATTAATGAGATGATGTCAATTTGGAATAACGTCGATTTGTAGTGGAGATCCTTGGGGGTCTGGCTTTGGCCATTTGCTTGTCAGCATTTTATTAATGACTTGTATGAATGTATCCAATTTACAAAGAATGTGAAGCTTGAAAACAGAGTAAACCCAGTGAATGACAGATTCTGGATCTCAAAAGATATTAACAGGTTAAATTGAATCAGATGATCTCTAAAAGGAAGTAAAATCCCATCCTTGGGTTCCAAAGATCAACTTTGACCTGATACAGGATGAAACAGTGTGGCTAGCCAATAGTTCAACTGAAAAAGGTCTGGGGGCACCTAGCAATCCCACAACTGGGTGTATACAACAAGGAGGTCAAAGGAAGATACCACATATGCAAAAAATATTTGTAGTAGCTCTTTTTTGTGGTAGAAAAAGCTTGAAACAAAGTGGGTACCCATTGATTGGATAATGGCGGAACAGACTGTGCTATATGAATGTAAGGGGATATTATTGTACTATAAGATATGACAAACATGAGGAATTTGGAGAAATATGGGAATATAAACTGATACAAATCAGAATAAGTAAAACCAGGTATACATAATGACTAAAAAATGTAAATATAAATGATACGAAAAGGCAGGGGAACTCTGATTAATTGTAATGACTAATCCTGGCCCTGGAAAACAGATAATAAAACACAGTTTTCTCTTCTTAACTGAGAGGTAGGGGACTTCAAGTATGGAATATTACATATACTGGTAGATGTATTTGTTTCATCAGTTAGTTTTTCTGAAATGTTTTCCATTGTTTTTTTTTTAAAGCAATTGGGGTTAAGTAACTTGCTCAAGGTTACACGGCTAGTCATTATTTATGTGTGGGTGCTCATTTTCTGAGGCCGGATTCGATCTCGGGTCATCCCAACTCCGAGGCCGGCGCTCTTACTCACTGCGCCACCTAGCCGCCCCGATGTTTTCCATTGTTATAAGAAAGGAGGTCAAGGTGGAGGTATACTAGAAAACTACTGTGATATAAAAGCAAAAGGCAACAAAAAAACTTTAAAAAGATTTTTTCCAAAAGTTCTGTTAAAATATTATAAAATGAATGTTGAAAACCAAAAATAAATAGATTAATTAATCTAAAAGAAAATTTATACAGCCGTTGGTCTTAGTGTATCGTAAGTTTAGTATGCATCCACAATATGCCATAGAAGTTAAAAAAGAAACTAGTATTATTAGAGGATACATTAAGGGAGCTGGCAGCTAGTTGGCACAATGAATAGAGTAGAAAGAGACGACTCGTCTTCCTGTTTTCAAATCTAGCCTCAGACACTTGCTAACTATGTGACCCTAGGCAAGTCACTTACCCCTCATTTTCCTCATCTGTCAAAGGAGCTGGAGAAGGAAATGGCAAACCACTCCAGTTATCTTTGCCAAGAAAACCCCAGATGGGGCCACGAAGAATTGGACACAACTGAAAACGACTGAACAGTATAACAACAAATATATTAAGAGAGGCATGGTATCCAGTATGAGGGTATGATGGCTATTGTGTCTGGATTGAGTCACCTCTGGAATATGATGTTATGGGTATTATGTTTTATGAAAAACAGAAATATTAAGAGGCATCAAGGTGTGGTGGAAAGATGGTTTAGAGTCAGAGAATCCTGTGTTCAAATCTTAACTCTGCCTCTAAGTAACTAGGTGAACTTGGGTGAGTCAAAATCTCATGGAAATGAAGGGTTGGACTAGATGGCCTCTAAGGTCACTTCCATAGGATCTATGATCCTGTGAAAATACACATTTGATTTATAGCAGCTCTTTTTTAATTAAAAAAAAATTTTTTTTTTTTTGCTTTTTGGAAGGCATTTGGGGTTAAGTGACTTGCCCAAGGTCACACAGCTAGTTTTTGTGGTAAGTGTCTGAGGCCGGATTTGAACTCAGAACTTCCTGACTCTATGGCCAGTGCTCTATTCACTTTGCCACCTAGCCGCCCCAATATAGCAGCTCTTTTTGTGATGGCAAAGATTTGGTAGCTAGAGAGATCCATCAATTGGGGAACAGCATATGAAGGTGATGGAATACTATTGTGCTGTAAGCAGTAAAGAAAGGGATAATTTCAGAAAAATATGGGAGGACATGTATGTATTAATGCAGAGTGAACAGAATCACAACAATTTATACAATAACAATATCGTAAAGAGGAACAGCTTTGAAAGACTTAGGACCTCTGATCAGCATAACGACCAACCACAGTTTCAGAGCGCTTGTGATGAAAGAGGCTCTCCACCTCCAGATAGAGAGCTGATGTAGATTAAAGCATATTTCCTTCCTGCCTTCCTTCCTAAAATGGGGGAATTTCTTTTGCTGGACTTTTCCCATTTGTAACAGATTTTGCCTTCAGTAAGTAGGGGAAGGGGAGGGGGGGGATGGAGAAAATTTTGAGCTAGAAATAAAATAAAATTCAATTAAAAATAAAACATAAAAAAGAAGAAAACCCCCACCATTTGAGCTGCATTCTTTTGGATTAAGATATAGTCAGGAGATAAAAAGCAAATACCCATAGGAGCAGTTAAAAGTAATTCATTACTAACCATTAACATATTAGCATGACTCTCTCCAATTCTTTTCCAAGAGATGAGAACTGATTTTGGTGAGGGAGAGAAAAGGAAAGAATCCTTGGGCACTCTGTGTGTGTGTGTGTGTGTGTGTGTGTGTGTGTGTGTGTGTGTGTGTGTGTAGGTGGGAGTGGGACAGTGCTGCCACAAAGATGCTAAAAATGAAAAAGGAATATTAAAAACATTAGCCTGTTATTAATTAGCTGTGTGAAGTTGGGGAAGTCACCACCCTTCTCTGAGCTATGGTTTCAAATATGCATGAATTTTAAGCGTCTTTTCAGCTCTGATATCCCATGATCCTATTTTATAGCCTTGCCAAGGTCTGGTCCTCCATAATGGCTATGACTTGACAATGGACAAGTCAGTTAATCCCTGTAAGCCTCAGTTTCCTCAGCTGCAAAATGGAGATGATAATATTTGCATTACCTACTTCATAAGACTGTTGTAAAAAAAAAAAAGGGCAATAATAACAGCCTACATTTGTATTTCACATTTTGTGAGACGGATACTGGCTGTATGACTTTGGGCATATCATTTAGTGCTCTGGGCGACTCTCAGGCTATGGGCTGCTGTCCTGTCCTAGTGAGGGACTTTCATCATCTGGAAGTTCCCTTTAAAAAACCACAGGTGCAGTCTTTATTCCACAGCTCATTGAGGAAAGTGTGTTGAAATGCTATATTCATTTGTGTTATGTTTACCCACAGGGGAGTACACGTACACTAACAGACATATACATGTGCTTATGAGTTTAGGGATAAGACCTAAAGAAGCCTAGGGGTGTCTGTCACCTTTTTCCAGGATCTGAGTGCTGAGAGGGAAGGAACTGGCCCAGGGTAACTTAGCAGGTCAAGGACAAGGGGGAAAGATTTGTAAACTAAACCATAGTGGGAACTGAGGCATTTGAGCTTTTTGCCCACTAGCCATTGTGGTCCTTCCTCCTGCTTCCCTTCTTCGGGAGCCACATCCGTGTGCGTGCCTGAACTGACCACAATGTATGACCTCGGACACATCTTTCCTGACCCAGGTGACTGGAAACTGGTTCCCTCCCCTCCTAGACATGGTCTTAGAACCCCACCTTGAGGTCAGAGTCTCTATTGTTCCCACGGAGAAAAAGGGCCAACTAACTGAGCTACAAAAAGTCCTGGACTGGAGTCGGGGGGGGGGGGGGGGGGGTTGACCAAGGCCCCACAAACCACAGCAAGTTACACAAGGTGCTCTGAGAGAGAGAATCACAGAGAACCGCAGGATGTAGTCGCTAGAACAGACCTCAGAGAGCATTCTGGTCCAATTAGATTGTTTTTTTACAGGCAGGGAAGCTAAAATTCAGATAAAGAGATACAGAGGCAAGGTACTGATAGTGAGACATACCAAGAGATAATAGAGACTAGAGACTAAAGGAAAGCAGAGAGATGGGCCAGAGAACCGGTCAGAAACAGGCAAACCAAGACCTGGAGAGAGAGACAAAGAGATCATGAGGAAGAGTGGGAGACCTAGAGAGTACCGTCCTGGGGAGTGTGTGCCCACACGAACACACACACACACACACACACACTCACACTCTCTCTGGCCCAGTGCCCGGTGCCTTAGCCCTCACCAGCTCCGTCAGGCCCTTGGCAAACCCCCTTCCCCCCTCCCATAACCCCTGTACTTCCACCCTCCCAAAACCTCAAAGAGAAAGTGTCTGAGGTTTGGGGAGGGGGGGTAAGACCAAGAGCCAAAAACAGCTCAGTGAACTCACCTACAAACTCCAGGCCCCTTGAAAAGAGCCTTGGCTGAGATGGGGGGTGAGGAGGGGTAGGGAGAAGGTGAGTCATGGACAGACCGCGGGATTACTCAAACCGATGCCCAGGATCTGGTCTGCCGGGAACTCTCCCCTCTCAGGGCCAGATGATGCCAGGAACTGGAGCCAAGCAAAGGTCAGCAGCAGCCCAGCTCAGCCCCCAAATTCCCCGACTCCCACAGCCTGACCCAACCCCTGCCCTTGGGAAGGTCTTCCCTGGGTCTAGCCTTTATCCCTCCTTCCTGTTTGGGGGGGGGGGGGCTTATAGTTGATCGTTAACTAACTATATATAGTTACTGATGAGGTCTGAACACACTCCTGCACCACACCCTTCTATATCAGGGAAAGAACTTTCTTGACATCAGCCTCTGCTCCCCTCTTCTTCGGTGCCAGACAGCCCCTCCCTAGGCCTGAACAGAAGATGGAACAGATGGGGTGGCTGTTTTCTCTGGCAACCTTAGACATCACCAGGCAAGAGGACGATTCAATGAATGGCTTTCTCAATAACTCCATTCTCATGTCGCCTACCCCTGTGGCTCTGGAAGTACCTGAGCTCTCCCATTCATTCATTCCACAGCAATCTCGGAAAAGACTTTGGGGGAATGGTTTCTTGGTTTTTTCCCCCCTTACCCAGGGATAGCAGGGCTGGCCCTTAGCAGAGGGCCAGAGAGGGGAAAGGGGAAAGTAGGGTTGGAGGAAAGGCAGCCTGACAACAAGAACACTGAGCTTGGGCAACAGCCGGATCTGGGTTCAGGTCCTAGCTCTGACGCTTATTTACTGACTGTGTGACCCTGGGCAAATCAACTAACCTCTTTGAGTTTCCTAACCAGTAAAAATAGGAATGATACCATCTGCCTCCCGTGGTTGTTGTAGGGAAAGTACTTTGTTAAACCTATAAAATCTCAAGCTGTTGTAATTGCTGTGAGGATAAAAGAGAGGGTAGACCTTACTATATTTGCTGACATGAAGGCTGCTGTCACATAATCAGCCCTCCATCCCCCTATCCCTAACACATGACCTGGTATGGGTGGAAAAAGGGCAGAAATAACTAGGGCTTTTCTCCCCAAACTTCCCATTTCATCTCATCCCCTCTCTCAGGTGAGAGATAAATGTAGGCCCTCTGAAGAGGTCCTGGCTGGCACTGTGCCCCCAAGCAGTCAATATACACGGCCTGTCCCTATTCCCCAGAACCAGTGAAAATCCCAAGTCACTTAACCCCAATTGGCCTCCAAAAAAAGCAAAAAAAAAATTATTTAAAAAAAAAAAGGAGTATCCATAGTTCTGGAGGTGAAGGGATCTCCTTAGCTCCATTTAGATGAAAATGAGGGGAGATAATGAGGATCCTGCAGGCCTGATTCTGAGCCCCCCGAGTTTCCCTGCTTCCTTTCAGGCTCATGATCGGTCTCTTTCCTTTCTCCCCAAACGCTACTTTTAAAATATCAGGGAAGAAGGCTAGCTGGGAGTATGTGTTATTGTCCCATGAAAGGGGATTAAAAAGTTAGGGGGAAGGCAGGCCAGGGAGATTCTCAGCTAAGGACAGAATTCAGGGAGGGTTAAGGAGCACAGGTAGACTTGAGGCCAGAAGACCCACATTAAAATCTTGGCTTTACCACTTAACAAGCTGAATGACCACGGACAAATTACTCAACTGTCTGGGCCTTGGTTTCTTCATCTAGGAAATGAAAAATGGGACTAGATTTTTAAGGCTCTTTCTAGCAGCTCTAAGAGTTTATGATTCTATACCTAATATCCGCATTTAGGACTAGGAGATTCTCCTTCCAGACTCTACCCCTAATTCTGACAAGCTCTTTGCTTCTCTTGTTATAACTCCATCATGTCTTCCATCTCGTGTCCTATCCTGTTTCTACTTTTTCCCAATTGCCTGGGCCCAAGGGAGTCTCTGAGGATGAGGTCAGCTTTCTTCTACCTTCTATAGCAAGATCCCTCCTTTGGAAAGGGAGATGAGTCTGATTTTTCATCTTCTCCTACCCCCAACTCCTATCCCCTTTTCCCCTTTTCTAAACTTTCTGGTTTTTCTTTTCTCCCTGGGGACTATAGCTCTAGTCAGCTGTCCCTGCTTTTTATCACTACATGGATCAGGCTTTTGCCCTGAACATGGGGATCCCCTTCCCAACATGAGAAGCAGGGAACTCTAGGCCCCCTCCCTTACTTCTGGTGAGAGTGGCTCCCTTCTCTCCCCACATTAATTCTCACTTCCCTCTGACCAGAGACCTGAGCCTCTGTGATGCTAGAAACCAAGGTGGCTAGGGTCCACCGCAGGAGAGGGGAAGAAGTGGGGGGGCACAAAGGCTGGGGAGAACCATGTTATTGTGGTTGTTACTTTGTTGTACCCCCCCCCCCAACCCAGGTCAATTCATTCCTATCCCTCTCAGACCCCGGGGAAGAGTTTTCTGCTGACACACCTGTATGCCTGGGGCTGAGAAAGTATCAGAGCCAAAACTCAGGTGGGCGAGAGTGTCTGGGGCTCCAAGAAGCCACAAAGAGAAGGCAGCCACCCAAAATCCCCTCTCTGCACCCCCACCACCCCCGCAGTCTGAGACAGGAGAAAGGAGGGGAAACAGAAGAGCCAAGCTGAAAACAACCACCCTGTGAGGGCCCTGTAGTTTTGGGGGGATGGGGTAGGGAAGGTGAATCACGGGGGAAAAGTGAAGGCTGGGAGCCCAAAGCTCTGTTGCTGGCTTCAACTCCATCCCCACTATTTAGCCTATTAGACCAACATATAGGTCCAACTTATTGGATCAAACTCCCTTCCTTTCAGGGGGATGCCAGAAGTCCCCTTTGGGGCCAAGAACAGAAGATAGTTGACTGAGTCCCAGGACCTTATGCCATGGGCTCCCATTTCCCCCTCTTTCTCCCTCTCTCTGTCACTCTATGTCTCTTTGGTTTTCTGGAAACATAATAATAGACCTCGTTTCCCCTTTACTTCCTACTGGTCCAGGACCTGTCATCTCAGGTCCTGACAAATCACATAGTTCTGCATCTTTCTTGAAGACAAAAAAAGAAAGTTTGCAACAGCAGAAGGAATGGAGGGTAGATCACAAGAAATACCACCCAACCATTCAGGCTTATACTGAGGGTTGCCATGTCCCCCTTCCTTGAAACGCTATCAATTTTAGAGCTTTCTTATTTGTCTGAGCCAGAGAAAGTATGAAGGGTGGCTGATATGAACTTTGGAAACTCTTTAGGTAAGGGTCCACATTAATTCTGTGTCTTCACCCATGGTGTCTACTATTCTTTCATTTTTCTTCTTCCCCTTCTTTTGTTGAATTCCTACTTACTGTCCTTTAAAGCTAAACCTCCCTGACCCACCAAGTGACCTTTCCCCCTCAGACCTCACATGGTTCTGAATTATGTAATACAGTGAATCAGAGCAATAGATGTTTGTGTCTCATTCCTGGGCCAAACTATTAGCTCTGTGAAAGCAGAAACCCAAAGCTTTTCATCTCACCCAAAGCCTGGCCTAGTGTTTTGTACCTACTAGATACTTAACAAATATTTATGGAATTGTACTGCAAAATTTTCTTTCATGATGGGACAGGATGAGACCCTTCATCAGCTAATGCTTTGGGTTGTTGGCATTTGTGGGGTTGAATACAAATGAGAAAAGGGGGCAGGTATGAGGGTGGAGGCAGAATATTATAAAGCTTAAAGCACATGGGGTAGCTTCTAGGGGATTGGACCCCAATTCAAGAGGTCTGGCATTTTACTTCCTCACTTGCTGTCCCTGTGGAGAAGAAGAATCTTTCACTGCATTAGCCATAACCAAACCAGACTGGCACAGAGGACACAGTAAGATATAGGTGGTCGTAACTCTGAGTTGGTTGGACTGATGGAGTTCAGAGGGACCCTTGGATAGAGAGACCCCCACAAAGAGCCTTCTTCACACTTTCAGGGCATATTCCTCTTTGACTCTCAACTCCCTTTAGCTTAGAAGGGATGATACATTACAGTTATGAACCAGTTCATGGTGTTGGGCCCTTGCCTGGGGTGCAGTCTTCTATTGACAAAAATTTGAGCTTTTCCTCTGACTCAGAGTTGCTCTGGGGTCAGTGCCTATATAACACATCCCTATTCCCAGAGGATACTTGTCTATCAAGCAGGCAGGAGGCATCATGGCAGACAGCTACGCTGGAGAACCCAAAGACTCAGATTCAGATGCAGCCTCAGCTACTTACCAACAGGACCCTGAGCAAGTAACTTAACCTCTTAACTCTCTTCATTTCTAAAATGGGGCCTGGGATAATAAAACTTGTACTAGTTCCTTCACAGGGTTGCTGTGAAGAAAGTGATTTGCAAATCTCAAATTGTCAAATATAAGAGTTATCATTAGATATTAGATATACATGTGGATAAAGACAGCTTATCCACTACTGACCACCTTGGACAGCAAACTAACAGTACCTCAATGACCCAGACTCCCAGGATCCCTTCAGGAAGAAATTCTCAAGTCAATCTACTCTTCCTTCCCTACCAATGAGATCTTAGCTCTAATGCTAGCTGTGTGACCTCTCTGGGCCTCAGCTCCTTCATTTGTAAAATAGCACCTATTTCCTAGGGCCATTGTGAGGATCAAAAATGAGATTATATATACATCACATAGCAGATTTTAAAATACTATGTAAATGCTAGCTGTTATTATTATTGTCTATAAAATGAGGGAATTGGCTTAGATGTTCTCAGGTTTTTTTCAGCTCTAGATCTATATCCACAAATAAATAAATGCTAGGTACTGTGCAGAGGGAGAAGGCTTTAACAATTGGAAGAAAGGCTTCACTGAGGAGGTAGCCCTTGAAAGTAGCCTTGATGGAAGATTTTGAGAAGCAGGGATGAAAAGTAAGTGATTCCAGACATGGGGGATGCTCTATGCAAATACATAGAAGGGGGAGATGGTTCAGCTGAGTTCAGGATAGAATACACAGAGGGAAGTAATGTGAATTGAGTGGGAAGGCAGAGTCAGACTATGGAGTGACTTTAAGGTCAGTCTGCAGGGCCCTTTGAAAAAAAATTCTAGAAAGTAATAGGGGCCAATGATGGTTGGTGAGTAGAAGAGTGAAATGTTTAGACCTGAGTCTTTGGAAGGTTGTTTGGTGATTACGTGGAGGCTGGGGAATCAGTTAGACTAATAAGATAGTCCTGGCAAGAGGCAAAAAGGGCCCGAACCTGGGTGATTAGGACAGATGTTACGGAGGCAACTGATTGGATAGAAAAGTGAGGGGGACAGATAGTATCAAGGTTAGAAACCGGGGTGATTTAAGAGGATACTGGCAGTACCCTTGGTAGACTGGGGGAAGTTTGGAGGAGGGATAGGTCTAAGGGAGAGACAATGAGCTCTGTGCAACTGTGAGGCATTGTCATCAATCTGATACTCTGTCCCTTGGAGTATCTCTATGTACTTGCCTTGCTCCACCTGCCTCTTGGTTTTTGTTTCTATCCCTCTATGTGAAGTGGATAGAAAGCTGGCCTCAGAGCCAGCTAGGGGTCAAGTCCCTTCTCTGATACCTGCTAGCTGTGTGACCCTGGATAAGTCACTTTCTAAGCCTGGAATGCTCTCCCTCTTCTACAGGGTCTATTGACCTCCCTGGGCTTCCTTGAAGTCCCAACTAAAATTCTACATTCTACAGGAAGCCTTCCCTAACTTCTCTTAATTCTACTTAAGAGAAGTCTTTCCTGTTATAATTGTCTCCTATTCAGCCTACATGCATCATGCTTTGTTATATTTGTTTGCGTGTTGTTTCTCCCCCTAGATCGTAAGGAGAACAGGGACTTTTACCTCTTTATTGTATCCCCAGTGTTTATCACAGTGCCTGGCATATAGTAGGGGCTTAATAAATGGTTAGTGATTGATTCATGAGCTATTGAGGAGACGGGGAATTTCTTCCTTCTACTAAGGAAATCATAGGTTCAATCTCTCTCTCTTAGGACTCCAAGTCTCTGTGTTGCTTGACTCAATCAATCAAACAATAAACATTTAAATTAAGCACCTACCATGTCCCAGGACTATCTCCCCTTTATCTTGGAGTCTCCTTTAATCAGAACAACTGGAAACAACCAACAGCTGCTGGCTAACGCTACCAGGAGTTCTTAGCATCTTGAGACTCAAGTCAGTCACTGTAACCAGCCCCAAATTGCTAGAGATTCCTTTACCCAGCTGCAGAAAAGCTGGGGGATAGAGTGGTTCATATTCACCCTCCACTACCCTAACTCCAACTATAATCATGGTGGGGGAGCTGTCATTTGATTCATTCTAAAGCTATCTGTTAATAATCTTTATGTCCTTCAATGGGTGCCTAGCTCATTGGAACATTCAGTTCCAACCTCCCTCCATAAAAAATCCTTTTCCTTCCACCCAGGATTTCCCACAATTATACAGACTCATAGAAGGTTAGTTTGCTGGGATTTTATAGAGGAGGAAATTGGGGTCCCAACTCTCATAGTTCATGGTAACTGTTGAACCCAAGAGCCAGCAAGAGAACTTAAGGGTCCTGTCTTCTCAAGGTCCTTTCTTCTATGATTTTAGGGAAACCCTTGGGCTGGGGCACCTCTCAGGTCTTCTGCCCCTCTTCACAATTATTCTCCTCACAGATACCAAGGACCCCAGCTTAAGCCAAACTGGGTCCATGCTTTCTCTGTGGAGAATAAGGATAGTCAGGCAAGTGCTTGCCCGATGCTAGCCCACAGGGGATGGAAGAATGTGCAGAAGGGGACCTCCCTTTCCCCTTGCACTCACTCTTCCAAACGTTGGTGCTATGAGGTATTGTCTAGCTCCCACTCATGAACTTAGAGGGAACTTTCCTTCTGTCCATCCCCAGCTGAGCTTGGGACCCTTTATCCCTTGTTCCTTTCATGTGGGTGCTCAGCAGGGACGTGAGCCTTACTATGAGAAGAGGGTTGCTTTTAATTCCCACACTACATCTCGGACACATCCATAAATGCACACTCATAGAACCACAGATATACACACATATGACCCCATATTGCCCTGGCTGGCTCATGGTCAGTCTTCACATCCCTGGGATATGGAGGACAGTAGGTTGGCCTTAGTTCCTGTTCTCCTTCTCACTTGATTTTTGGTCTCAGTTTACTCCATTGTAAAGTGGGTGTTTCTTCTTTCTTCTAAGACCTGGACACTGTAATTCCCTATTCCCTTTTCTTCTTAACCCTCATTCCTCAGCACCTCGAGCCACCTTCTGCTCCTTTCTCCATGACTGCAACTCAGCGGTGCTCGGCAATGAGCTATGCCAATAGCTATGTCAGCAGAGACCCACCTTGTGATACACATGTGAGCTTCCCCGTTATCTCTACCTGCACAGTGCTCCAGAAGGAACAGAATTTCTCACAAGCTATTCTCCCAGGACATCTTCCCATTCTTCTCTAGGGGCTGGCTTGGGCTGAGCAAATCTCTCTCCCCTTGCCCCAGTTCACTTACTTCTCATGGCTGAGCCACCCTGGTTGGCAGATCACCTGTGGGTCCTGGGGGAGGCTGAAGGGCACCTTGACGCTGATAGTACTGGGGCGGGGGGGCAGCAGGAGACAAAGTTTGTTAGCAGACTAGCAGCCCACGGCATCCACAGCTCTCCTCGACTCACTTTGCCCAGGCAGAAATGGGGAGGGGGGGGTTTAAACTAAACAGTGCACAGGTGGCTTTGGGACGCCCCCCCAGGGGTGGGGAAGGGGTGATGGGCATCCCTTGTGGCCAATCTGGGCCTGGGCAATGGAAGGGGTGTGTGCAGGGGGGAGGGTGTTGGGTAAAGCAGCCAATCATAGCAGGCGTTGGAAAATTCCAAAACCACATGTGAGCAGCCACAGGCAGCAAAAGCTGTTTCCATCTGCTGGTTGGTTCGGGGGCCTGGGGGAGCGGGAGCCAGACTCACATACACCTGGGGTTGGCCCTCCTTGCCTTACCCGCTAATCCTTAGCCTCTTGTCTTCAAAATACCTATATTGCCCTTCACTGCCAGATACCGTCCTAGGAATGAGTGCCCAGGGCCTGGTTTGGCATCACCTCAATCATCCAGGCCACCTGAGTGGGCCCTGGTCCCTGAGTTGAGAAAACAACTTAGACCCTTGGACACTGGGTGGTGGTCCAAGTCCCATCCATGGGACTTGTCCAGCATGGTCTGGGGAGGGTCTATCACTTTGAATGGCCAATACTTCCTCCCTTGCCTTTCATTTCATGACAAGAAACTTCTGTGTCTGGGGCAAGGAAAAGGGAGAAGTAAGGGTAGTGCTTTCTTTGGCCTTTGTCTCAGCCTGGAGGATCTGCCTCTCGACTATCGACTATCGTTTTCCATCCCAAGTCTGGTTCTGTTGGAAGGATCAATGACTTCCCAACCCCTAGGCCTGTAATAAGCTCTCGAATAGCTGACTTCTCTGGTACGAGAAAGACCTTCAGAGGAGATTCAGTAGAGAGGCCTGCCTTCTGATGCCCAGGGAAAGTGGGTGCTGATGACCAATGGGCCTGCGCTGGAGAAGGTCGGAGCAGATACCTAAGGAGGGTCCTGGCCAGGACTGATGAGGAGGGGCTGAGGGAGCGGAAGGAAGAATAGGACTTCGATCACTCTCCATTCCAGGTCTTCCAAAAATCCCCTACTTCCCCCCACCCACATACTGCCGGCCCTTGCCCCCTCCTCCCCTCAACACTTTACTCACGTCACTCCCTGACCCGTTTTCCTCCTGGGCGGGTGGGTCGTGCTCAGCGTTTCCGTGAGGCCTTGTGGCTAGGGGAGGGCGAGGCCTTAAGAATTCTGCTGAGCAGAGCACACCCCCCACCCAAGAGGATGCGACATCCCTAGCCCCCATCTTCTCAGCAGTTATCCCCCCTCCCCCATCTCCTCAGCCCTGGCGCAATTGGGGAAAGTGGAAGCATCCTCCAGCGCCCTTCTGGTCCCAAGGCGAAGCTTCCCAGTGATTCTTATAGCAGGTGGGATGCAAACAAGATATCAGGAAGGATGGGAGGAGGAGACCTAGGGCCAAAACCTCAGGGAAGGCTCACAGATCCCAGGACTGTTTGATTCTTACTCAGATATGAGCTCAGGAGCTCGGGGGAGTTAAGGGAGGATACCCAGGGGTGGCTGGCCATTGTCTCTTGGGATTGGGATAGAGGCAGGGCTGTGCTTAAGAGGAAATTAAGTGAATATCAAAAAAGGAGGGAGGAGCAGTTCCTTTTCTAGGCGTCCCAGATCCACAAAAGGAGTGTGTGTGTGTGTGTGTGTGTGTGTGTGTGTGTGTGTGTGTGTGTGTGTGGTGGTAGGAAGAGGGTGTGAATCTTGCCCTCAGCAGACATTCTTGCCCTCAGCAGACATTCTCCAGGAGGATGAAGTCCCTTCCTTGTCTGCTTTCTTTTTAGTTGTAGCCATGAGGAAGTCCTTCCTGAGGTCTAACCTCACTTCTTATTGCCAATGCAGGGACCTTGCAACTCAGGTCATTGAAACTCATTGTGTCCCGAGGCAGGTGGGGGGAAGGGCTCCTGCTTCTTCCTCCTCTCTTCCCCGCTGGCCCCCTCTCCCCACCACGGTTCTTTCTCCCCATTCACACCTCAGGATGTGTTAACCACAGAGATGAACACCAAACCCCAGGCTGGCCACAGAGCCCTTCAGGTCCTCTCACCAGCCTCCCTTACCGGGTTCCAACAGAGCCTCCCTCCCTGCTCTTTCCTCTGTCCCTGACTACCCTCAGATTTCCTACATCCTCTCTATCTGCCCCTGCTCATCTCTTCCTGTCTTTCTCAGGCTATTTCCCCATTGTCTAATCTCTCCTTTTTTCTCTCTTCCCATCCTTCTTTTCCCCACATTTTCCTTTCTCCATCTTTCTATCTTCCCAGTGTCAGTGAGTATTTCTCTGCCTTGTCTTTCCCTACCTTGTCACAGCTTCCTCACTCTCCTGGTCATTTTTGTCTCTTCTTTGCCCTTTTCCCTCCTCCCCCGCTTAATTTTTGAAAGTTGGCTATTGCTCTAAAATTCTAAGTCCAGGAACTCCTCTCCCCACCAGACCCTGTCTCAATCCCCATCTCCCAGCCCCCCACCACATACATATATATACTCACAGGTATGGGTCTTCTTGGCAGTTTCAGACCCTGTAAGAAAAGGAGAATTATGAGGACTTTGGGCCCATTGAAGGTAGGTAGGGCCAAGAGATGAGAGTCCCCTTCCTCTCATTGGTCACAAGTATACCCCACCCCCAACACAATGACCACTCCCCATCTCCTCAACCAAACCTGGTGCCGAACCTCATTAACCTCTATAAGCCCATAATACCATACGGAGGATGGATCGATTTTAGTTTGGGGTCCAGGTAGAATAAAATGCATAATGGGGGAAGAGGTAGGCCAAGGGGTCTTACTCACCTCTGGATCTAGGGGACAGATTAAGAAGTAAGAGTTACTGGACAATTTACCTTAGAGCCCCCCCGACCCAGGCCTGCCAAGACTTGTGGAGCCCCTCTTGGCTTCCTCCTCACTCTAGCCACACACATCTTATTCCCCTTGCTCTTCCAGCTCCACCAAGCTGGAGAAGACTGATTGCCTGGCTCCCTCAGCTCCAAGTTGGCCACATACCTCTCTGTTCCCTTCTCTGTACCCCACCAGGTAAACCTCCACATTGTTGGTTGGAGAGAGAGCTTCTGGAGGAGAGAAAGGAGGACAGTAGGACAGTATTCCTACCTCCTTGGACCTAATCTGCCTTAGCCCCAACCTTAGCATTTTCTTGCTCCCTCCCTGATGTGGTACACCAGTACTCAGTATTCTTGGGGTTCAGCCTTTTGCATGTATCCTGGATGCCCTAGGGGCTGGTGATGGAAAAAGACATCCTTCCCTCTCTCCATCCTTGCCAGCATAGGGAAAGGTTTCCCTCCCACCCAAGCCAGCATAGGGAAAGGTTTCCCTCCCACCCAACTTTCAGCCCACCTAATGGCACACACACTTACAAGTGGCCTGGCCACTCTGACATCTGTGCTAACCTGATCACCAAGGCCCTGGGAAGGTCTGATTCTAGGGAATGCCCACCAGAGAGGAAACAGAGAGAATGGCAGGGACCACTTAGCTAGTCAGAGGGTTTAGAAGGGCCAGAAGCCAGAGGTTCACAAATGATTTTAGAGATCATCCAGTCCCTAGCATTGGGCCAGACACAAAGTAAGCACTCGATGGCTGCATAATCCTAATAATGACAGCATTCATACAGGGCTTTAAGGTTTGCAAAGTGCTTGGCAAATAGTAACTCATTTTATCCTCACAACAACAGTAGGAGGTAGGTACTTTATTATCCCCAGTTTGATAGATGAGGAAACTGAGGCAGGCAGTGGTTAAATGATTTGCCCAGGGTCACATAGCTCTAGATTTGTACCCACATCTCCCTGACTCTGGGCCCAGCACTCTTGTCTACTGCAGGACCCAAGAAGAGACTGAGGCCCAGGGCCAAACAGCCAGTATATAACAACAGTGGGTCTTTTAACTCCAAGACCATTGCTCTTTCTGCTATATCTGAGGTACTAGATTCAGAAGCTTTTAACTTGAGGAATCCATGAATTTGTTTTTAGAGTTAGTTTCCTTCACAATCTTACCTATTTTATTTTATGCATTTAAAAACCTTATTCTGAGAAGTCCTCTGACTTCACTAGATTGCCAAGTGTCCATCATACAAAAAGATGTCAAAAATCTCAGTGTGCTCACTTGTGCCCTGGTACCTCTATCCCCAGAAAATTGTCTCATGGTCTACACAATACCTTACCCCCTCAGAATTAAAAATCTATCTGGTTGGTACTTACACTGGCATCAAAAAATGAGCTTACTCCAGGATAGGGGGTAAGGCCTGCCCTTCCTAATACCTGCCTCCCACTATCCTCTATAGCCAGGACTAAGCTCCCTCAGCTTGGGCACTGCCAAGTGGGAAACACCATGAAAACTGGAAGATGCCAAGAGGGCCTCAGACACAGGTGTGGATAGGACCCTAATAATTATCTGTGTGTAGAAACACATACAGCAAGAGACCTACAACATACTGGCTGAACATAAACCCCAAGATTCCCTCCTCCTGCCCTGTTTCTCTCTCCTCACTGTGCCCTTCTCCCTTTTCTCTTCCTCCCTTCCTCTTCTCTCCCATCTTTCCTAAACCCCTGTTTCTCCCTTTTCTGTCTCTTTCTCCTGTCTTCCTCTTTCTTCTCCTGGTCTCCTCTTGTCTTTTCTAACTCTCCCTGTTTCATCATGCCTCTTTTCCCATCTCTCTTTCTTCTGGTTCTCTATTTCCTGTCTCTCCTCTTCTGTTTTTCTCTTTTTTCTCATTTCTTCTTTTCTTCTCTTGTCTCTCTCTTCATGTGTCTACTATCTCTCTAATCTCTCCCCCTTCTCTCTCTCCCCCTTCTCTCTCTCTCTCTCTCTCTCTCTCTCTCTCTCTCTCTCTCTCTTTCTCTCTCTCTCTCTCTGTCTCTCTCTCCCCCCCATTTCTTCTTTTTCCTTCTTTTCTCCTCATTGCTTCTCCCCTTTCCCTGTCTCTCCCCCTTTCCCCTTTCTCCTCTCTTTCCACCTCCTGTCTCTCTTCTCTCTACCTGTCGTTCTATCTCTTCCCCTTCTTCCCTCCTATACCTTTCCCACCCTCCCTGTCTTACCCTTTGTGGCTTTGTGGTGACTTGGTGGGGCCCTGTCCATGGGGCAGCTCACTTGTTGGAAGTCCTTGGTCCCGGGTGGGGATCAGGGCCCAGGGGAGAAAGAGAGGGAGGGAAGGAGGGAGGGAGCACCTGGCTAGGCAGTAGGCAGGGGAGAGGAGTGGCTGGCAGAGCATCCTGGCACTACGGGCAAGTGGGGGGAAGGGGGGAGGAAAGAGACTGGGGAAATGGAAAGACAGGGAAGATACATGTCAGAGGGAAGGACTACAGAGAGAAGGGAAGATGAGGAAGAGTGGATGATGGAGGATTGGAAAAGATACTGGGGATACAGAGACATAGGGGGTCTAGCAGGGCAGCTTGGGTCTCCTCCAACCCACCTACCTACCTTGGTTTCTCTATGTTGCCTGTACCCTTCAGGCTGCCCCTGCGTCACCCAGACCAGGTGTGATCTCCCATCCCTTGAAGGCTTAGGAGATATAGAATGCACATACCACTATATAACTAGCACAGAATAGTCCTGAGCTCTGCAAATGATCTGGAGAAAGCTGGGACAGGTAGCTTGGAAGAAGATGGGACTGGGGGTGTTGGGTAGGGCAGGAAAGAGGTGAGGCCCACTGCAGATCCCAGGACTTAGAGAGACCCTCTTTCTCCAAATTCCCACCCTCACCCTCCACCCCTTCTCAGGCCTGAGAGACAGAAACAAATGCCTGTCCTTGTGGCCGCCTGTCCCAGTCGCAGTCCCAGTCCCAGTCCCAGGGTTTGATTAGCTGGGCCTGGCTCCCGATGTTACCCAACAGGCTGGGGTTGGCAGGGAGCCAGACAGGAGGGGGCAGGGCTCCTGGGCACCCCTCCTCCCTCCCCAGCTGGTAAACAGCAGCTAAAGGCCTGGCCATGCTAGGGCCTCGTGACTCTGGCTCCCCCCACCCCAATTCCCCCCTCCCTCACCACCACGTGGAGGCCTGCATGGAGGAAGTAGGCAGCAGCTGTCCTTTGGTTCTCTAGCCACCCAGCCCCCTTCTTCCCTTCCATGGAGACCTGCTCCCATTTCCCTGCCAAGATTTCTACTTCTGGCACCAAAGAGAAGTGAAGTTTAGTCATGAAGATGAGCTTCCCAGTGGGGAGTCAGATGGAAGAAAGTCAGTTTTGTCCAGAGCACTTTTTGTATCAGAACTGTCTGTGTATTAGTGACTCTTTAATAGCTGGCATTAATAGTCTTTTAAAGTTAGCTTTACATTTATATTATCTTAATTGTTCCTCCCTCCTCAGCCTGGTGGGTCCATTAACTTCTGAGGCTCAGAGTGGTTAAGTCCCTTCCTCAGGGTAACACAGGAAGTACAGAAGAGGAATTTGTACCCAGGCATCTCCTGATTTCAAGTCCAGTGCTCTTTCTAAGACCTGTCTTTAAGGATTCAATTTAATTCCATAAATGTTCATGGTGAGCACTGAACAGGAGATCAGAAGTTTAGATGGGCTGTTAATCGGCCTCATCCTCTTAGAGCTTAGAAGGGAATTCCAAAAGTGGAATATGGCACATCTGAAAATCCTCTGGAAAAGCCTGGGGAAGGCTCTCCTGTAGAAGCTAGATTTTGAGCTGGGACTTGTATGAAGTCCTGAGGAAACCAAGAGGCAGAGGTGGAGGCTAAGGGCTAGGGGAGGGCCAGAACATTCCAAGCATGGCGAACAGATAGTGCTCGGATGGGAGAGATGGGCTGTCATCTAAGTAGACCAATGTAGCTAGTTCATGAAAACATAAAGATGAGAATCATGAAATAATAATGATTTTACTCACCTGTGTTAATAGAATATGGAACATTAAATATAATAGTAGGATTGGGGCGGCTAGGAGGCACGGCCCTGGAGTCAGGAGGACCTGAGTTCACATCTGACCTCAGACACTTAACACAAAACTCCTCACTGGACAGGATTATTCTTACTCATTATTAAGAACCTACAATTCCTCTACTTCTTCCCACAAAAGACTGAAGAAGGAGATTTTTATGTGTAACAATATAACAAGTTAAAAGAAGATCTAGGAGGCTGAAGAGTCTTTGCAACGTCTTCGCCAGTCTCTCCACTTGCGGTTACCAGTCCAGGAAATCAAAGAGAAGAATTAACATCGGCTTTTATTATTTTATGAATGTTTATTAATTTGTCTTGGGAACTGGATGTTTAATGACTCTTGTTATTATAGATGTGAATGTTTCAATAAGTAAGAAATAAACTTTTTTAGTTAATGAAGTTTTTCTTG